>LT669792.1:1578197-2118428 GCA_900128785.1 Arabis alpina
ACTTGAAGAGCCATACAACGAGGATAAGTGTGCGGAGTGATGTATGTAGGAAGGTTTGATAGTGAAAGCAGAAGAAAATTACATAACATTTTAATATTAAACGTCACAACTTTTTGGTTTTGCTCCTCTTGTAATCAGGAAGCTCATATAGGCAACTACAACCATTTTTCCTTTTCTTCCCAAAATGATTTTCGCCTTCTTCGAAATCAACAGTTTCTATAACTCTCTTAACTTCCTTAACAATTTCTTTCACGAAATCAGATTCAGAGCTGCCAAAAAAAAAATTTAAAACTTTAATTAATAAAATATCCCTAAGATCTTGGAAGAATAAGTTTAAGAGGGAATGTGACTGGAAAGTACCTTTTGTCTTTCAAGGACAAACCCATTTTCTCGGAGATACATTCCAAAGCTTCCTTCCATTTCTTGATTTGATCTCCACTAGAACATTTTGCGAGTGTCCAGAAGTTGTCACCAAACTCACCTGTCTGTTTTCTAACGTCTCTTGTCTTCACCTTGTAGAAGATTGGAATGACTAGGATCTTTCTTTTATCCGCTAGTTTCTTCATCTTCACCAACTCATCCATGCACCAGCTGGACTCGGCATACCTATAATTACGTCGGTAATGATTCTTGAATCCTCTGGTTTTGAACCTCAATCCAAAGTCCGGGAACTTCTAGAGTTTAAGAAGAATAAAAAAGCGTAAAATGTATTACAAACCTGGTAGAGAAGATGGCAAGAGCAATCTTCGACTCTTCAATCCTAACAAAAAGATTTTTGAGGTCTTTGCCTCTATGCTCGTATATGTCTACGAAGAAGTTGATCTCATTCCTTTCAAAGGCCTCAATGAGGTGGCTTACGAAGCTGTAACGCAGTTGCTCTCCCCGGTAGTTCAAAAACACTTGAGACGCTTGAGTTGGAGACAAGATTGTCATCTTTTGGAGTTACGGATGAAATTAAGAACATATGACGTTGCTAAAACCAAAAGGTGTCTCCCTCTTAAAAGAAAAACAAAAGTTGTCTAATATGACCAGGACCGGCTCAAAGTATTTATGGGTTCCAGAGCAAAAAAAAAATTTTGGCCCTTAAATTTAGTTTTTAAACAAAATTTGCGATCTAAAATTTTTTTTAATACATATTTTTGTAAAAACGGAAAATATATTTTAGAAAAAAAAATTATAGACCTTTTTATTTATTTTTTATTTAAAATTTTGTTAATTTATAAAAAAAATTTAAAAAAATCAAAAATATGAACCCCTAAATATAGGAGAAGGAAGCGGCGCCTAGGGGCGGTTCACTCTTCTCTAAGCCGGTACTGAATTTGACATGTGGTCATTTCTACTAGACACTTTGTTGCTTGGCAATTTCACAACTAACTTTCGTACAATTATTTTCCATGCGCCTTTGCTCGTCTATTTTATGTGCATTTTAATTCGTGTTCTTACACTTTTCATATCACACATGTTATGAGCCAATTTAAGAGCATCTCTATCATACGTGGACGTTGCTATCCTTATTACTGACCCAATTCAACGAGTGTCTCTTTAAGTACAAAATTAATATTTTAAGTTTTATTTAATTATATAATTAATTAAATGACATTTGGCAATTTTGATAATTTAGTGACACATAGGACGTAAGTGTCTTTAAAGAGTTTTCACATGTAGAGTATCATTTGATTACAACCAATAAAAAAAGAATATTAAGCTGCTTTTCCGCTTGGTACGTCTCAGTAAACGGAGATGTTTGAGACGTCTCAATTCGGTCCTCAGATCGCGATTTCTCTCCTTTCTCTTGTTCGTAGGCGATTGTCATGGTGAGAGGAATCGATTGATTCTTCTTCATAAACTGTTGCTTTACGGTAATTTCACGATCTCCTTTCTCCTTCTTAATCATAGTTGTTCAAATTTTCGTAATCTGGATTTAGCTAACGATTCGCAATTCCGTAATCTGTGAAGAATTTGAATGTGTGGAGATTCGTTTATATGTTAGGTTTTCTGCAATGTTTTGTTTGAAAAATCTGGGATTATGAATGTTTAGAGTTTGATATAGATCTGAATTTGTGTCTGTAATGTATGTTTGTAATGGTAATGGTGAAACTGATTAGTTTTTTGTGCATTGATTTGTGTTTTTTGAGAGATTTGTGTAGGTTTTGTTTTCTAATGTTTTGGTTCTTTGTTTCTTGCAGAGATTTATTTACAAGGAGGTAAAAGTTTTGCAGTTTTCGGGATTCGCAAGTCGAACTTGGAGAACCTACAATAAGGTTGGTGAAATTTTAAAAGTAGATTCAAACTAAGATAGATTTAGTTCAAATGAGCTTACTTGTAATAGAAACTAAGCTATGAAATGAAATAGCTCAAAGAACTTTATTCTAATCTAAGAACATAAAGAGTAAAGAGGAAGAAACTTTAGTTGTCTTTATGAACAATATATCATTTGATTGATACTTGATTAGGGAAAGAGAGGCTGCGTTGTAACAGCCAAGGTTACTCCATTGATGTCGATTACATCGATATATATATGAGATACTAAAACCTAATTGCATAAGATAGAAACATGGGCTTGTCTTGGGCTTATAGTATGTGGGCTTTAACAAATTTATCTTTCCTTTTCTCTTGTGCATCTGCATTAATCCTCTATATAATGTAGTTCTTCACTTAATTCTATCAAGAACAACACTCAAATATTGAAAAGAAGTTGTTTGGGATATACACTAATGTGCATTCACAGATAAACAAAAGCATAAGTTCGAGATAGTTTATGATAGTCATTCTTCTTTTCAAAATCAGTTGGTAATTACAAAGCCTTTTGATGCGTTTGTATTGTCTACATTTTTTCTCAAGAAACATGCATAAGCTTCCCATTTTCTATGACTTTGGTTGTTAGCTTTATCAGTGCTTCCATCACCTTCCATCAATATCTTTACCCTGTAATCTTTTTGGCAATAAGGCAATGGCACACACAACTTTACCCTGTAATCTTTTTGGCAATAAGGCATTCAGTTGGAACTTGTAAAATTTGGATATTTAAAAGGTTTAATAAGTTGGAACCTGGACTCGAACCTGAACATGAACTTGTATCTTACAGGAACCTGTATGGGTATGTTTTTAATATACCCGATGGAACATGTACCCGTTAGGACCCGAACCTGGACCCGACCCGAATACCCGAATGCCCAGGCCTAGTGACAAGTATGATATTGCGAAACAAAATTATTAAAATTTTGAAAAATATTTTCTCATTTCTTGGTAAACTTAGTAAATCTCTCTTTGATTAATATAAAAAAATGTTCACTTGTGTTTTCTAAGTTAACTTAATATATAAGATTAAGTAGAGAGAGAAAAAGCAATAACAAGGTCATAGAAAAAAGTACAATAACAAGCTCGCATAAATTATCTTGACGTATAGAAAATATTTGGTATTTTTGCGACCCATTTTTAAGTGACCTTTCAAACAAAAAATAAAATAAAACTCATTCAGAGTATTGATCGACCAAAAGTGTAGGTAAATTGTGATAAATCGCCATAATTTAGTAGTAACCTTAAGACAGAGGAAGTGGAAATGGGCATTGGGCCATGAAGTAAACTAAAACCCAATTATATATGAGTTACGTACGTTTGGTTTAGTACACAATCAAGGAGAAGTCTTTGCAGCATCAAAATAAGAGATGTTGGAACGTCAGCATAGTTATTCCAACAAAAATATTAAAATGACGTGGTAAAGCAGCTGACGAGGATTACTTAAACAGAAAGGATTTATTCAAATAAGGAAGACAAAAAAAAATCTTAGATACATACGAATCAAGAAAAAAAAACAATTTAGAGTATTTATCCGACAAATATAAAAAAGGTTAAAGTTGAATGGTCTAGGTTTAACCGTTTTAGAAAAATAATTTTTTTTTTTTTTATAGTAGTAGCCTTTCTATAGAGAGAATCGTTAAAACTCTCTAAACGGGAGTAGGAGCAAGAGTATGTACAAGACAAAGAGTTTGTCTTTGATCTTGCTTAAAATAAGAATCTTCAATGACAAACTAAAAGTAGATTTAGGTGTTGTGTAAAACCAAACAAGAAAATGTGTAACTTCTTGTAATTTTTTTAATAAAGTTGAAAATTTGGTGCACGCTTTTGGGCTTTTGTTCTTGTGTTTATCCGTTTTGCTACATCCGATGATGTTTCTAGCAAGTAGAAAATGTAGAAGAGACATATTGCCTTGGATAACAATTCTCTTAAATACAAAAAAGACATTGCTTTTCTTTAACAAAAAAACAATTCTCCTAAATACATACATGTAATGAGACTAATTAATTTATAAAGAGACATTACACAACTGTAAAGAGAGCTATTTGAAGCTTTTACTTTCACTTTTACTAGACGCCTAATTGTATTCGTATATAAGACATAGAATCTCTTCTTCTTCTCCCTTACCTCTGCACATATACCCCAAAACTCACCTTATGATCTTGTTTCCCGATGAAACTCAGACGATGTGATTGTGAAAGAGACACATTCATAAACGTCAACAAACAAAGTTCTAAAGATCATGTTAACTAACCGTTGTTGTGACTAATAATTACGATCTTGGCTCCTCTGTTTCAAGTACAACAGCTTATATTTATTGACAAATATAGAAAAACATCAAACATAGGTATATCCCACTCTCTATACTATAGAGTCTATAGTATTCGGGTTTCGTATGTATATATCTTCTTACATCACACAAAAATATATGTTTGTATAATAATCACACAACAAATATATATACTAAATGTTTGAACAGTATACAAAATATGTATCGTATCCTCACACGACTCGAACCACTCTAACTCTGCGTCGTGATGATAACAACTCGTTCAATCTCCCAATTTCATGCATAAGTTCCTTTATTTTCTACAAATGACAAAAAAAAATTAGTGTTAAATTTTATAAAACTAAAAAAGTCAAAATTGAAGTAAGTACTCCACACAAACCTGATTTTTCTCTTTGAGCATAAGAAGCAGAAATCTCATCTTCTCTTCTTGTAATCGTCTCCACCATCTCACGACCTTCACATAGACAAGACTCGAGACCAAGAAGAAACCACCGAGGAGTGTAAATGACCAAAATACCCTTCTACGAGCCACATAGAATCTTGAATCTTTCAATCGCTTCTTGGCAGTCTCGATCACGCGCCACGGAAGCGAAAGATTCACGGCGGAGGAGGATTCGACTTCTTCTTCTTCTCTGACAACGGAGGCAACTTCATCACCGTCGTCCGGTAGATTTTCACGGTGGTGGCTTGGTTGTAATTTTGGTGAGGTTTGAGGGGTAGATACGTCAATTGGTGAGGATTTGGGAGAGGTTTGTATCACTACCCATTCATTGAATTCTTCTTCTTGCTCTACCTCTTCGTTGTTCATAATTGTTTTGGATAATGTTCTGTTTTTTTTGTGTGTTTGTTCGGTAGTTTTATATATGATTTTGTTATAGAATTTTTTAAAAATCTGGTAAGGATATTTTTGATAGTTAAGAGCAAAATATCTAACATAATGATAATGACACCATTGGTCTCTACATTTTCTAGATTCGAAAATATTATTTGGAGAGTTTTGCAAATAAACAAAAAAATTGATGGCTTCAATTAATAGCAGAATCATAAAACATGCATGATTTAAAATTCGTGCGGTGTGGTGATCAATAGTACATATTATAGTTATGCATGACTTATAATCAGAATTAAATGGCAAGTATGGTTATCAACTTGTATTCGAATATTTTCTTGTATATACTTATTTTCTCTACGTAGATTCTGTAGATAAAAACTTAAAATTTCGAAAAAATGGCTTCAAGATTGTATGAATGGTTAACATATATGAGTACGAGCTTCTTTTCATTTATTTAATTTCTGTTTGATTTTAATTTCATTTTTATTATTTTTGCTAAAAGTTATTTTCATATTTCATATAGCCCATTATATTATTTGTCTCTTATCTTTTTCAGTTTCAAAAGTGTCTGGAAAATTTAGCTTTCGAAAATCAGCAGAGGAACCAAATATTCTTGTTGGTGCTAGTGCTATACTTTGATATCACATGGTACGTATGCATGGACAACTATATTCGCATACATTATTTTATATGAATCGCAGCTATATTCTGTAGCAAATCAAGTTAAATCATGCATATAGGCAGAAATGTTTTTTTTTTTTTTGAAAAAGTATAGGCAGAAATGTTTCGCTCAATATTTAACTAATCTCATAGATATAATCAAAATTCCAACCAACGAAAAAGAGAATACTATATCTGGATGACTGGGTATAAAATTAATTTTCAACTCCTTTAAAATAACGACGAATAATTATTGTCGTTTTGGATATGAAGAAAATTCGAGCTTAGAATCTCCTAAACTAAAAGGGATACGATTCAATGATTCGAGAGGTGGAGTAGTAGACTTTGTCTTTGTGGACAGTGAAGCACAAGAGATATCAAATGTTTCTGCAACATCCACTACAAGAAAAAACAGATTTTGCTACTCCCGAATGAGTTACAAATCGGTGTCAGTTGACGTAATTGCCACTACGGTACCACCGAAAAATCCGTGGCAAATTGTTGGTAGCAAATTTGATTCGGTGACAAATCAGTCGCCAATTTACGACTTTTTTGTTACTCCATTTATCAGTAGTAAATTTGTAACAACTGTGGGACAAACTATTTTGTTGCAAATTTGCGACATAGGTGTGACAACCTATATATTGCTACGAAATTGTTACTGTTCTGTATTGTCGCACAACTGCGACGAGTTCGTAGTCGTAAGTTGGTTACTTATTACCAACGAGTTTGCGACTACGTTGACCTTAATATGACCAAATTTAGTCACTTATCAGTAACAAAATTACTACGGCTTTGCTACTACATGTATGTAAAAGCAGTATAAAGAGAAAGCAGTATGACTAAATTACTTGTTTCATCCTAAAAACAGGAAATCTAAACACGAAATTCAGTTTGAATCACACAATAATAGGACATAATTAAAAGTTAAACAATCCAAAAAGTAGTGCATAAAAATAAAAACGTGCGGATTACAGTAAGTTAAACCGAAACATAGCATGAATATATACACCAAAATATTGTTCCATAGAGAGTTTGAGATCATAGATTACTAAGTTAAAAGCTTAACTTAGTGTAGCCGGTGGCTGAGGTGATGTTGTAGCAGCCGGTGGGTCAGGTGCGGTGTTACCTTGTGCGTTAGGAGTCGTCGTTGGAGTGGCTGCAGCTGTCTGAGCTTGGTTGAGGTACTCCACGAAATTGCTCTTCTCTTTCAAATAGGCGAACATGAGTTTGAAGGTTCCCAGCTGCGTCCTAGCTTCTTGAAGCTCTGCGAGTTGCGCCTGAGCTTCTTGAAGCTCCTGATCTCTGCGAATATTCTCTAGATCGTGATCTAGGAGCTTTGCACGTGCATCTCTCAGTTCATCCTGCATCTCGTGAAAGGCAGAGTCAGAGGAGCTTGGATATGCCTTCCCTTTCCCTTTCACCAAGTCTTGAAGTTGGCCAAGCCCAAAAACGTTTCCTTTACTATCTGTTTTAGTACACTATAAAATGAAACATGTCAGACAAACCAAACAAGACACAAACATTGTTTACAGCTGAACTAAAAGCATGTAAAAAGAGAATACGAATTGAGGTAGTCACCTTTAAAAAGATCTCATTGTGTTCATCAATGGTGAGTGTGGAAGCATCACTAGACATCTCCAAATTCTCTGTGCCATTCACCTCCTTGTTTCTCATTACATCTTCAAGTATGAGCTCGTAATTTGTCACAATTTCCCTTGCCTTCTCATCAACAAAAGTCCCATCCGGCAGTGTATGCGTCCTAACAAAGACCTCGGCAAATGAAACCGGTCTCCCTAACTCCGCCTCCTGTGATAGTGGACAACTCATTATAGGCAAGAAAATAAAAAAAACGAAATCAAAGAAAAGAAGTTCTAACCATTTCTATTTGTCTAGTGAGGTATGATTTCTGGCCAGAGACATGTTTGTGAGCTCCAACACCACCGCGGGAAGAGTTGCGGTTGTCTGAACAGATGGAACTCTTGCTAATTGCATCTGGAGTGTCCCAAGTCAGCCACATCTCATTCCACAGCTCCTCGCCAATCCAGTAAGGCCTTTGACCATTTTGCTTCGCTTGGCTGACTATGCCTTTCAGCCTCTCTTTAGCAATGATGACGAATTGTTCCTTCACCAGTCCAGTCATACCTAATTCCCATGTGTATTTTTGCTACATGTAAGAGTAAATAAAAAAAAAGTTAGTAAGTAATGTAAAGATAGATCAAAGAACTTATAGAAAATCCAAACGACTGAGAAGACGAATCAGTACCGCAAATGTTTGGAAAAAAAGTTCCCGCTGTGATTGAGGGGTAACAGACCAGTTAAAATATGCCTTGTCGAACTTCCGCCTCAAAATTCCACCAATATCACGAGACAAAGGAGTTTTGTCTCGAACAAACCTAATCAAAAACGTGTAAAACATATAGCCAATCAGTGACTAAATGTAAAAAGAGGCAATCGAATATCGCAATGTTAATTAAGACGTACCACATTGTTCTCTTCCCAGGGAGTGGGTGTGGACTCAAGTGAATGAGATTCTCTCGGCCAGGCAGATGAAGTAGATCTTCCAACTGCTGATCGAACTCCTGCAAACCGGCTCCCGGATTCTCCACATGCGGTGGTTGTACAGGTTCTTCTTCTGCAGGTGGCATCTCAAATCGTGGAGGTGAGTGTGGGCGATGTGGTAAGACATACCTCTGTATTAGCTCTTGACCATACTGTTGTGGGAGAACGGTTCTGTTGACGGAGACCGTGTCCTGAGAGGCCCGGTTGGAGGCGTTAGAAGATGTTCCTTGATCACCCTCGAGTCTAGGAATCGAGGCTCTCGGGGAAAGGTCCTCATTAGCTCTTGAACGGATGCTTCGTGGTGAAGCTTCGGCGGTGGTGTTTGCAACAGCTAGGCCGGTGGATCGAGGATTTAGGGTTGTGCATATCCCTTTTCCTCTGTCCACTGCAGGTCCTTTCCCTTTGTCCACTGCAGGTTCTTTCCTTCTGTCCACTGCAGGTCCTTTCCCTCTTTCTTGTGACAGAAGTGCTTCCGCCGCCGTACGTTTCGTTCCGGCTTGCCTCGTATCTCCCACTTGACGTTTCCCGGTGTTGACAGGAACATCGCCACCCTGGGTCGATCTAACTTCCACTGTTGGTCTACTCTCACCGGCGTTGCCTCTACTCGCACCACCGCGTGTTCTAACACCACCGCCGGTCTTCGCTACTCGACCTCGCTGAGCCTTACCGTTCCCAGCCATGAAAACCAGAAACTAGGGTTCGATTTGGGAATTCGAACAGACGGGTAAAGTGAGAGAAGATCGATGAGAGGGGCTGAGAAAGAAAGGAAACGCAGAGTGTTTGGGTTTAAGAAGAAGGAGACGAATTAGCTAGGGATTAAGACTTAAACCGAAATTGAATCGATTGAGAAACAAAATCTAGGGTTCGATTTGGGAATTTGAAGGGTTTGGGAAGCTTGAAGAAAGATGAACTGCGTGTTTGGAATTGAAAGTTGATGAGTAACTCATCGAATCGAGAGAAACCGATCGATGAGGACGACGAACTAGGGTTTGGGAATTGGGATTTTCCTACAAGAACAAAGATTTGTCCAGGTTTGGATGTGGAAATTGAGGGTTTCTGGGTTAGAATCGATTGAGAAGGAAGATGAACAGGCTAGGGTTGGGAAGGAAGATGAACAGGCTAGGGTTGGGAAGGAAGACGCAGACACAGACAGAGAGAAGAGGCAGCTAGCTAGGGTTTCACGGTTAAGGGTTATGCTTATATACATTTTACAATTCGTGACAGTTTCGTGGCAAATTAAACATATGGGCTTGCAATTTCGCGGCCCAAACCCAATTTATTTAACCAACACAGGCCATGTAATCGAAACGAAAGCCTGTTTAATGTCATTTCGTCACAAATCAGTGGCAAATTTGCGACCATTTTGCCACTATAACAAAAAAAAACGGAAATAACTGGCATACCAAGGGTTCGAACTCGTGAAGTCTTAACAAATATACATGTGTTGTGAACCAGTAGAACTAATGTAACATTTCTGTTTAGTAATAACATTTTTAAGTAAATAATCAGTAATTGAAATGTATAATAATTGTTACCATTTCACAAAAACCGGAAAGAAGTGGCAGTCCGAGGATTCGAACTCCTCAAGTCTTAACAAATATGCATATGCTCTGAACCATTCGACCTAATGTAACATTTCTGTTCACTCATAACATTTTTAGGTAAATAAAGCAGTCACAAGCCAGTCGCATAATAGTCGCAATTTTGTAACACGTTTGTGACTTCATTTCTTCCGTAGCACTATTGTCACTACCTTTAAATTAAGTCACACATTTGCCACCAATTTTACGACTATAATTTTCAGTCGCGAAATTGCTACGCATTGGCTACTGAATTTCTGTAGTCGCAAATTAGTCAGAAAATTGTAACACATCAGTAGCAATAATTTGTGACCAAAATTTCGGTCACACAAATCGGTAACAAAAACTATGTTTTCTTGTAGTGATCAACTTCCATCTTCATCTTCTACTACATCTAATGCACATTGTAATGAACGTTCTAATTCTCTACGATCTATTGTTATTCAGTAGATATAGATCACCAATCTTGTTTGTAATAAAATAAGCGTAGTGATAAAGCAAATGATCGTTAAACTATATTTTAATGGATTTATGAGTGGAAACCCATTTTGACCGGCATTGACTTGACACGACACGACCATCTTGAAGCAAGTCTTCCACTAATTAAAAGCCCCGCATCCCACACTCCCTTTGTCCATTTTGACCGGCATATTGACTTGAGAGTCAAGTCACTTGACCTAACCCGTATTTAACATCTGAATGTTCCTACTCCAAAACCATCTTCAAACAAGCATGTCTTCTACTAAAACTTTGTCTTCTCCACACGCTCTAATGACGACTCCTCCTCCGGTGAATCTCTGGTTGATCTTATCGGAATCGAAACGTATAATCAACTCCCACTCACGTCACTTTCTTGCTCTCTCCGTCCTCTTCCTTCTCCCCCTCTTCTTCTCCCCTACCGTCTTCCACATCATCATCAACCAATCAGCCGCTTCTCTCAACAGCGTCATTCTCCTCCACGATGGTGTCCAACCGCCACGCGTCGATCACAACACCAAGATGTTAGTCTTGATTCGAGTTCGTTACATGGTCCTTGTCACCGTCTTCAATCTCTTAGCTATTGGATCAATCACATATAGCGTCTTCCAAGGATTCTCTGGAAGACCAGTGAACTTGATTTCCTCAGTGAAATCGAGCTTTACTTCGTTTTTCCCTCTTCTTGCTACTCTCATTTCTAGACGGTTCATTGCTTTCGGTATTTTTCTGATTCTAGGGTTTGCAGTTTCCTTATTAGCAATGCTAATCGAGATCAATGAAACAGATTTCTTACCTCTCTCCGTGATTGTTGTAATGACCATCTCGGTTCTTGTAATCTTGATCAAGCTCAATATCGATTGGATTCTTGATGTGGTTATTGTTATTGTTGAATCACAATTTTGGGGGTTAAAGCCATTGAAGAGAAGCAAGAGTTTGATCAAAGGAATGAGAAGAGTTTCTTTGTCTATTATCTTCTTCTTCGCGGTAACAGAAGTGACTCTTGGCTATATGAGTAGAGCTTGTGCTCGGATCTATAACAACAACGGAAATGGCGAAACAAACGTTTTCTTTGTGGTCCGGATTGTAATCACGTCTGCGTTTCAAACGCTTTTGACGCTGTATAATATTGCAGCAATCACCGTGATGTATATGTATTGTAAAGCTAGGGAGATTGCACAAGAGTCTGCAAGAGAATACGTAAGCTTGCCTTTTGATGATGATGGTAAAGTTTACAACAACGTCTGATGAATCATTATGATGTTGATTGGATTTATATACGTCCCAAAACTTAACTTATGTAAAATGAAAGTTCTCTCCGATCTCTAGCCTCCACATGCATGTGTTTTTCTAAACTCTTTTATTTAATAATAAAATAGCAAGTGTTTTATGGTAAATTTGCCTAGTTATAGTAGAGTGTTATGGTTGGCTGGCATTTGTCAAATTGATCTGCATTTAGTTGAGTTGAAGGATAAAATCGTAAACCCTAACCACTATGAGAGTTTATTTGCAGAAAACCCTAATCGATTGATAGATATTGTGCCTCCAAACTCCCCTATTTTTGCATGCTCTCTTGGAAGATTATGTAAAATATAATGGTTACTATTGCTTTTGGAAGTCATAGTATTTCGTTTCATATTTCTTTAGGAAACTAATTCAAGTGGCAAAGATGATTTGCTCTATTTTTTCATTTTTATTGAAAAATACAGCCATTTAATTTGTTCAAAAACAGAGGCAAACAACCAGAACTGCATTCCTAAGTTTTTTAATAACACTTCGCACTCTCAAAATGCCTCTTGCTTTATCTTTGGGTTCTCAATCTGTAGCCCAATACTGGGAGTTTTTATATATAACTTGTGAGATATAATTCTCTAGCCCAATACGAAGTCATAATCATTTAGAACTTTCTCAAGAAATGATCTACAAAACTTAATCCTCAAGTTTAGAAAAAGCAAATCATACAATAATTGTGGTAACGTTGTCAACATTTAAAAATGATTTTGTCAACTTTTGAATAGAGGCCGATTTTGACCGGCATTGACTTAATCCAACCCGGCTCCACCCTATACCCGACCTTACGCGTACTAATATCTGACTATTCCGAGCCAGAAACAAGACTTTGTCATAAGTTTCTCCATTCTCATCCTAAAACTTAGTCTTCCTCACACGTTTTACGTGGAAGCACCCGATCCGACCTGACCCGATCCTACTTGTATTAATCCCTGAATATTCTGAGTCGGAAAAACTATCTTGAAGCGGATAATCATTCTCGATTCATCTTCTACTAAAACTTGAATGGCGACTCCTTCTTCTCCTCCGGTGAATCTCTGGTTGGTCTTATCGGAATCGAAGCGTATAATCAGCACTCACGCACGTCACTTCCTTGCTCTCTCGGTCCTCTTCCTTCTTCCAAACTCCTTATGCATCGCAGTTTACCCCACCGTCTCCCGCCTCATCACCGATCAAGCTCCAAGCCCCAAGACGGTAATTCTGCTTTCGATTGCTTACCTCGTGGTCCTCACTGTCTTCAATTTATTAGCTATTGGATCAATCACTTATAGCGTCTTCCAAGGCTTCTATGAAAGGCCTGTCAACTTTATTCCAGCTGTGAAATCGAGCTTGGCTTCGTTTTTCCCTCTACTCGCTACTCAAATATCTACAACGTTCATCATCTATGGGATTTCTCTGATTATTGGGTTTGTTGCGTTCTTACTGAAGCATCTAATCGAGATTATCTTCCCAAGTTTCGAGATCAGTATCCTAGCTTTCGTAGTGATTGTAGTGATCATCTCGGTTGTAGTCGTGACCAAGTTCCAGGTTGACTGGATTCTTTCTTGGGTCATCGTTGTTGTTGAATCAATTTGGGGGTTCAAACCATTGAAGAGAAGCAAAAGCTTGACCAAAGGAATGAGAAGAGTCTCTTTGTCTATACTCTTTTTCGTCACTGCAATATCATTGCCTCTAGGCTGGATCAGCTCATTAGCAGCTTCTTCTGCTCAGAAAACGACAATCGCTTTCTTCGTGCTTCAGATCGTGATCGTGTCTGCGTTTCTAATGTTTATATCATTGTATAGGCTTGCTGCAACCACCGTGATGTATATCTATTGCAAGGATTCTCACGACGAGGTTGGTTCTGAAAGAAAATACGTGAGCTTGCCTTTTGATGATGATGATGGTAAACTTCTCCACTCGGCTTACAACAACGTCTGATTAAAAAAAAGCATGATAATCTACATTCACATATACTTATAAAATGAAGATTCGCTCCGATCATTAGCCTCTGCATGCATGCATAATAGCATGTTATGGTAAACTCGTCCGGCTGCATGGTTTAGTCATCATCTATCGTTTTGTTTCATTGCTTTCCTCTTCATTTTGTCTATATATCTTCTTAAACTAAAAAGGGTGTGTAAAAAAGCTTACGAAAATCCACAAGATCATTAATAAATACTAGTATTCTCTCCATTTTTAATTTAACGTTTAAGATTTTTTATATACCGATTAAAATATCGTTTATTTTTTTTCAAAATAAAATATATTTAATCATCAACTTTTTTTTTTTTTTTGAATTGAATGTAAAAATATTATTCAAATCAACTTTTTTACAATGGATGCTACTTTGTTTTGAGAGTTTGAATGAACTTAGAAAGAAATAGTAAGAAACTGGATTTTGAAGCTAAGTTAGTCCATCTGCAAATGGGCGTTCCTATTTTGACAAGAGCCACTTTTCCATTGCTCTTCCATACTCGTAATCTCCCGTGGTTCGGATCGCATTCACCCGATTAATTACCGATCTATCAATGAATTTTATCAAAACTTGAGGATTCCTTGCGATTTCTCCATGTCTCCTTTGGTTTCTCTCTCGCCAAATATGATATATTGTGGATTGAAATACGTATCGGATCAAGAACAGCTCGTACTTCTCCCGGTTAATCATCAATTTTAAAACAGTTAAAAAATAAAAAAACCAATTTGTAGAATTTAAATGGGTTAACATCAAAAATCCAATTAGTTTTGTATAAAAATTTGAAAAAATTATTTAAAGTAAACAAAACAAAAATCTGTCCTAAAACATCAACTAATAAGAAACGGAATGAGTATAGTGTTAATGTTCAAGAGATTTTTAATTTTCCTAGATGGTTATTGAGAGACCCGTTCATGTGCAATCAAGAAACATGTGAGGATCAAGATACTTGGGGGTGTTTCTGATAGCTCTCTTTCATTCAAATCAGAAAAAAACAAAAAACAAAAGAAAGAGAAGAGAAGAAAGAGAGCCGTAGAGAGGCAGAGAGCTAAGAAAAGAAAGTCAAAAGATTAGAAGAGTGATTTTGGACTGTCAAATTAAATGACTTTTGTCAAAATTTTGAATACAAGCCTATTTTCACAAGGACAATTGCAAAATTTTATTTTTGATGTATCTATTTTTAAAAATGTCAATATAAATTATTCATTTTAAAAATATTATTAATTAATGGTTTTATTTTTAAAATAATAATTTGGAAAGAAAATTGACTTTTTTAATCAACAAACTCTAATATATAAAATAGTTAACCCGAACTTAAAAATATTTTGGACAAGTAATATTATTCTAGTGATGTTTTTTTTTAAATTGCTTTTTTGATTAGTGATATTTCGAAAATCATATTTTTCAAAAATTCTCTTGACTTAATCCAACCCGGCTATACTCGACGCGTTCTACTCTCTGAATATTCCGAGCTGGGAAAACAATCTTGAAGCAAGTTTTAATCATACTCGTTCTGAGTGGAACCAGATTTTCCCGGCATTTACTTTACCCAACTCGATCCTACCCGTATTAATATTCCGAGTTAGAAAACTATCTCTACTAAAACTTTAATGGCCACTCCTCCTCCTCCAATCGATCTACAGGTTGTCTTCTCGGAATCGAACCGAATAATCAACGCTCACTCACGTCACTTCCTTGCTCTCTCCGTTCTCTTCCTTCTTCCCAACTCATTCCTCATCTCAGTCTACCCCACCATCTACGGCTATCTTACCGATCAATCCGACGTTTTGGAATATAGGACTCTTGTTCTGGTTCTGATTGCTTACATCGTCATCGTCACTGTCTTCAATATCTTAGCTATTGGATCAATCACTTATAGCGTCTTCCAAGGATTCTATGAAAGACCTGTGAGCTTGACTTCTGCAGTGAAATCAAGCTTATCTTCGTTTTTTCCTCTACTCGCTACTCCAATCTCTACAAATTTCATCCTCTATGGGATTCCTATTATTCTAGCGTTTTTTACGATCTTATTTGCGAAGCTATGGGAGATCATCGATGATATCATCCTAGGTTTCGAAATCGGTTACCTAGCTTTCGTCGTGATTGTAATGACCAGCGGGATTGTAGTCATGTTCAAGTTCCAGGTGGATTGGATTCTTTGTTCGGTCATCGTTGTTGTTGAATCAGTTTGGGGTTTAAAGGCATTGAAGAGAAGCAAAATCTTGACCAAAGGAATGAGAAGAGTTTCTTTGTCTATACTCTCCTTCTTCCTTGCAACACCATTGCATCTAGGCTGGATCAGCTCATCAGCAGCTTCTATTCCGATCGAAGATGGGAGATTGTTGACAATTGTTTTCTTCATGCTTCAGATCATGATCGCGTCTACGGTTCTAACGTTTTTAGGGCTATATAATCTTGCTGCAACCACTGTCATGTATGTGTATTGCAAGGATTCTCACGACGAGGTTGATTCTGAAAGAAAATATGTGAGCTTGCCTTTTGATGATGATGATGGTCAACTTCTTCACTTGGCTTATAACAACGTCTGATGAATCATGATAATGATCTACATTCACATACCTATAAAATGAAGATTGGCTCCGGTTATTGAAAATTTCATTATTTTATTAGTCATCATATGTCGTTTCGTTTCATTGCTTCCCTCTTTATTTTTTCTATATATATCTTCTTAAACTTAAAAGGGTGTGTAAGAAGATTAGAAAACCCACAAGATCATTAATAAATATTACTCCCTCCGTTTCATATTAGTTGTCATTCTACGCTTTTTATTTTGTATCAAATTAGTTTTTGTTTTACATTTTCAATGCAAATTTATGATTGATTTTCCGATTTTATCCATACTCTTTTAGCTTATTAACTACACATATCAAATGAAAAACACATTAATTAAGGGTAAAACAGATTTTTTAAATGTTTTCTTAATTGACGTGAAATCACCTAGAACGACAACTAATATGCAACAGAGGGAGTAGTAGTCTATCCATTTCTTATTTAATGTTTAAGACTTTTAACATATTTTATCATCAACTTTAAAACAATTCAACCAATAAAAAATAATTTATAGAATTTAAACGGTTTAACAACAAAAATCCAATTAATTTTGCATATAAATTTGAAAACATTATTTAAAATAAACAAAACAAAAATCTGTACAACATCAAGTAATAAGAAACGCAAGGAGTATAGTGTAAATGTTTCATAGATTTTTAATCCTCCTAGATAACTATTCGGAGACCCACTTATGTGCAATCAAGAAACATGTGAGGTGCTTTCTGATAGCTTTTTTCACTCAAGTCACATAAACAAAAACAGAAGAAGGAGAAGAAAATAGACAAAAGAGAGTCGTGGAGAGCTAAGAAAAAGAAAGTAAAAAAACTAGAAAGAGTGGAAATTAAAGAGTATCTTCAGACTTTGTCAAAGTAAATGATTTTGTCCAAATTTTGAGTAGAAGCCTATTTTGACCAGTTATGGGGTGGTTTCCAAAATAACCCAAAATTTGAAGTCAATTACAAATCTATACCCCATTTTCTCTCTCATCAAATTGTTTTAAAAAAAACCAAAACATTCAACTTATTTACGGAAATGCCATTATATCTGAATTTTTTTTTTTTTTTTGAAAATCAGACATTTGATTTCACAAACAAACACCCAATTATATCAACATATTTACGAAAATGCCATCGCCATCAAGTTTCACAACCACCATGAACAACCAAATTGAAGCTCTTCAATGCATCTACATCTGATTTTCGTGCATAAATACATCACAAACCAACTCATAACTTCCTCAACTACCATTTCATCTCCAATTTGATCCAAAACACTATGTAAATGAGCATTTGAAAAATTCTCTCACTCACAATCTCTTGAATTTTCGTGGTTTTTGCTAGATATAATTTGTCTTTGTAGGTTTAATATGTGAATTTTTATGCAATTTTATTTTTCATACTTCACAATTATTTATAATTTGGTCATCAACCAAAATTTTTTATCAAAATATTTTTTGTTAATTTATAAATTTAAATTTGAAATATAATTATATAGTAGACTTCTATAGAAGTCTACTATACCACAAAGTAGACATAATTTGTCTTTGTAGGTTTAATTTGTGAATTTTTATGCAATTTTATTTTTCATACTTCACAATTATTTATAGTTTGGTCATCAACCATAATTGTTTATCAAAATATTTTTTGTTAATTTATAAATTTAAATTTGAAATATAATTATAGAGTAGACTTTCCAAAGAAGTCTACTGAACCCTAAAGTAGACTTTACATAGAGTCTACGCGTTGGATTTCGTGTGGAAATCTATGAATAAACTTCCACATTACGTAGCAGACTTCTCTAGGGCTAAAACAGTCATTATGACCTGCGGGTTTTTTTTTGGTCATAAAGGTTGTAGTTGTAATTTCACTACCCCTTTGGGTTAGTTTTCACAAACATGAGATATGTGGGTTACCCATGTAGTTAAAATCAAATTATGGGTCAAACCAAGCAAATTCC
Organism: Arabis alpina; assembly: GCA_900128785.1. Classification (NCBI taxonomy): domain Eukaryota; kingdom Viridiplantae; phylum Streptophyta; class Magnoliopsida; order Brassicales; family Brassicaceae; genus Arabis; species Arabis alpina. Next base: position 1,596,662 of record LT669792.1, read on the forward strand.
CCTTCATTTAAAGGACAATTGCAAAAATGTCATTTTCAATTTATCCATTTTCAAAAATGTCATTATAAGTTGTTCATTTTAAAAAATGCTATTAACTAATGGTTTTACCTCTAAAATTATCATTCGAAAAAAGATTTTAACTTGTAACAAATTCCTTAACATATAAAGTAGATAGCTAATTCGAATTTAAAAATATTTTAATAAATAATATTAGTGATTTTTTTGAAAAAGAATATTTCTAAAAACTGATCTTCCAAAATTGACATGTCTCAAAAATTCTCTTGACTTGATCCAACCCGGCTCTACTCGACTTGACCTTACGCGTTCTACTAAATGGATAAACTATCTTGAAGCAGTCTTGAAGCAAGTCTTAATCATACGCGTTTTAAGTGGAAGCCCATATTTTCCCGGCATTTACTTGACCCAACTCAATCCTACCTGTATTAATATCTGAATATTCGGAGTTAGAAAATTATCTTGTAGCCGATAATCAACTTTTCTCCATTCCTCTTCTATACTAAAACTTTAATGGCGACTCCTCCGGTGAATCTTTGGGTGGTCTTATCGGAATCAAGACGAATAATCAAAGCTCACTCACGTCACTTCTTTGCTCTCTCCGTGCTCTTCCTTCTTCCAAGCTCCTTATGCACCGCAGTTTACCCCACCATCTCCCGCCTCATCACCGAGCAATCTCCCAAGACGGTGATTCTGCTTTCCGTTGCTTACCTCGTGGTCGTCAGTGTCTTCAATCTCTTAGCTATTGGATCAATCGCTTATAGTATCTTCCAAAGATTCTATGGAAGACCTGTCAAATTGATTTCAGCTGTGAAATCGAGCTTATCTTCGTTTTTCCCTCTTCATGCTACTCTAATCTCTATGACCTCAATCCTTTTGGGGATCTTTCTAGTTCTTGCGTTTGCTGCGTTCTTATTAAAGACTCTAATGGAGATCATCATCCCAGGTCTCGAAATCAGTTTCCTGGCTTTTGCAGTGATTGTAACGATCATCGCGATTATAGTCATGTTCAAGTTCCAAGTCGATTGGATTCTTTCTTTGGTCATCGTTGTTGTTGAATCAGTTTGGGGTTTAAAGCCATTGAAGATAAGCAAAAGCTTGACCAAAGGAATGAGAAGAGTCTCTTTGTCTATACTCCTCTTCTTCATTGTAACATCATTGCCTCTCGGCTGGATCAGCTCAGCAACAGCTCCTTTTGCTCGGATTGAAACAGGGAGATTGTGGACAACCAGAAACGCTTACTTCATGCTTCAGATCGTGATCGTGTCTGCGTTTCAAACGTTTTTAATGCTGTATAATGTTGCTGCAACCACCGTTATGTATATCTATTGCAAAGATTTTCACGGCGAGGTTGGAAAATACGTGAGCTTGCCTTTTGATGATGATGATGGTAAACTTCTTAACTTGGCTTACAACAACGTCTGATGAATGATGATGATGATGATTTATATTCACATACCTATAAAATGAAGATTCGCTCCGATCATTTGCCTATGCATCATAGAAGCGTGTTATGGTAAAATTTTCCAGCTGCATGGTTTATTTATTGTAATACTAGGTGAGTACCCGCGCATGCACGCGGGTTTTGTCGTAAATGTATTTTGTTTTTAGTTTATATTTGTTATCTAAATAATTTGTAACATTTATTTTTAATATTTTATGTTGTTTTTATTTGGATTTATAAGGTTATGTTTTTGAAAATATATTTAAATCATATTTTTAACTTATATGGACTTATAGGAGAAGAATCATTAATTCATACTTAAATGCATCTTTAGTAAAAAATGTGTTATTTTGAAGTAATTAAGATAATTAGGGTTATCTTTTTTGTAAGTACAACTGTATAACTACTTCTTTATATCGATGTTTCCAATGAATTCTTCTATTTGAATGAGTTAAAAGGTTCATTAATTCATGGATAAATTGTTTTTTTTATAAAATAATTGTATTATTTTGAAGTAATGATGATAACTCAGGTTAATTTCATGCAGAAACTAACAAAATTAGTACTCCCTCCGTTCCAAAAAGATAGATGTTTAAGGTTATGCACACTTATTAAGAAAACGTATTGATTTTCTACGATTTACAGTTTCTAATAAAGTTTAACCAATAGTATTTTAGTATTTGTTTTGGAATTTGTAAAAATGCATAGAAAACAGTAAAAACTCTATCTTTTTGGAACAAAAATTTTTTGTAAATTTTTTATCTTTTAGGAACAGAGGGAGTAGAAACTAACACTAATAACATAAGAGTAAAACTTGGGTTCACCCCTAGGGGTGAACCAACCTCATCCACTCCCTTCTCATTAGCCAATCACAATTTAGTATGTAATTAAAATAAAACAATTAATAATACTAATTAAAATAATAAAATTAAATCATTAGATACTAAACATTAAATCACCAAATGCTACACCCTAAATCCAAATAATGAACTCTAAACCCTAAATACTAAATTCTAAACCCCAAATATTAAACCTTAAACCCCAAATATTCAACCATAAATCCCAAAATTTAAACCCTAAACCCCAAATATGAAACCTAGAACCACAAATACTAAACCCTAAACCCTAAATCTTAAACCCTAAACCCCAAATACTAAACCCTAAATCATAAACCATAAACCACAAATATTAAACCCAAATCCTAAACTCTTAACCCTATTTTGGTATGTTGGGTTAAGGTTAAGGATTTAAGATTTAGTGTTTAAGGGTTTAGGGTTTATGATATAGGATCCAGGGTTTAGTTGTTGGGTTTAAGGTTTAGAGTTTATTATTTGGATTTAGGGTTTAGAGTTTTAAGATTTAGTGATTTAATTGGTTAATATTAATTGTTTTTATTTTTTTTATTTTAATTACATACTTAATTGTGATTGGATAATGAGGAGGAGATGGATGAGGTTGGTTCACCCCTAGGGGTGAACCCAAGTATTACTCATAACATAATCTTCCCAAGTATAAAATAGAGAGAAGAATATGTGGATACTTAAAGACGATGAAAATGTTTCATTTCCCCTTATCTTAATACATTTCTTCGTCTCTTCTAATTGGTATGACACTTAACATCTCCTCATAAACTTATATTATATTTTTGTGTAGATACTTTTAGTATGTTACTTAACAAACAATAATTGCTCGTATTCTCTTTTTTTCATTTTTGTTATATAAGTGCAATTATTGTTTGAAGGATACCTTCATTGTTTTTTTTTCACTACTATATGTAAGACTTAGCAACTTCTAATTTTACTATATGAATCTAGCTCTACATAGACTTATTTGTTAAATTGTCAGGACATGTTGCATATCTTAATTTGTTTTATAATACTTGCGATATAACTTAACGTAACTGGAAATATACAAAGTATGAAATATATTAGTATAACCAAGTTTATTAAACCTATTATTAGTATTCCAATAAATATATATACCTAACTATATTTATTAGTATAACAATGTGGCTTTTCAAATTCTTTTTATAATATTAGCATCAAATATTTAATTGTTAAATAGTACTTATGTGTATTAAATTTTAAATTTTAAAAATATGAAAAAAGAATATGAAGTGGAAATGATGTGGATGGTGACGTGTCTTCATGAGAAGAGAGAAAAGCTAACTTTATATATATAGATTTCTTCGACTCTATTTCTATCGAAATTTTCATTATTTTCGTCATCATCAATCGTTTCTTTATTTTTGTAAAACTAAGTAATATTTTTTATCATTCAATTCCAAATCCAAAAAGCAATCCGACATAACTTAACTAAAACAATCAAAATATAATAATAAAACATTATTTTATATAAAACAGAAGGAATATGTCGTATATATTTCAGAAATATTTAATATGTATACACAATCAATAAACACGTAAACAAGAAAGAGTAGTTTTTATCCACGGAGTATATGAACATTTGGTAGAGACAAATTTTTGGTGAGGCAAAAGAGGAAACAAAATATTTGGTGAAACTTGGTCAATGAATGACCGAAAAATGAAAGAAATCCGCAAAATGATCCGGAAAAAATGGTCTGAAACTCAATTATTCAATTTAAGAATTTAATTGATTTTGAAAGAATTGAACAATCTATTAAATTCTATTGTTATTCAATTAACAATTTTATGAATTCCTTTAAATTCTTGTGTTACTCAATTTCTTGAAATCTTAATTCCATTAAAATCTAGTGTTATTCAATTCTACTGCAGTATTTTTAGCATTGTTATTTCAAAGGAATTTAATAGAATTATCAACAAATTTTTTTTCAAAATCCGTCGTTCAATACCACCCCCTAAAATTCAAGAGAATATATCTCGAGAAAAAAAATGAGCTTAACATAAGTGTTTATAGCCAAAAGATTGGACTTTCAAATTTGACCTGGTACAAAACCGTCGAGTGCTTTTTATCTATTTAACTTGTTTTATTTTTTGCGCCACTTGGACGACCATACTATTCTGCGATGCTGCATTCGATTCGTATAGTTGGGAGTGTCTGATACGGCCTAACGCTAGGGTGCTTTCTCATAAATCAATTCCTTTGTACTTTCATCGTTTTTCAAATATGAACTACATGCTTTTTTATATTAAAACGTAAGGGTAGGCATAATTCCCGTCCCATTCCGTACCGTCCCATTCCGCCCCATATCCGTTCCCAAATTCCCGTACCATATAGGTCCCGTATTCCCATATGGGACAAATTTTCAATTCTCAATTGGGAACGGGATGGGATGGGACGGGAACGGGATTTCCCGTAATCCCGTTTATATAGAGTTATATAAATTAAATTATATACATTTATGTATTTATTATAGAATCATATAATATATTATGTCATATTAATACATAGTCTCACCTTTTTATCACCATCCGTTGATATTTTCAGCATTACCATATTAATTTTATTAACCAACAACTACTTTTATTTGTTTTTTTATTCTTCTGTGAAGCTCTAGAAACAATCATTTGTCGTGAATAAAGAATGATACGAGAGGATTAGCTATCTACTTGGTTACTTTTAAAATTTTCATATTGTTGAATTTTATGCTTTGATTTAAGATATGTTGGGGTCGGATTTCACCCGCTGAGCCTCGACCTCCAAAGTTATGATGAGCAACGCGCATGTTTCAAGCAAGCAAGAGGTAATATAACCCCTAGGTCATTTCACCCACAGAAGAAGGTGAAGACCTCCTGAAAACCCCTAAATCCTTTGAACCTTCTACCTGTTGAAGGAACCTTCGAAATGGTCTTCGTCTTGGGAGGAGCCATGATGCAGCGTCGGAGAGGTCACAGAGCCAGCAGAAGGCGCTGCAGAGACGAAGACTGCCTGGCACCGATGTCACTGAGCAGTGACACCGATGACAGGCAGTGGTGCCGACGTCACTGCCCAGTGACGCCGATGTGCCTGGCCTCATCGGCATCCAGGCAGTTGACATCGGCGCCTGAGTCTTTCCATCGGCTTCAGGTCCTTCAACGCCCGTCAGAACTTCAGCAAGGGTTCCAGAAGGTTCAGCATGTCAAAGCCCAGCAGCGAAGCCCACGTAGGCTCGACCGACATAGGCGAAAAAGGCAATCCCTAAGGGTTTAGGAAAAAGGCTTAGCCGACTTAGGGGGTTATATATAGGAATGCAGAAACACTTGTAAAGATTCATTCACAATTTTTATCACACAAGCAATTACAAACCCTAATTTCTCTCTGCTCATCATTGTTCTTCATAGCTTATCTTCAGAAATCTCTGCTTCCTCTCGAAACCCTTACAAATCTAATTGTGCGAATTCCGGCTTCCACAAGATATTTATGTTGTTTACTTTAAGTTTTGGATTCATTTTGATTAGACTACGGTTTTTCTATTTTAAATTTTAATGTTTATGAAATACAATATATTTATTTTTATCTTAAATATGAACATGCTTTTGATTATTTGAAGAAGCAAGTTGAATACATATTTGCAATTTTTATAATTGTTATAAGTGAATATATGAGACAAGTTATTTTATGGGAATTCCCGTACCGTTTCCGTCCCATCCCGTCCTATCCCGTTACCGTCCCAAATTCTAAATGGGACATAAATAGGACATATTTTTCTATCCCAAAAATCCCGTTCCCATAAAATCCCGTCCCATATTTCCGTTTGCCCACCCCTATTAAAACGCATAAAATGAAAATGTTCCAACTTTTTGACCAAAATGAAGTATTTGAAATAAATTGTATTTAGCATATAAGAAAGTTAATTCACATGATACAGTAAAAACTCTATAAAGTAATAATGTTGGGACCACCAAAATTTATTACTTTATCCAGTTATTACTTTATAAATTATGCTTAAAATAAATTAAAAAGAAATAATTAATTGATAAATTCATAATAAAACACAATTTAACCACTAATAAAACAATTAACTAAATATAAATGGTTAAAACAATAAAAAAAATAATTAATTCTCTACTAAAAGTTGAAAATATAATATATTTTAAAACAATTTGTTTATTCAAAAACATCAGATACTATGAAATGAAAAAATATATAGTAGTTATTATTTTATGATATTAATGGGACCATATATTTATATAGGATTTTTTAAAAAGTTATTATCTTATCATCTTATCGATTTGTGTTAAATTTTGCACTACCCCTACTCGGATCCGCAAATTTTATTACTTTATTACTTTATCGAATATTACTTTATAAAAAAAAAAAAAGGACGGAAAAGAGAGGTTTTCTCTCTGTTTCAGATCTTGACGTTTTGCTGCTTGGCCGGCGCGTAGTGGCTCCGATAGCACCGGCGCCGGTCCTCATGCTTCTTAATTTGCTTTTTCTCTCGTTTGTTCCGTTGTTTGTAGTCGATTGGAGTGGTTTTTGGTCTTTGGGTTGAGGGTCTTGGACTTGAGAGAGATGGTTTCGACTCAGGTTTGGTTTTGGTCGTGGTGAAAGAAGCGCCGGACTTTTAGGCCCACGGTTATCCGGTCATGGTCTCACCGGAAGGAAAACGCTAAAGATCTCTTGCACTTCCGATCTAGTTTTTGCTTGCCAAATCTGCCTCCTCTGTTTAGTCCATCTTCACTGTCTTTAGTCTCTTTAGAGATGGGATGGAGAATCAGGGTCCAAAGCTTTGCTTTGGTTTGTTACTAGGAGTCATATCTAGGTTGGTAGTCGGTGAAGCCTCCTCCCTTGGTTTCCGCTGCTCCGGCCATGTTTAGTTTGGTCTATCTCTTGTGGTAAGAATTCGGTGGTTGTTGTGGTCATGTCTACGTTCTTTGTCTTGCAGAAGTCTTTGCTCCGTTCTGATCTTTGTTCTATACCGGAATCGTTCTTTTGCAGCTTGTTCTTGTAAGTTGTAATTACCGGTGTGGAGCTGCAATTGCTCCTTGTTTCTACACTTCAGTTTGTTCGATTGCTGACATTCCTACTAGGTTTCATGTGTGGCGCTTTTCAGGATCGCTTCAAAGCGATTGCGTCGTGAAGCCATTGTTCTTTGAATTTGAGAGGTAGTACTTATTCACCATAGGAGATTGGAAGTCGTTTTTGATCGGGTTTTGGTCTAATCGGCTTATCGTTTCAAGGATCTTTCGAGCGGGCTTGTGTGCAAGCAAGGGCGGTGATTTTGGTCCACAATTGTTTTGGGTTCTTGCCATTAGATTTGTGATTGTTCTAGTACTGTACTTGGGCTTTGTGTGTCGTCTTCGAATACTTGTTCGTCGTACGACCCGACCCGACCCAACCAACCAACCCATACTAATATCTCGAATCCTCTTCTACTGCTTCGTCTTCCCCACACGCTCCAATGGCTTCTTCTCCTTCTCCTACGGTGAATCTCGGTGTAGTCTTATCAGAATCAAAGCGTATAATCAACGCACACTCACGTCACTTCCTAGCTCTCTCCGTCCTCTTCCTTCTCCCAAACTCCTTCTGCATCACAGTCTTCCCTTCCGTCCTCCGTCTCATCACCGATCAATCCACAACTTCTCACAACACCGTCTCTCTCCTCCGCTCCAGCACCGATCCAAACGCCAAAACGCTTCTTCTCCTTCTGATTGCTTACGTCATCATCATCACCGTCTGCAATCTTCTTGCAATCGGATCAATCGTTTACAGTATCTACCAAGGCTTCTATGGACGACCAGTGAAACTGATCTCCGCTGTGAAATCAAGCGTATCTTCGTTTATCCCTCTTTTCGCAACCCTAATTTCAACGAATTCAATTTATTTAGGGGTTTTTCTGATTCTAGGGTTTGTTGCGTTCTTAGTAACGAAGCTAATCGAAATCGTAACTCCCGGTTTAGAAATCGGTTTATCATCTCCCTTGACGATTGTTACGTTGATTTCGTGTGTGTTCGTGCTTAAGTTCCAAATCGATTGGATTCTCTCTTGGACTATTGTTGTTGTTGAATCGGTTTGGGGTTTAGCTTCATTGAAGAGGAGTAAAAGCTTGACTAAAGGAATGAGGAGTGAGTCTTTATCTATTGTCTTCTGGTTCAGTTTAGCACAGACGATTCTTGTGTGGATTAGCAACGCAGCAGCTTCTGCTCAGTTCGATAATGGCGAGAAGTTGTGGACGAATGCGTTCTTTGCGGTTCAGATTGTGATTACAGCTTCGTTTCTAACGCTTGCGATGTTGTATAATCTTGCGGCGACAACGGTTATGTATATGCATTGTAAAGCTATTAAGGGTGAGCTTGCTTTGGAGATTGCTGAAGAGTTTGCTAGAGAGTATGTGAGTTTACCTTTTGATGATGGTAAAGTTCCTCATTTGGTCTCTGTTGCTTACAACAACGTCTGATGTATCACGATGAATAATGAAAAGGTTAGTGTTGGTCTCTTTAGCTTACAACAATGTCTGATGAAATCTCATGATGATGGTGATGGTGAAGCAAAGTTTGTATATTTTATCTTCTTTTAGTGTTTGACTGAATCAGACAAGGCTTTATGTTTTGGTTTTTTCTTAAGAATACAATGCTTTTTTAATGTTTATGAATGATCTAAATTTGTGGCTATCTGTTTTTCCATTATCTTGGGTCATTTGTGATATAATCTAGTAATCTACCTACCATTATAAATGGACCAAACTCATTATAAATGCACCAAATTTGTGTATGAAAGATTTCATTTTTACAAACATTGTTATTACATCATCCACAAAATGTAACCTATTATTAGCAGAACAAAAGAACCCTGTAATTTTGTCTTTCCCCATGTACAAAAGAATTCACATAACTCATAAGACCTCCTAAAGCTTCTTAAGCTTGCATTACCAACATGGAAAAAAACTTACCTGAAATTGTAATATCCATAGAAACCAAAAAAGAGATCATCAAAGTCACAAAAGCTCATGAACCTTTCTTCTTCTAGTCTCTCAAGTCTCTTCTTTAAGCCTTAAACGCGCAACGGGCTGATGTTGATTGAAGTTAACAGTTGAGGTGTTGTGTAGATTGTTGTTTGGTCTTAACTGATGACTACTGGTTCTAGCAGCTGGGACGTCGTGGTTATGTTTCCCTTCATATGTTGTTACAACAGCTTTCGGGTCATTCGCTGCTCTCTCTACATGTTTTCTCACTCCGCATCCTGGTGTTGTACACTTATAGTAGCTCCTGTGAAAAGATCAAAGAGCGTTAAAGGAAAACAGAACGATGAATAGATATAACTCGATGACCGGTTTTTTAGTCTCACCTCGGATAAGGATTTCCTTTGACTACTTTCTGTCCATACTTCCGCCACCTATATCCATCGTCTAAAAGATCAACTTCACTCGTCGTTTGGACGATAATTCTTGGCTCTGTCACGGTTCTTTGCAATGAAGTAGCTGGTTCAAAAACCCGAACTTCTGTATTTCTGCAACATTCAAGAAACCAAAACCTATAAGTGATGAAAGTAAGAGGTACAATCACATGTCTTAAAAGTTCTTTTTCTTTTTACCTTCTCTTCGCATCAGGCTCATCGTCGTGTTTTTCTCCTACGCTAGTTTCCGCATTACCGACCTCTTCACTATCACTTGCTTCAGACATCTGCTCTGTTGTTGTAACCTGGCTTGTTTCTTGGTCTCTCTTAGTCTTGTTGAGGCTACTATTACTAGTTTGAAACTGAGATGCAACATCAGAACTTCTCGAGTTCCCGTTATTGTTTCCACGCTTATTGTTTTGAGGACGGTCATGACTATGCTGACCTTTGTAGATGATTTCCGTTACTTGTCCATCGAAAGACCTCTCGACTTTCTTCTTAACAGGACACGCAGGATGCGTACATTTATAATAACTCCGAGGATAATCGCTTCCTTTCACTTGCTTCTGCCCGTATTTTCGCCAATTGTATCCATCATCAGCTGGTTTATCAGCATTTTGAGGTTGTGACCGATACTCAGAAACCGATATTTCCGTGATTTCTCTCTGTCCCTGCGATAAATCTTGAACCGACGATGGCTTCTGAGGTCGAGGTACAGAAGAAAACGATGGAACCTCACTCAATGAAGTCTGTTGCTGTTGCGTCGTAGAAGAAGGAAATTCAAATTGTGGTTGCGTTTGAACATTACTACTTCCTTGAACAACTGCTTGTGCAGTCACTTGTGCTAATGCTTGTTGGTGCGTCATACCAAATGTTCCCTACAACATAAAATTCACATTTGTATTAGAAACAAGACAACAAATCCAAGCAAATACTAAAATGCATCAAAACATTCAAGATTTGAAGAAACAATACTAATGATCATTAAGAGTATATACTTTCTCAAATATTCAGAAACTCCAAAATGAAACTTCCTCAATTTTGACCTAAAATGAAGAACATTTGAAATGTTGTCTTCTCCTAAAATCAAGCAAATTAGTTTTGGATTTGCATTCATAAACCAAATAGCAACAAAAACCGGAAACAACAATAACAATATCCAAAATAAACCCATAATTAAAGTCCTAAACTTTCAGTTACCAAAAACAGAATTTAAAACAAGAAACCAATTTTTTTGTCACACCTGAATAGGTGAAAAAAGACCAAAGAAGCTAGGAGAATCCATAAGAGTCGCCGGACTTAATCCCGGCGGTACAGTAAACATCGCCGGTGGTTGAGCAATCATTAAACCCGTTGGTCTATTTTGTTTAAACCTAGGATCAACATCACCACCGTCACCACCGTCACTGACGACGGAACTCAAAGTTGTTTGATTAGCAGTAGCGGCAACGACGGCAGCAGTTACCGGAGAAACCATAGCTCCGGCGAGAAGTTGAGAGAATGATTTAAACTCATCAGGATCAGAGAATAAATTTGAGACAAGAGTCATAGGACCAGGACTAAATCCAACACTACCGGTGAAAAACATTTCACCAAATGGTCGTGGTGGTAATGAAATCGTTGGTCGTGTAACTCCTCCGGTGGAGGATTTTAACTTCGAAGGTTGTTCTTGTTCTTGTTCTTCCGCCATAGATTCCGATTTGGTAACAAGAAGAAGATAAAAAAACAGAACAAACCCAAACTCAAAGAAAAAGAAAAAGATATTTTGTTTGGTCTGTTTATATAAATTAAAACTCTTTTTGTATGTATACGAAATCCGTGTCGTGTTACAGTTTCATTTCACTTTTTTTTTGTTTTAGTTTTTTATATTTGTTCTGCAGGCTATTAATGGAGGAGAGATTTTGTGAATTTTCTTGTGTCTTTTTAAGCAGATCTCAAGAAAGATATAAAAATGATTTGATTTTGTGTAGTACAAAAAGTCTGCGGTGCAGATATTATAAGAGTAAATCTCTTTTCTGTCCTTTATTTCCACCTCCTTCATTTTTATTAGATAAAAATGGTGAAAATGGTGAAAAATAATCCAAATTTAAAGGTGTTATGGACAGTAGATATTTTAAAACAAGTTACTCTATCGCATATGTATTAGTTCTAAATTTTCTATTCCATATCCAAAAAATTATATATTTTGGAATTTTAAACATGTACAAAAACTGGTTAAGCATTCGAAAAAATATTCCAATTATCCAGTGTGATAACTTAATTTTAAGATTATGTAATTTTTTCAAATGATCTAATTTAAAAAAAAACACCAGAAATTGTTTATAAATCCATATTTTCGGTTTTTATGTACTCAATTTTGAAAATTTTTACTTATAAAAAAAAAATACTAACTACAGACTCATGTCGTAAAAAGGTTAAATTTTTTAAAAAAAATATAATTTATATTGGTAATTTAGAAGCAAAAACAAATCATAAGCTAGCAAATTTCGGAATTATGTATATGATAAGTTATATATTCATTTTTTTTTGTCAACAAGTTACATATTGGTTTATTGAAGACAAAAGAATCTAATAAATTCTTCTTTTTTCGTATTTATTAATTCGGTGTATCAAATTCTTTTGTCTATTTTTGGTGTAATCGTTGAGTTCTGATTGGCTAATAAAGGAAAGGAATTTATATAAAAAGCGTCGGTTTATGTACAAAGCAAAATTACGATTTTATCCCTTAAGACAACGAGGATTTGTGCCCTCACAAAGTCAACAGCAGCTCTAAGCACGACTCGACGGTTTATAAGTTATAACCAATTTGTCGTAACCACGTTCTACAAATAATTTTATGCCACGTGTACAATGAATCGACCGGCGTTATGGTCGGATAAAGCCTAATCACAAGAGCTGTTTTATTCAGACAAAACATAAATTAGCTTTTTGCCCATTTCATAAGATGATTTTATGGATTTTTCTCACTTTTTTATGATTTGATTTCGTAAATAAACAAAATAAAATTCTACTTTTTTGGGAGTGAAATGGTGAAAGAGAAACGTGTGGGTTAGAGAAAAAGTGAGAGAGTGATTAATTTAGGTGGCTACAAAAGGAAAATAATATTTATCGAAAATATAAAAATTATAGCAACTTGACTTAAAATGGGCCCAATTAACTTCGAAAACGGGCCAAGAGACAATTCATCCTTGACTTCTGTAGGGCCTATATGGGTCCCTTTTCATTCATTGCCACAACGAATCGCGTCTTATCACATCAAGAAAGCTACAAACTTTGTTGTAAACACCATCTCTTCAACGATTTTCAATTTGAGAAAATTCCCTAAACACATTCAAAGTTTTAAGTATCAAAGTAGTTGAACACAAAATACAAGAGATAATGCAATATATGAGAACCAATGTTACTATATTTAAATTTTAATATGTTATTTCTTGCAGAATGTAGGAAAATGAGAGTTACATAAACAAATGTAACCAAAATGAGAGTTATATATACCACTTCTCAAGATGCAAAATAAACCCAAATAACCAATATAAATTTTATGAATCAAATATGATAAGACTTAAGAGACTTAGAACTCTCCAACGACTTTGATAGCATCATGAGGAGTATCGTAAACGTTCTTGGACCGAGATTTCTTGACACCAGCGGTGAACCAGAGCTTGTCGGATTTCGAGCTTTCGACTGAGATTGTTGTAACTTTAACCCAAACCAATACCTTTGTCTTCATTCCTTCTACACCCATCAGTTTCCCTCTAAGCAAAATCCCTTTCACGCGTGTAGCGTACCTTATCGCTGATCCATCTTGGAATGTAACTTCACACAGCGAAGAAAAGAAGACGGTGAGTTTGTTCTTTGTCTCGTCGAATTCATAACAGATTATGTTTTCTGGGAAGAGTCCTGCTGGTAAATTGTATTCTTTGAGAAGATCTGGTAAGCTTTTCAGTGGCTTTCCTGTTTTAAAGAAAAATGAATTTGCAGGTTAGGAACTTTCTTCGCATATTCGATTTTCTAATCCTTGAGATATAAATTATAAAATGGTGTTTGTTACCTTTAAGTTTGTTGAAAACCCATTTTGCTTTCTCTTCAACGGTACTAGAGAAAGTCTGGAAAGAAAATGAAACATTACATTTCCATTTGAGGCAATGCAAATCAACCGAATATCGAATAAGTAGCAAAGCATACTAACACCAATGATACATACTTCCATACTAAAACGAAAGATAGAATGGTCACAGAAGTGTTATCTTTCCACAAATATATATCAACTCAATAACACAAAATCCAGTAAACTGGTCCGATCGGTATGCATACTCGTAACACAAAACACATCACATGAACACTTCATTGCCAACAAAAATTTACATCTTTTCTAGTAAACAATAAACTTAAAATGGAATCTCTAAATTGAGATTGAGAATCATCTTAGTTTAGTTAATTAGCCTAAACTTTTCATTTTCAAGAAGCTACCATACCAGTGCTTCTCACTTCTCAAATCAAGAACACAAAATCCCAAAAACCGGTTCAATCAGTTTGCATAAGATTATTCTTGGCTAATCAATGTAGGCTCTTAGCTCAAATAAAAATCACATGAACACTTCATTGCCACACACAAAAACAGCATCTTTTCTAGTAAACAATGACTTAAAATGGAAACTCTAAACTAAGAATCATCTTAGTAGGTTTAATTCAATACCGAAATTGAAGACTATATACTGCATTATATTCATAAACATGAGCTAAATTCAAATTTTCAAAAATTTGGTTACTTTTGGATACATCAAAATTGCTAAAAATCGAATCTCATGGATCAAAATTCCAAAACAGAGTAAATTCATGTTCAACCACTCAAAATTAAACTAAAGTATCAATTTTTTTAACCATCTTAACCAAATTCAACCTCCATTTTTCCAAATCAATCTCAGATCTTCATAGATCTATGATTCTTCTACAATTCCCAAACATCCACAACAACAAAATCGTCTCTTTACCAACACAATCCACATTACATCAATCTAACAACGAAATCACATGCAAAAACACAAAGAACAATCAGACAAACGAAGCAAGAGAAGATCACTTACAGTTAGGTCATTAGTGATGTTTGAGAGCTCTTCTTTAGCTTTCTTGGAGATCCATGAACCTCCCACTTTAAAGCTCGTCACTTTCGTTAACGCTTTCTCCATTTTTCTTCTCTCTGATTCTCTGAGAGTACTAAAGACAAAAAGAAGAAAGCTTTAAAGTGACAGTACAGAGTGAAAACGGCGACTCACAATTTTCCATTGGAACAAGGGTGTTTCCGTAATTTCACTCATCTACATTTTGTTTTCAACTAATTTATCCGCTATTTTATTGGGTAAATTTCAAATTACGAAAATGTTTAAACAATGAAGAAGACTGTCTAACCGTTTTTAATCAATTTGAAATTGCTAATATAAATTACATTTAAAAAAATTAATGGTTACACAAAATGGAGTTTATGTATAACTCCCCGACCGCCCTACCGTGGGCCCCACACTCACTCTCGGCTCGCAAGCCGAAATTTCTTGGCCTGCAAGTCTGAGAATTCTCTGGCGGTCGGTGCGTTAGTCTGGGAGGCTCGAAATGCATGTTTACTGACCCTGTAATCACCACGCAATCTTTCCCCATGTTTTGGCCTCATTCGCACGGTACTGGAAATGACTTCTCAGTAGGTCACCCATCTTTCGATTGCTCCAACTCAAGCACGTTTAACTATGGAGTTCTCTCAAGACAAGTGACCGAAAAGATAAGTGCACTTTGGTGACATAGGTAGCCAAATCAATTCTTTTAAACCTCTCCGCATGCACCACATCTTTTCAGACAATGTACCAAACATTTTTAGAATCTGGAGTCTTACATTATGAATAACTGTGTGAAAATAATTTTTTTTTTTTTTTAAATATTTGTGTGTAGAAAGCTTAGTTTCAACGCGAATAAATCGATTGGATAATCAATAATGAAAAGATGCGTGGGACACAACTTTTTGATTTAAAAATGAAACCATATAAACGATGCTATTCCAGCACAGAAGCTGATAATAATTTTACTCGTAAACACTAATCACATCGCAATTTTACTCGTAAACACTAATCACAGAATTCTTAAAGATCAATTTATTCGATTTGTCTAAAAATAACAAATCAATTATTCGATAATTATTTGAACCGTCGCTCACCCCGGATAAGTTATTTTAAAAATGAAACTATTTTCAACCCAACTGAATACATTTCAGTTTTTAATCAATTTTTATTTTATTTTAGTTCATATTATATCGATTTAATATTCAATGCATAGGACAAAAAAATTAGCATGGAAAAAGTTCGAGG
Organism: Arabis alpina; assembly: GCA_900128785.1. Lineage (NCBI taxonomy): Eukaryota > Viridiplantae > Streptophyta > Magnoliopsida > Brassicales > Brassicaceae > Arabis > Arabis alpina. The sequence goes on from LT669792.1 coordinate 1,612,724, forward strand.
GATAATTTTCGACGGGGTACAACTAGATTTCTCTGTTTTTTAATCGATTTACAAGATAGATAAATCGTAACTAATAGAGAATTCGTTATGAGGGCTAGGATAATGTTTGTTCAATGAGAATGGAGTGTTTATTTTTTAATGTGCTAAGGACATTGACGAAAATTAACTTTTTGGTATCGCTAATGTCAAATAAGACCATCTTGGTACGCTAAGAGCATGAATATCAATAACACTTGTGGGAAGATTAATAGTCAAATCTCATTATTTTACTAATTAATGATATGAACTTTGGTTGAAAAAGTTCTAAGAATATTCATGTTCTAATGTGTCATCAAAACTGTTTTTCCTTACCTAATTTTTTGTGAGGAAAATACTATTAGTTTCTCTTTGTATTTCACATATTGAAATTTTTCTATCACGTAATATGGTTTAAATCAGTTTCAGTAAAACAAAGCGTTAAAAAAAAAAAGGACATTGACGAAAATTAACTTTTTTACCAGAAGTTGAATAAAAAGAACATACCACAAAAAATAACCGCTAAAAGATAATATTAGTAAATTTATTCAAACTACACCACAAAATACAACACAAATCATTACGAGAAACATTTAAACGTTAAGTTTAACCTCCAACAAAAACATAAACGTTAATCAACCATTTATGTCCATAAATTTTTTAGCTTTCTGGTATGCTTTATCCATATGTTTCCTAAACCTATTCACATCTAATCTAACATCTTGTTCTTTCAAATACACTTTCATTTTACTTACATTCCAATCCATTCCTCTAAAAGCTTTAGGATCTTTCAAAACCAAATCATCTCTACCATATTTCTCTACCAAACTACTCTCTTCCACTTTTACCGGATACTCCATATACTCCAACTTCATTGCCTTAGCCGGCGATTCGTAACAGGTTTTAGCCCAACCTAACCCAATCGGAACAACTTGAACAAATATAGAACCGGGTCTAAGAAACAACAAGTGGGTTAATGCCGCACCATGAACCCCAACCATCCCGTGGCTCGACTTTATAAGTTGATACGCTTCTCTCAAACTCGTGGTTCCCGATGGTCGAAATGTGATTACCTCGAATCCAACATCTTCAAGCATTTCTTTGATCTCTTTCTCGTTCAACATCACACGACCAATGTCACCATCTCGACTTACCAATATGAGACGAGGCTTGTTGTGAGTTTTGTTAGTAGATAGGTTTGTGTTGAAGACTTTTCCTAATAGAGTGTGGAAGTCCACTAACGATTTGGAATTGGCTGTTTGGTTCAAGTCAACGGTCATAGACTCATGTGAAACTAGGCCCACAATGGCTGAGGTGAAACAATGTGTAATAGAAACATTCTCTTTGTCTAGTAATATGGGTTTGTGTTTGCTAAACTCACCTAGAACATCATGGTATTTCGGCATCCACCACTCCTTAGGATTCGCTACCACGAGGATGAAATCACGGTCGGTGAAATATTTGTTGGCTGTAATGAAAAGCGGAATGAGAACGTCGAAGAAATCATGGTAGATGCTTCCGGTGTAACCTCCGGCGCTAAACACAATCGCCGGCAAATCATGTGTTATGTCACATGATCGAGTCATGCTCGATAGGCCTGAGGTTAATATTAACTCATCGATCCTATGCATGACCCAATTGTCTTCTTTTTTTGGGTATGGTCTGATTTTCTCGAGAAGGGTTGCTGATGTGGCGAATGTAGGGTCCATGAGAGTGATAGTTCCGGTTCTTGAGTCGAGATTACATGAGCCGTTGATTGAGCAGAGATCGTAGTTAGCGTGGGTTCGGTCACATGTAATTGTCACTGAAGTCAACTCTTGTTGGATTCTTTTGGATCTCCATGTTTGTTGTAATGTACCTATAAAGGAAACTTCTTTTTCTAAGCAAATGATAATAATAGCTAGTAACATTTGTAGTTGATTTTAAAATTGATAACATTTATGTTTTTTTACTAATGTTAACTGGAAAGAAAAAGATTTTAATAGTGCCAAGTCAAACAAAAAATCACTACATAGATTACAGAAATATTGAAAATAGAAGCCATCATATTATTTTCAAAAATATTTTGATATATTAGCGTTATCAAAGCAAAATCTCATGGAAAGAAAAACACAAATATTTGACCCGATCAACACATCATATTATTTTGAAAAGCAGTTTGATATATTAGTGTTGTCTTTGTGTTAGCAATATTCGAATCTGAATCCAGTATATGTGAATGATTAACAAGGCAAACTAATTCTTTTCAAAATTACAATTAGTATACTGATCTCTTACAAAACAAAAGAGAGAGTTTGGTCACACTTTCTATAGAAGAAGCTTGATATTTGCATACCTTGAGAGAAACTTAGTGAACGAATCAACCGAAAATCAGACTCATAAGAGAAGAGAGCAAGATACATAACCAGAACGATGATAAAGGAGAAGAGAGCCACCGAAAAACTATTCGACGACGTTGTTTTCATAGCCATGATGGTTCTTTCTTGTTGGTGTTGTGAAAAGTATATAGAACTCTTTATATATATAGAGATAATTGTGTCTATGTTCTATAGATTAAATTTTAATAAAATATCATCCCTCGAATCTTTAAGAATAATTGAATGGAAGAGAAAAGAGAAGAATGTTTTTTTGCAAAGTCTTTAACTGGACGAAGAAGGATTCACATATTGCAAACGAGGGTGTCGTGAATATAATAACTCTCCTATACAAACTCTTCTTCTTTAATTGCCTACCGTTACAAGACTAATACATATGGAGTATTATTAAGGGATATTTAATTAGTCAAACATTTAACAGAAGATAACAATTTTTTATTAATGTATAGAGAGACTCTTGAATTAAGAAATGCTGATGCATGTGAATACTTACTATAATTCATAATACATCCAATGGAGTGTACATGACAGCTGTTAATTAGTTGACTCTTTTTTTGTTTTTTTGTTTTTGTTTTGCTAATCATAATAACTTTGACATATCATGTATTAACATTTTAACGTCTATTTTATTGACAAAGTAAAGGGATAAGTTTTTTGTAATTAAGTTTATTGTTTTTAAACAGCATGATTATTTTTTCCTCTTCGTGGTCGTGTTCTCGACTTCTTTCCAATGTTGTCTCAACATGATAATTCTTTTCCTCTTCGTGATCATGTTCTCGACTTCTCTCTCACTATTTGTCTCTATTGATTGGATTAGTTAAAAATCCGTTTAATCTCATTGGTTTCAGTAAAAATACAGAGGAAATGTTTATATCAATCCAAGAATAGATTTGCCCCCAAAAAAAAAAAATCAATCCAAGAATAGAAGATCTTAAAAAGTGTCAATATTAAAAGTTGAAACATAAATTTCAAATATGTCTATTAAGTGTTATTTCAAATCATATTATTATTTTTCAGCAAAAAAAATCATATTATTATTTTCAAATGTATATAAATTTTGTATTATTTTCAATATATATAAGTAAAATAGTTTTAACTTAACTAAAATTAACTTCAGTTTTTTTATCCTTATTCTTCTTTATTTCAAACCATATTTAATTCAACCTCAGTTCATAAGAAAATACCCACATAAACTGATAAAGTAATGGTGAATTTATTCAAACTACAACGCAAAATAAATAGATAGTTACATAAAAAAAGACACTTGATCTATGGTTCAAAATCACAAACCATTATGGTAAAACATAAACGTCAATCAACCGTTTATATCCATAAATAATTTAGCTTTCTTGTATGCTTTATTCATATGTTTCCTAAACCGATTCACATCTAACCTAACATCTTGTTCTTTCAAATACACATTCATTTTAGTCAAATTCCAATCCATTCCTCTAAAAGCTATAGGATCTTTCAAAACCAAATCATCTCTATCATATTTCTCTACCAAACTACTCTCTCCCACATTAATTGGATACTCAATAGAGTCCAACTTCATTGCCTTAGCCGGCGATTCGAAACAAGTTCTAGCCACCCAACCTAACCCAACCGGAACAACTTGAACCAATACTGAGCCGGGTCGAAGAAACAACAAATGGGTTAGTGCCGCACCATGAACCCCGACCATCCCGTGGCTCGACTTGATGAGGTTGCTTCTCTCAAACTCGTCGTTTTCGATGGTCTAAATATGATTACCTCGAATCCAACATCTTCAAGCATCTCTTTGATCTCTTTCTCATTTAATATCAGACGGCCAATGTTACCATATCGACTGACAAATATGAGACGAGGCTTGTGGGTTTTAACATTAGATAAATTTGTGTTGAAGGCTTTGTCTAATAGGTTGTGGAACTCCACTAATGATTTGGAGTTAGGCATTCGGGTCGGGTCTACTGTCATGGGCCCATGTGAAATTAGGCCCACAATGGCTGAAGTGAAACAATGTGTAATAGAATCATTTTCTTTGTCTAGTAATATAGTTTTGTGTTTGCTAAACGCACCTAGAACATCGATGTACTTTGCCATCCACCACTCCTTAGGATTCGCTACCACGAGTATGAAATCGCGGTCGGGAAAAACCATGTTGGCTGTAATGAAAAGCGGAATGAAACCGTCTATGAAATCATGATAGATGCTTCCGGTGTAACCTCCAGCGCTAAACACAATCGCCGGCGAATCATGTGTTACGTCACATGGTCGAGTCATGCCTATTGGACCCGAGATTAGTGTTAGCTCTTTGATTTTAGGCATGATCCACTTATCTGCTTTTCTTGGATATGGTTTGATTTTCTCGACAAGGGTTGCTGATGAGGCGAGAGTAGGGTTCAAGAGAGTAATAGTTCCGGTTTTGGGGTCGAGAATACATGAGCCGTTAACTGAGCAGAGATTGTAGCTAGTGTTGGATCGGTCACATGTGATTGTTGCTGATGAAGTCATCTTTTGTTTGGTCTGCTCGATTCTTCTTGATTTCCATGCTTGTTGACGTGCCTATACAAGAAACTTCGTTTTTTAAATCAAAAATTAATAGTAAACATTTGTAGTCGATTTTCTTTATTGAAATATTTATGGTTCTTGTTTTGTGTAATGTCAAACCGACAGGTAGTCAAAAGATATCTGTTTACTTTCCCAACATTTAAGTTGGCATTTCTTGTTAATCGTTTTAAAATCAAAATCCGGTTTAATTTACTCGTAAGATAACAAACGATAGTGAGGGAAAGATAAAATAATAGTGAAAGTCAAAAAAAAAAAACACTATATAGATTACAGAAATCATATATATAATTAGGGAATCCTCTTTCAATCTAAAGTGTCCACATATATATAATTAGGGAGTCCTCTCTCCATCTAAGGTGTCCACATAGGCAAAAAAATCTTTTAATAATTAATTTTAGTTTTAAATTCATTTAGTTCATGTTTATGTATATTTATTGTTACTTATAACTACTATTTTTTTATTAAATTAAAAAACGAAAAATAAGTCAATAAATTACTAAAAGTAGAAATTAATATTTGAGTATTTACTATGAATTTATGATAACGATAAAAGTTTATATATTCAATTGGAAATATGTAAAATGAATATACATATAAGAAAAAGTGAATAAAGATATTAGCGACATAAAAAAATCAAAGAAAAAGAATCTTGAGTGTCAGAAATTTGTTAAGAGGCTATTGGTTTTTTTTTGTCATGAACGCACTTACACCTATTCGTTAAAGAAATACATGAGCATATTTGAACCAATGAGGGATGAACGTGTTAATATAAGAGGTTGTTGATCTAAAGATAAAGAATATATATTATTTCACTAAAAGGATACTGAACCATCTAATTAAATATGAGATTAAGATGAAAATTTAGGATATAAGATTTTATTTATAATGTTATATAATTTTATGGAAGTATGAAAGAAAAATATGAGAGTGTTATAATACTATTATTTTAAAGATATAAGGTATAAAAGGGTGTAAGACAAAAAAATCACGCATTGCTTGAGTTATGTTCTACTAAAAATAAGTAAACAAAGTAACATAAAATTGTAAATAGTTAAATCAAATTTTTGTCGTTAAGTTTAATAAATGCATCATACGAACCATATTTTAGGATTATTTGAGTATTTATTTTTGAATTAAAAATACCAAATCGAAAGAAATTCAAAAAAAGAAAGAATTCAAAACAAATTAATAATTGAAAATATGATATTATAATGTGTAAATAAATGTAAAATATATATACTAACATAAAATACTTACTAATTCATGTTATACATGTTATTGATATAAACATAGGAAAATAACACAAAAATATTAAAAGAAGCTAAACTCGCGCAACGCGAGTCCAACCCTAGTATTGAAAATAGAAGGCCAAGTCTGGTAAAAAAACGCAGCCTGAATACTAAAAGAACAAAAGAATTAGGAATTACCCTTTATGAAAATTTGAAGTGTCGACGAAAAAATAGATTTTATAAACAAAATTATCATTTGTCCGAGCCTGCCACAAAATTGAATTCTAATTATTTTTCTGGTAATACGTGTAGATCTGTACTCCCTATTAATTACGTACGAAAATATAAATATTTGATCCGATCAACACATCATATTACTTTGAAAATGGTGGATTAGTGTTATCTTTGTGTTAGCATTCGAATTTGAATCCCGTAAAGTATATGTGAGTTATTACCAAAATAAACTACTCACTCCATAAAGATATAATTAATACATACTTTAGAGTTTGATCACACTTTCTAAAGAAGAAGGAGTTTGATTTTTGCATACCTTGAGAAAAACTTAGCGAACGAATCAACCGAAGATCGGACACGAAGGAGAAGAGAGCAAGATACATAACCAGAACCATGACCATAGCAATTACAACTGCGGCTGAAAAACTCTTCGAGGTCGTTTTCTTAACCATGGTGATTCTTACTTGTTAGTGTAGTAAAAAAGTATATAGAACTCCTATTTTATATTGTATCTATGTTGTATAAATTAAAGTTGAATAAAATATCATCCCTTGAAGCTTTAAGAATCCTTCAATGGAAGAGAAAAAAATTTAGAGGGTGAAGAAGATTCAGAAATTGCAAACAAGGTGTGTATATATAATTCTATCATGAAGACTTTCTTCTACACAACTATTCTTTAATTGTTTACAAGACTAAAATATATATATTCAATTAATAAAGCTTTTAAGAAGCAAAAAAAGAACACTTTTTATAAAGAATCTTGAAACATGAAATGCTGTACGCATGGGAATACTTTAATAGAACATATCTAATTAATACTAATAATATATCTCAAATGGATTGTACAACTGTTAGACAAGGCTTTCAGCACAAAATCCGGTAAATCATGTGTTAGCATTCCACGAGCATAATTTCAAGAATGTGTTCACACCATATGTGAATTGAAATTTTTTCTGAAACCTTACTAGAAAATTCATATTCCAGTTGATCTGAATTCGAACAAACTCCATTGCTGCTTTGTGTTGAAATCCTTGTCTAATTAATAGGTTGTGGAATTTAACTAATGATTTGGAGTTGTGCATCCGGGTCGGGTCAATGGTCATAGGCCCATGTGAAATTAGGCCTACAATGACCGAAGTGAAACAATGTGTAATAGAAACATTTTCTTTGTCGAGTAGTATGGTTTGTGTTTGCTAAACGTACCTAGAACATCAATATATTTTGGAATCATGGTCGGGGAAAAACCTATTGGAAAAAGATCATGATAGGCAAGGCCGTCTCAAGTTATTAATGGGTTATATATACTCAATTTTTTTTAGAGAAAATTACACAAAATGTCACATATCAAGTTATAATGTCACCGAATGTCATACACCAGTTTTTGTACCAAAAATGGCACTTACACACCATTATCCCGAAAATGACCATAGTATAATGGTGTATACTAGAAGAGAAGGTCTGAGTCCATGAGAGGGGAGATAATGTATGTATCAGGGAAATATTTATTTGAGAAGTGACATTTACCTACAAGCATTAAATGGGTTTGTGGGAAACAGAGAAAGGCAAATACGTATAGAAATAAAAATAGATACGTACATAATATGTTTACATGTGAGTTAATTAACGGAGAAAGCTTAGAAGAGTTGCAGAAAAACAATTTAGAAGATAATTGTGAAAGAGGTGAAACTGAATTTTGAGAAGACCGTTACAACGGATAATTCGTGTAGACGACGGCGAACGGAAATATAGTTAAACTGTGGACGGTTAGGTGTACGGATATTTATCCTGTAAAACAGGTACGGAGTTAAAGGTACCTGAAATGTATATGTTTTGTGGTGAATAATAATTAAAGAAACTGTGCATTTAAGTTCTGTTTGCCTTGAATATATGATTTTGTAGGAGAATATTTGTTTGCATTTATTACAAAATAGCTGCGTATTTACTGCAGGTGGAAAATGGAGTTCCCACTTTTTGTTGTCGCAGGGGATTGGAATTGTTCAGAGGTTGGTGTGTGGGAATTTGTGGTGGACAAGCATCTACTGTCTCGTTGTGTACGTGCGAATGACGACTTTACGTACATATGTCTCATGATCCTTCACAATTTAAGTGGCCTCCACGTGTACGTACACCTCCTCATGTGCGTACACCTTCTCCTCTTCATGTACGTACTTACACCTTTTGCATTTTATGTACGTACACATCATCTTTTTCTTGTACGTACACCTCCTCTTGTACATACTTCTTCTCCTCCACGTGTAAGTACACCTCCTTCTATGCGTACACTTTCTCCTCCTCATGTGTACACCTTCTCTTCCTCATGTACGTACAAACACCATGATCTAAAAACAACTTCGAAAAAGACATAAAATTCCCAAATTAAATAGAAGTCTAGAGATAACCAACCTATGGTAATTGGTAGAGCAGACTTCTTGGGGTAAGCGAGAGCGCCACCAGGCCAACATCTATCATATCCATCTTTGATGAGACATTCAAGGTACATAACCTCTAGATCATTAGGATCGTTGTGTCATTCCATAAAGCAATCTGGAAGAGGATGGTCTGAATGGAGTATGGAGTCCATAATTACCTAATATTAGACAGTGAATATTAAACATAGTTAACAAATCATTGTGTACGTATATGAGAATTTAAAGTAGACTGTGTACGCAAACTGATATCATCTAACAAGTAAAACAGAAAGAGTTATATGTATATGTACGCAAATCTAGGTGTGTACGCATACTAAAACCAAGGCGTGTACATATATCGGCGATGATCCCACCACCTCCTTCTTCTGCTTATACATAGGCAATGACCTAAATTCACTTACAAAGAGACATGAAAATTCCAAATGAAGCAACCATCTTGTAGATAACCAAATTTAACATCCATCAATTGCATGTACATTAATGGATCTATAATGTTCAGTGAAAAATGGAAGAAGAGCCGTGTCACGCGGCGGTCCGGTCGAAGACGGTGGCGTAGTTCTGTCTTGTTGCGATCTCATCGAAATCGGAGGCGGAGGTTTGTGCAGTGACAAATCTGTCAACAGCATATCTGACATGGATTGTTCAATCGACGGTTTTTATGGTTCTGCAAATATAGAGTAATTGGAATGTAAGAGAGAAGAGAAAAAGTTTTGTGAGTGAGAGTAAATATGAATCGTAAGAGAGAGGATTTACAATTAATTCTGCTCTTTTCTTGTTTTTACTGAATTTTGTTTCAAAATATATCAAATGTGCATAAATAAAGTCTATTAAACACTTGTGTCAGGCGGCGTCACTTTTTGAGTGTCATCATGTCAATATCTGTAAGTGGTTATATGTATAGAGTGTGTGAATTTGTGTCAGTTAAAGTAATAGTATTTAATGCTAAAGATGATAGGAAATGATGTTTACCTACGAGCATTAATTGTTGAAAGTAATTCAAGTGTCTGAGTATGTACATCCATAAGTGTTCATTAATTGTAAAATGTGTATATTTGGTGTATGAGTGTTTTTTTCATATAAGTTTGTTTATAAATGAGAGTTTAACGTAACAAGTGTAAAACCAAGATATTCATATATTTTACAAAAAATTCAAGTACACATATGAACAATGTTCATGTACGTGCGATGTACTAAGCCAAATACTAGTCAAAAGTAGACATATGGACCTACATACAAAATGTCCATCGTGTACATCATCATCTACATTATATGTCTAGCTACTGCATACTACGTACACTACATACATGTTAACATACATCTTCCGTAGAGGCAAAAGGCACGAGAGACATGTTGTATATATAGCGTACATACATAACCTGTGTACGTACTACGAAGATAACTGCATAGAAGCTCATGGTGTACAGTCTCCGACTCATGTACAGTCTCTGACTCATGTACAGTCTCAGGTTGATGTACATGATCATGCTGGTGTACAGTCTCAAGCTGTTGTACGTCTTAGGCTGTTGTAATATGCGTACATCACAACTATCTTGTTCTGTTTGTGGACGTACATCTTCTCTTCAATGTACATCTCCATCACCGTCGTAAACATGTAGTTGTAAAAGCTAACCATTTATTCTTGTACATATTATATCATCAACTAAAAAGAGCAATAGTGTGTACCTTGTCTACATGACATGCGTCTTTTCCAAGCTGTACATCAGTTGCTTCGTTGTACTGTACATCGTGCATATTAATCTCTGATAGTGTACGTACAAGAGAAAAATTGAGAACAAGATTGTCGGAGAAAAAGAGTTGGGCAGTCAGAATAACAAAGAGTTTATCGAAACTGGAGTTAAGGAGGAAATCATGATCCTTTGTGCCCGCCAACGACTCACCGTTCAGATTGAGAAGTTCCAGCGTTAAGGTGAGTGGTGGAAGAATTTTTTTTGGCCGGAAAAGCCGCTCCGGCAATATCTACGGAGGTGGAGGCTCATCTAACGGCGGTTTGGTTGGAGGAAGGTCTGATATCGGTACGGTCACTTTGCTTGGACTTGATACTGAAAGAGATTTTTTCTAATTTTTTTAGTGTTTGAGAGAGAGTTAGATCCACTTTCTTATAAAAAAGTGTATATAAAAGTGAGAGAGAGGTGACAAAATAAAGAAGGTCTGATAAATGATTCTACACGATCATCAATGGAAAAAATAAAAATAGAAAACAAATATAACTCAATTTCAAAAGTTGTCAGACATTATTATAATTAAAGAAAGAAGTGAGTAGTCAACTCATAATCATATGATCTAAGTGGGTGTATGTATATGATAAGGGTATTTTGGTCATAGTTCTGTGTAAGTGACATAATATAAGATATGAGTTTTGTCATGTGACATAGATGAGGTTTGAGTTTGAGATTATGACATTTTTGTAATTATTTCTTTTTTTTATTAAATAACGTACATTTAATATACTATATATATAGTTATAATTTCCTATAGAACTTTTGTTTTTGATGTTGGGGCCTTGTTCAACGGCTCAACTTGCTCGTGCTAAAGACGGCATTGTAATAGATGCTTCCAGTGTAACCTCCGGTACTAAACACAATCGCCGGTAAATCATGTGTGTTTGTCACATGATCGAGTCATGCCCATTGAGCCTAAGGTTAGTGTTAGAGCACTCCTAATGAGGGTATCTCAGCTAGTCTCTTAGTAATAATAAAAAAAATTATATAAAAGCAATAGAGAAAAAGAATCATATCTGAAGTGAAATATCAAATTTTTTTTAATCAAGGATAATAATAGCAGAGATATAGTCGATTTTAAAATTGGAACAATTATGGCTCCTTTTTTTGTGTACTGTCAACCGACAGATAATGAAATGAGATCTGATTTTATTCCCAACATTCATAGTTATCATTTTTTTTAATCGTTTTTTTTTATCATAATCCAGTTTAGCCTTTTTTGTGTTAAAGAATCCTGTTTAATCTAGAGATTATTACTCTTAGACACACTTTATATGAAAGTAATTGTCAAAAGAGGCATTTTCCACTATCAAGGCACTTTCATGAGAGAGAAAGACATGTATACCTTTTTCTTTTTCTTTTTTCTTTTTACTAAATTCATGGCCCACTCTTTTATTCTCTTCTCATTTTTGTCACTTTTCTCCTTTTTTCAGATTTTTTTTCCTTTTTCTCATTTTTAACTTTTTAGCTTATCTCTTTTATCTTTCTTCTAATTTTGATTATCTTTCTTAGACACACTTTATATGAAAGTAATTGTCAAAAGAGGCATTTTCCACTATCAAGGCACTTTCATGAGAGAGAAAGACATGTATACCCTTTTCTTTTCTTTTTTCTTTTTACTAAATTCATGGCCCACTCTTTTATTCTCTTCTCATTTTTGTCACTTTTCTCCTTTTTTTCAGATTTTTTTTCCTTTTTCTCATTTTAGCTTATCTCTTTTATCTTTCTTCTAATTTTGATTAATGCAACTTTGCATGTTAACAAAAAAAATGATACTATGATTTTAACAATTAATAGTGGTCATCTAATAATAGTGGAAAATTCTGGACATTCGATTTACTTTATGAGTAAATTTAGTATATTAAGAACCCTTGACCATTAATAGTGGTCATCAAGGTACAAAGGAGATGTTGACAAGAAGTGATTTTATGGTTACAGTTTTGTAGTTAATGATTTATGGTTACAATTTTGTGGTTAATGTAATGAGTAATTCATGGTTAGTGTTTTATAGGTAGTTCTCTTATCTTGCAACTCTATTGATGATACTTTGTACTTTATTTATCAAACTTTGTTTTGCTTTGTAAATGCATTATAAGTCAACGTTTGGAGTTCGTGGACATAAAAATCATGTTGCTAGATTCAAAAGGTATGTCGTCCATATGGACGATATACATGGTCATAGTTTCATGGTTACAAATCGTTTCATTGAGTTCGTTAGTCCATTAATCAAACAATTTTGTTTCGATTTCGTTGTCAAATTTAATTAATATAAATTGAATCATTCATAATAGTATATAAAAATGCATGATCTAGTAAGAATATTTGTTTTTCTTTCAATTCAACATTAAAATTATTATTTGATAAGAAAACAAATAAAAAAAGGGAAGAGAAAATAAAAAAGCAAGAAGAAGAAAGAGAGTAAATATTGAATTATGTTTTTCTCATATTTAATGTTTTGATGAAAAAGAAAAGGAGATGAGAAAGAAGAAAAATTAATTTTTTTATTAAAGAGAAAAAACATTCAACACATGTGGTCCCCAAACAATGTGAAACAAAAAAAGAAGGATAATTTGGTCACAAACTTGGAGTAAAATATAAAAAAGTGCTCCAATCTCAAAAAGTGTATAAAAGTTATTACTTTATAAAAAGTGTGTATATGTGTAATCAACCCTTTAATCTACTATGAAGATAACAAAAGATAGTGAGAGAAATATAAGATAATAAAGCAAAGTACACATAAATTACAGAAATATTTAAGATAGAACAACCCTTCTCCTTTTAAGAAGATCATCCAAGTGTGGACAAAAAAGACTTTAAAGTTATAAACAAAATTATCATTTTTCCGAGAGTGACACAAAAATTAACTCCATGTTGAATTACCACATAACAAACCATCCGGATTTACTCTAATTTTCGTAAAGGTGACTTAAGAGCATGATCATCCACTAGCCATAGACCATAGTCATGGAAACGTTTCGTCTTGTTTTCATAACCGATAATGTAGTTGTTGTGGATTATGACTCGTTATAGAAGTACAATCCTCCTGTTGGGAAAGCTGCCTGCGGAAGCAAGTAGAGATCCACCTACATAACAAAAGATCACAAAAGAGTTGAAAATAAGTTAAAATGACATTTTAGACCGTAATCATTAATATTCATGAGTAGATTAGATAATGAATTTAGATAATATTTTAAGCTTTAATATCATAAAACCTGATGAACTGTTTTGTTAAGTGCCCAGTTAAAAGCAGGCTGGTCATTTCCTTCAAAATCTTCAGACGAATCTTGAAGCTCCTCGATCCATTTCTTCATTAGAATCTTTGCGCCATAAGTGGGACGCAAGAAAATCATGCAGCTACATATATAAGTAGTGCCGTTTCGATCCGGAATTGGTAAATCATGGGAGTGATTCAAAGGCTTTATCTGGCACCAAAATCAACATGAGAAATAAATATATAATAAAAACACTAGCTCAAAAATGTCAAAGAGGTGTGTAGTGTGAATTTTCACATACCGTAGTCCTATCATCGGTGAAGTATGCATCGTGGCTTCCCTCTAAATACGGAAACGGATCTTGCAGCCAGACCATATCAACATCATTGTACATAACATTGTAACCTAGCTCCAAAAGTTGCAATAGATGTTGCGGCCTCCGCGATGTAAAATTGAAGAAACCCTATATAGGATAAGATAAATTAGTTAAAAATGGCTCCTCCTACGTCCACAAGTTTTTTTTTTTTAACTACGTCCACAAGTTCATTAAAAAAGATATGAGAAACATGGACAAATCCACTCATCGCTAATTGGTTTTTAAGTTAGAAAGCACATGGTATATAAGAGAGTCTATTCAATCCCTGACACATACATTGGAACCAAAAGCGTATGCGGTTTGAGAGTCGAGCGCGGGCGGGATGAGTACTGCATGGCCAGGCCACTTGTCGTTGACTTTGTAAAGAGTTGCATAATCCTCAGCGATCACGAGGACTTTGTCTTGATGCTTCTGTCTATTATCTCAAGCTTCAAAAATGATCAAAACGACACGTTTCTGAAAACCGAACAAATGAGTAACAAGGCCCAATGCGTGTGGAAGCCCAAAACGCAAACCTCAGCCCAGCTTCCACAACGGTCGTCTCCTCTGTTTCAAAACAAACAAGAAGACAAAAACGGAAAAGCAGAGCACGCTGTATTGACTGGTACGGAAAAGGTGAAACCGATTCAAGTCCAAAATAGGTTTGATGCGTTGGCATCCTTATCTCCTTAAGCCAGCTATCTAGGGTTTTACCTACCATGGTTCTTGTATAAATAGACAAGAGAGAAAGTGTAAAACCTTAAGTCGAATGAAATAAAATCAAAGTATTATTCATCTTCTTCAAGGTCTATCTTTTGCTTTTATGGTATCAATCCGCCATGGAAAATCAAATCTTATGTTCCGCTCCCACTCTAAACATTTCCTCGTGTGTCACTGTTAAACTCTCTGAATCCACCTATCTTCTGTGGAAATTTCAGTTTGAAACTTACCTCTCCAGTCAAGGTCTTCTCGGTTTCGTTAATGGTGCTACTTCGCAGCCTCTTGCGTCAATCCTGGTTCCTGGTATCAATAATCAGGTCGCTGAAACTCCCAACCCGGATTACTCCACTTGGCTCCGGACTGACCACACTGTCAAGTCGTGGTTGATTGGTTCTCTGTCTAAAGATACCCTCGGTTTGGTTACCTCTTGTGCCACCGCTCAGGATATCTGGATCTGCCTGGCTAATCACTTCAACAGAGTCACTTCCTCCAGACTGTATAACCTTCAGAGACGTCTTCAGACTATTGCTAAACACGATAAGCCAATGGTAACCTATCTCAATGAAATCAACACCATTTGTGCTCAACTTGCCTCGGTAGGTCACTCTGTCCCTGAGCAAATGAAAATCTTCTCTACTTTGAACGGTCTTGGTAGTGAGTATGAACCCATTAAAACAAGCATAGAAGGTTTAATGGAATCTCTGGTTGCGCCTACTCTTGCTACTGTTAGCCATCGTCTGATTAGTACTGAGGAGAGGCTTCTTCGATATGTTGCTGGTTCTGACATCAGTCCACACTTAGCGTTTAACACAACTCGCTCTTCAGATTACTCAAACAACAGGGGTCGTGGTCAACAAAATAAGAGATCAGGTCGTGGACGCGGGGGTTCTTACACCACTAGAGGTCGTGGCTTCTCCCAACAGTTCTCTTCTGGCTCTGTTGGTTCTGGTCCTGCTGGAAGACCGTTGTGTCAGATTTGTGAACGTGTTGGTCACACAGCTATTGGCTGCTGGTTTCGCAATGATAACATTCAGTCTGACTCTAACCCTCAAGCTTTATCTGCTCTTCGGATTACTGAACTTCCTGACCCATGTAATGAATGGTTTCCCGACTCTGGAGCCTCAGCTCATGTTACCAACACCACTCATCGATTGTCTCAGTCTCAACCGTATCATGGTAATGATTCAGTCTTGGTTGGTGATGGTAGTTTTCTACCAATAACACACATAGGCTCTGCGTCTCTTCCTTCTACTTCAGGTACACTCCCTCTTAAAGATGTTTTGGTATGTCCTGATATTGCAAAATCGTTGTTATTTGTTTCCAAGCTCACCGCAGACTATCCTTGTTCCTTTGAATTTGATTCTGATGGTGTTCGTGTGAAGGACAAACACACCAAACAGCTCCTGACTCTAGGAAGAATCCGTGATGGTCTCTACCTGCTTGAGGATCCTAAACTTCAAGCCTTCTACTCCACTTGTCAGATCTCCACCAGTGATGAAGTGTGGCACCAAAGGCTTGGACATCCTCAGCTGGAAACTCTACGCCTTTTGCATTCAAATAAGTCTATCAACCTCAATAAAACCACCTCAAAGATGTGTGAATCATGTCGGCTTGGGAAGAGCAGTCATCTGCCTTTTGCTCCTTCTAATTTTGTTGCTTCTAGACCGCTAGAGAGAATACACTGTGATCTCTGGGGTCCTTCTCCTGTAATGTCTACTCAAGGCTTCAAATATTATGTTGTCTTTATAGACCACTACTCTCGTTTTGCTTGGTTCTATCCTCTGAAATTGAAATCAGACTTCTTCTCTGTGTTTGTTGCATTTCATAAACTGGTTGAAAACATGCTTCAAACTAAGCTCTGCATTTTTCAGTGTGATGGAGGAGGTGAATTTACTAGCAAAGCTTTCACTTCATACTTGCAAACCCATGGTATTCTGCAACATATATGTTGTCCTTATACCCCCCAACAGAATGGAATGGCTGAAAGAAAGCATCGTCACCTGACAGAAATTGGTTTGACCATGCTCTTTCACAGCAAATCTCCTCTCAAGTATTGGGTTGAAGCCTTCTACACAGCTAATTTTCTCATTAACCTGCTGCCTACCTCGGCTCATCCGGATAAACTAAGTCCTTATGAGGTTCTTCATCAACAAACACCAGACTACTCAGCTCTCCGCGTGTTTGGTTGCTGTTGTTACCCAACTCTCTGAGACTACGCAGCAAACAAATTTAATCCTCGATCTCTCAAATGTGTATTTCTTGGATACAATGACAAGTATAAGGGGTATATATGTTTTTATTCACCCACCGGCAAAGTTTACATAAGCCGTCATGTGGTATTTGATGAATCATCTTTTCCCTTTGCTACTACATATAACAGCCTGCATCCTCCGGCTACCACTTATTCTTTGCAGGCTTGGCAAAAGGGTTTTCTTCCCTCTCCTGTACCCCAGTCTCCAACGCAGCTTCGTCCTGCAGTTACTACCTCTGTCAATACTCATATGCCTTCTTCTGGTCCTCCTGCACCAACACCTGCAGCTCCAGTTGACTTGCCTACTGTGTCTGATGGAGTGAGTTCTGGGCGTACGTCTGGCTTTAGATTCAGTGCTATTGGCGACAGCTCTCTCCCATCACCACATAGGACAGGCACTCATACTCCAATCCTCCCTCAGGATCAAGAAGAAGTGCTATCATCGCAAAATACCAGCCCTGTTTTCTCTACTCATCAAAGTCATGTCTCCTCAAACAACACTAGTCCTGTTGGCTCAGCTTCCTCCCCTGCAGCACCTTCTCAGCCTCCAGATAATCCTATGCTAACAAGGGGTAAGCAAGGTATCTAGAAACCAAATCCAAGGCATGCTCTTCTTACTCATAAGACTACTTCCCCAGAGCCCAAGACCGTTACTCAAGCCTTGAAACACTTTGGTTGGAATGAAGCTATGAAAGACGAAATGGATAGTTGCAGGGAAGCCCAAACTTGGTCTTTTGTTCCTTTTGAACCAGGTATGAATGTCTTAGGCAATAAATGGGTGTTTCGCACCAAACTAAACTCCTCTGGTTCACTTGATCGACTCAAAGCTCGTATATTGGCTAAAGGGTTCAACCAAGAAGAGGGGATTGATTATCTTGAAACGTATAGTCCGGTTGTCCGCACTCCAACCGTGAGATTGGTCCTGCATCTTGCCACCATCATGAATTGGGAACTCAAGCAGCTCGATGTGAAGAACGCCTTCCTTCATGGTGACTTGACTGAAACAGTGTATATGAAGCAGCCTGCAGGGTTCGTTGACAAAACCAAACCAAGTCATGTTTGTCGTCTGCACAAAAGTCTTTATGGTCTCAAACAATCTCCCCGTGCCTGGTATGACAAGTTCAGTACATTTCTCCTTGCATTTGGCTTTGTTTGTAGTCTTAAAGACCCCTCTCTGTTCGTCTATAACCACAACAAGAATGTCATCATGCTCCTCTTGTATGTGGATGACATGGCGCTTACGGGCAACAACTCTGAGGTCATGACAAAGCTTCTCACTGAGCTAAAGAAGCAATTCCGAATGAAGGATTTGGGTCAGTTATAATACTTTTTGGGGATTCAAGTCAAGCCTACATCTAAAGGTCTCTTTCTTTCCCAAGAACAATACGCCTTAGACATTCTATTTGTGGCTGCGATGTCTGATTGTGCTCCAGTTGCTACTCCTCTGCCTTTGGAGCTACACAAAATCCCAAATCAAGACCAACCCTTCTCTGATCCAACATACTTTCGCAGTTTGGCTGGGAAACTTCAATATCTGACTTTGACGAGGCCTGACATTCAGTTCGCAGTTAACTATGTCTGCCAAAAAATGCATTCTCCAGCTGTGTCTGACTTCAACAATCTCAAGCGCATTCTGCGGTACATCAAAGGAACTACGTCTATGGGCTTGACCTTTCACCACAACACCGATTGTACTCTAACCGCCTTCAGTGACAGTAATTGGGCAACTTGCCCTGATACAAGCAGATCCACTGGTGGTTATTGTACCTTTCTTGGAACCAATCTCATCTCTTGGTCTTCGAAGAAACAGGACACAGTTGCAAAAAGCTCCACTGAAGCTGAATACCGTGCTCTGTCTGAAGCTGCTTCTGAAATTTCCTGGTTGTGTATGGTGTTACAAGAGCTCGGTGTTCCTATCCGACCAACACCTGAACTCTTTGGTGACAACACTTCCTCTATTCACCTCTCTGCAAACCCAGCGTATCACAAAAGAACTAAACACTTCGCTAACCACTACCACTATGTTCGTGAATGTGTTGCTCGTGGTGTCTTGGTGGTTACCCATGTTCCAACCTCTAATCAAACAGCTGACATCTTCACCAAGTCCTTAGGCTCCGAGGCTTTCTCTAAGCTGCGAGACAAACTTGGCGTCTCTCTCCCTTCGACCCCAAGTTTGAGAGGGGATATTAACTCAAGCTTCAAAAATGATCAAAACGACACGTTTCTGAAAACCGAACAAATGAGTAACAAGGCCCAATGCGTGTGGAAGCCCAAAACGCAAACCTCAGCCCAGCTTCCACAACGGTCGTCTTCTCTGTTTCAAAACAAACAAGAAGACAAAAACGGAAAAGCAGAGCAAGCTGTATTGACTGGTACGGAAAAGGTGAAACCGATTCAAGTCCAAAATAGGTTTGATGCGTTGGCATCCTTATCTCCTTAAGCCAGCTATCTAGGGTTTTACCTACCATGGTTCTTGTATAAATAGACAGGAGAGAAAGTGTAAAACCTTAAGTCGAATGAAATAAAATCAAAGTATTATTCATCTTCTTCAAGGTCTATCTTTTGCTTTTACTGTCTAGAAACACTAAGCAACCAGTTGTTGAGAAAAGGCAAGAAAGGATAACTCACCGCACAGACAATCACTGTCCCGTTCTTAGCGGTGAACTCAGCAGCTTGAGCGAGGGAATAGTCGCGCCAGTCAGAGCTTTTGTTTGGAAACAAGAATAAGGGAGATCTTCCCCAAGGTAAGAATACACCGAGGATAACTAGGAAAGCAAGAAGGAGGAGGAGGAGATTGTTGCGGCTTAAGAGAGAGATGAGGCGGTGGTGAAGCTGAGACATTGTTGTAGATGGAGAGTAAGAAAACTTGGAAACAAAAAAAAAATATAAAGATAATTGTGGTGTGGTCTAGGGACTATGACAAAAACTGAAGACTTTCTCGTACTAGACTTAATATATCCATATACATATATATATATATATATATGTAATTAACAGAACTTTTAACAAAAAAAGAACGTTTTGTTTTAAATTATTATACAATTTGTAATAATACATCTCAAATGGAGTGCACGTTTACAGCTGTTAATAGACTCTTATTTTGTTTTCTTTATTATAAAAGCTTTGATATATATTAAAATCTATTTTATTAACCAATTCAAAAGATAATTTTTTTTAATTAATTAATTTTAGGGAAAATAAAAGAATTAGGGTTAAAAAATTTCAAAATTAAGGAAATACACCTTCTTTTTTAAAATTAAAAAATTAGGTTACGGTAGACACTTTTAACCCTTTTGTTAAAAACAGAAATTTCTTAATTAACTAAATTAAGATCCGCATAATATGCGGGTATTAAATATTAAAATTGATAATTTGTGTAGTTATACATGTACAGTTATATTCTAAATTAAAACCTCATTAATATAGTAATAAATTAAAACCAAAACAAGAGTGTTAATACCGGAATAAAGACTCTGGAGGCGCTACGGATTCACAGTTTGTCGATGGAGAAAAACCCAAACCCAAAAATAAGAGATCGAGATTTTTATCTCTTTTATTTAGATGTAATAATTAATTATCATTTTTCTTTTGTTTTTGAGGATAAATTAGAAAGGGTTAAAAATGTCCACTAAAACCTATTTTTTTAATTATAAAAAACAAAGTATATTTCCTTAATTTTGAAAGTTTTTAACCCTAATTCCTTAATTTTCTCTTAATTTTATTTATTATTTTTCCATCAATTCAACATAATTAAACTATAAAAAAATTGATCGGCGTTATTTTCGTGGGATCTAGACTAATGTTTGTTTGTTTATCCAAAAAATATGAAGTTGACCAACAATCTCTTCACATATGATGATTATATATGAATAACACGTGAAAGTATTAAATAAACGGGCACTAGATTATTAAGAGCATGAATAATTTATTAGTGATATTATGGGAGTATCAGTGGGCTAATTGGATTAAATAATAATTGTTGGGTTTCATTTCAATCTCATATGTATCAGTCTATTGATACTTGTGGTACAAGCAAATGGACACGTGTCATTGTAGGATTGGTCGGAGAAATTATTTTTACGATTTGTAATTTACGTTTGCGAGGTTATGAACAATAATAAATTTGTGTTTTATAAAAAAATTATATTTATCCATAGTAATTTGATTATTCTTTGATTTTAATTTTTTAATTTTTTAATTTTATCTGTAAACATAAATTAGTTTTTTTTTCTTATAAACTTTAAATATCATCAATAAACTCTAAAAACACAGAAGTATCATATTGAGTCTCAACTAACATAATTAATACTAAATAATGTTAGTGATACTCAAAACAGTATCACCAATAATCATGCTCTATCTTTGCTAATAACCAAAAAGGTTAGGCTGATTTAGTACATCTTTCAACGAAATTAAAGAAAAGGAGTTTTTCCGGCCAGATCCGGTGATTTTTATAGAGCTAGAATTGTGTCTATGTTTTTTTTTTTCTTTTCAAAAATTGTGTCTATGTTTATGTGTTTTTATTTGGATTTACTACTTACAACTCTAAACAACAAAAAATTATTTAAAAAATAAAAATTCAATTTTAGTTAACAAATAAATTATAGTTTGAGTTTTAAATTCCAAAACAAAATTAAATTTATGAAGTTTATACAATTTCTAAAATAATAAAATTTTAAAAGCTTAAAATTGTTTTCGTAAAGTTACATTATTTTCAAAAATACTATTTTTTACACAAATTTATTTTGTTAAAAAACAAAAACTTATGTTGGTCCACAAATATAGTTTAGAGAAAAAATATGTCTTACAGCATAAAATTCATGAACGACATATTTCACATTATTTTCTATAGGAAATTTTGGATTTTTTTTCAAGTTTATTGTGGTTTTCGAAATTTAAAATTTGAAATATAATTTAGGCTTTACCGATGGAGAGACTGACACAAAATTTAACTCCATATTGAACTAGCCACATAACACTCACACGTTACAAACCATTCTGATTTACTCTAATTTTCCTAAAGGTGACTTAAGAGCATGATCATCGACTAGCCATAGACCAAAGTCATGGAAACGTTTCATCTTGTTTTCGTAACCGACAATGTAATTGTTGTGGATTATGACATGTTTCCCCGTTGTCTCTTTAGCCCATGACTCGTTCTTGAAATACAATCCTCCTGTTGGGAAAGCTGCCTGCGGAAGCAAGTAGAGATCCACCTGCATAACAAGAGATCACAAAAGAGTTGATTAGAGGAGTTTATGAGTTTAGATAAAGAGACTAGGAAAATAAAAATATCATAAAACCTGGTGAGCTGTTTTGTTAAGTGCCCAGTTAAAAGCAGGCTGGTCATTTCTTTTAAGTTCTTCTTCAGACGAATCTTGAAGCTCCTCGATCCATTTCTTCATTAGAAGCTTTGCGCCATAAGTGGGACGCAAGAAAATCATGCAGCTACATATATAAGTAGTGCCGTTTCGATCCGGAAGTACTGATAAATCATGGGAGTGATTCAAAGGCTTGATCTAGCACGAAAATCAACCAGAGAAATAAATATTTTATAAAAAAAACACTAAAAAATGTTAAGGAGATGTGTAGTGTAAATTTTCACATACTGTAGTCCTATCATCGGTGAAGTATGTGTCGTGGCTTCCCTCTAAATACGGAAACGGATCTTGCAGCCAGACCATATCAACATCATTGTACATAACATTGTAACCTAGCTCCAAAAGTTGCAATAGATGTTGCGGCCTCCGCGATGTAAAATTGAAGAAGCCCTAAACATGTAGGATATGATAAATTAGTCACAATAATATTTATTATTAACATGTTTCAATTCCATGGACTAGCTAGAAAAACTTCTGATCTGAGTTGTTAGAATTTTCAATGGTGAGAACTTTTATTGAGTATCTAATCAATATAATACATATAAATTTTTAATTTATTAGAGATAAAATTAGTGAAAAAATAAGAAATGTTATGGTGTACTTTCATAGTATTGTATTAAATTTAATTAATATCAAATAATTATAATAATATATAACTTAAGTTCATGTATAATGAAACTTGATAGATTATATAATTTTATTTCTATGGTTCATAAGAAAATGAAAATTAATAAATAAATAACATACAAACTACTAATTACTATTCAAAGTTATGGAACATTTGATTTTTCGCTAAAAGTTCTAAACCAATAATAAAATAACATATGTTGGGTTTCTCATATGAAAACTTCATGCGGTGTGGTTCTCATTTAAGTCTTTTTTTTTTTTAATAGAGAAATTTCCTTAGAATTTTTTTTAGAACTCCCATTGGAGCAATGTTTTGAAAACCGGACCGGACCGGATTCAACCGTGAACCGGTCAGCTACCCGGGTTGGGTTGACCCGGGTTTGAGGTTTTTTTTTTTTTTTTTTTTTTTTTGAAATTTTTCATATTTAATTTTTTTATAATTAAAAATTTATAAAAACAAATACTAGTTTTAAATTTAGTTAATTTTTGTTATGATTTAGTGTTTTTAATTTTTTTTTTACATATAAACTTAATTATTTGTCACTAATCTTTGTTTATGAATAATTTTTTTGTTATTCAAATGATTTTTTTCAATGACTAATTTTTACAAATATGTTTATTTATAGATATTATTATATATTTGGGTATTATAGTTATAAAAAAACTATTTATATTACTATTTTTTAAAAAACTATTAAACCCGGTTCGACCTGGTCGAACCACATTGACCCATGACCCGAAAGCTTGTCCGGTTCGGTCGCCGGTCCGGTTTTAAAAACATTGCATTGGAGATGATCCCACATATTTAAAGTTAAATGACTTATAAAAACTCCACTCATGGCTAATTAGTTTTAAAAGAAACATGTAAATGAGTCTATTCAATCTAACACATACCTTGGAACCAAAATCGTGTGCGGTTTGAGAATCCAGCGCAGGCGGGATGAGAACTGCATGGCCAGGCCACCTTTCGTTGACTTTGTAAAGAGTTGCATAATCCTCAGCGATCACGAGGACCTTGTCTTGATGTTTTTGTCTAGAAACACTAATCAACCAGTTGTTGAGAAACGACAAGAAAGGATAGCTCACCGTACAGACGATCACTGTCCCGTTCTTAGCCGCGAACTCAGCCGCTTGAGCGAGGGAATAGTCGCGCCAGTCATAGCTTTTCTTTGGAAACAAGAATGAGGGAGATCTTCCCAAAGGTAAGAATACACTAAGGATAGCGAAGAAAGCGAGAAGAAGGAGAAGGAGACTGTTGCGGCTGAGGAGAGAGATGAGGCGGTGGTGAAGCTGAGCCATTGTTGTATCAGGAGAGAAACAAACATTGGAGAAAATGTTTTGGATCGACTCTCAAGTGAAGAAATATGGAAAGATAATTGTGGTGTGGTCAAAACAAGACTGTAATAATTATATTAACATAAATTTTAACATTTTTTTATACACTTTATAATTATTTTTCTCAAGTGGAGTACATATGTTAATTTACTCTTATTTTGTTTTCTTTATCATAAAAACTTCGACATATATTAACATTTATTTTATTAACCAGTTAAAAAGATTTTTTTTTTTTTTTTGTCAACCAATTAAAAAGATTTTTTTTAAACGATTTATTATTTTATTGTAAATTATGAGAATGGTTACAAAGACAATTCTACCACGGACCATTCACTTCGATCTTTGTAGATCCACGACAAACGACACTTTATGCTCTATGTTCGTGATGGACACCTTTTACCTTTGATATATCATGGCGAACGGTTTTAATTGCCTCCGTTCATGCGTGTAAGACCTTTTGTAAGTTTGCCTCCATTAATCTGCAGATTTGTTAATAAATCGTAATCTCTGGAAATTGAATCTCATACCTCCGGGTATAGAAACATAACTAAACCCTTGGTTAACCGTTGGGTCAAGGAAGCTGTACGAGAGAATTTTTGTTTTAAGTAATAAAAATTATTGGTTATTTTTCCTCGAAGTCAACATAAACTTTACAAAAATGGGATCCCAAAAATGGTTTATGCTTTTTGGTTAATGGTTTTAGCCTTTTAGGTGAACGAAGAAAGTTATAACGTGGACCCATTGTTGTCAGTTTTTATCGTTATAAAGTACCAAATATTTGGCGGGAAGAGCTTCACCGCTGGTAAGTTGTGAACGGCGAAGGCCGATGCTACGCTCAATCTCTCTCTTACCCAAATGGGTTTCTCCGATTACAAGATGTGTCTTTATAGAGAGATGTGTCCCATTTACGACAATCCAAGAATCGATTTTTCCCAAAGACGACGATTACTCTGCTTCGAGCTCGTGCTTAATGCTTCTAAGTAAATGCAAGAGCTTTGATTCTCTGAAGAAAGCTCACGGGTTATTAACAGTTAATGGTCGTATGAGTGATCTCTTATGTACCACGAAGCTCGTTAGTTTATATGGTTCTTTTGGGTATACTAGTGTTGCACGCTTAGTGTTCGATAAAATTCCTGAACCAGATTTTTATTTAACGAAGGTCATGCTTAGATGCTATGTCTTGAATCATGAGAGTTTTGAAGTCATAAAGTTTTATGATTTGATGATGAAACAAGGATTTGTGTATGATAATATTGTTTTTTCGATGGCTTTGAAAGCGTGTACTGAGTTGTATGATTTAGATAATGGGAAGAAGATACATTGTCAGATTGTTAAGGTGCCAAGTTATGATGATATTGTGTTGACTGGTTTGTTGGATATGTATGCTAAGTGTGGAGAGATTGAGAGTGCGAGTAAAGTGTTTGACGATGTTACTTTGAGGAATGTGGTTTGTTGGACTTCGATGATTGCAGGGTATGTTAGAAATGAGTTGCACGGAGAAGGGTTTGCGCTTTTTAATCGGATGAGGGAAAACTCTGTTTTGGGTAATGAATATACTTATGGTACGCTAGTGATGGCGTGCACGAAGCTCGGTGCATTACATCAAGGAAAGTGGTTTCATGGTTGTTTGATCAAGAGTGGTATAGAGCTTAGCTCATGTTTGGTGACATCTTTGCTAGATATGTATGTTAAGTGTGGTGATATAAGTAATGCGCGTCGTGTCTTTGATGAGTATTCTCATGTTGATCTCGTCATGTGGACAGCTATGATTGTGGGATACACTCATAATGGAAGTGCCGAGAAGGCTTTGAGTTTGTTTCAGCAAATGAAAGGGGTTGGAATCAAGCCTAATTGTGTTACCATTGCAAGTGTCTTACCGGCTTGTGGTTTTATTGGGAATCTTGAACTGGGAAGATCTGTTCATGGCCTATCCATCAAAGCTGGTCTTTGGGATACAAATGTTGCAAATGCTCTGATTCACATGTATGCCAGGTGTTATCAGAATAGAGATGCTAGGTATGTATTTGAAATGGAGTCGGAGAAAGATTTAGTCGCTTGGAATTCTATAATTTCCGGGTTTTCACAAAACGGTTCTGTCCTTGAAGCTTTGTTTTTGTTCCATCGTATGAATACAGAGTCCGTGACACCTAATGGTGTAACAGTTGCGAGTCTCTTCTCTGTCTGTGCTTCCCTCGGGTCTCTAGCTGTCGGTTCCTCGCTCCATGCTTACTCCATGAAATTGGGTTTCTTGGCATCATCCAGTGTTCATGTTGGTACTGCACTCCTGGACTTCTATGCCAAATGCGGGGATGCAGAATCTGCTCGTATTGTTTTCGATACTATAGAGGATAAAAATACAATCACATGGAGCGCTATGATTGGAGGCTACGGAAAGCAAGGGAACACAAAAGGGTCCGTTGAGCTATTTGAAGAGATGCTGAAAAAGCAACAAAAGCCGAACGAATCAACCTTCACTTCCATTTTATCAGCTTGTAGTCACACAGGGATGGTTAATGAAGGGAAGAAGTACTTCAGCAGTATGTACAAAGATTATAACTTCACGCCTTCCACAAAACACTACACATGCATGGTTGATATGCTAGCTCGAGCAGGTGAGCTTGAGCAAGCCTTAGACGTCATCGAGAAGATGCCGATTCAACCAGACGTGAGAGCTTTCGGAGCTTTTCTCCACGGATGTGGAATGCATTCAAGATTTGATCTTGGAGAGATTGTGATTAAGAAGATGCTCGAGTTACATCCTGACGATGCATCTTATTATGTCCTTGTATCTAATTTATATGCATCAGATGGAAGGTGGAGTCAGGCTAAAGAAGTGAGAAATCTGATGAAGCGAAGAGGGCTGAGTAAGACCGCAGGCCATAGCACAATGGAAACAGAGTTCTCGGGTGTTGGTTAGTAATAATAGCTTCTCTGGACGAAAAATGAACATATATACGCAAAGCATTCTTAGATAAGTCGATTTGTTTTAGTATACAGAGCAAGAACAGTTGTCTTGACTACATCTACAAGGATATATAGGATATGACCAGCAGAGAACAGCTCTGCGCTATGCTAAGATTCTAGCTTTGTTGTGTAATCTGAGCTCGAGTCTGCGAATGTGAATTCTTAGGTTCATCTTAGTCTTCGTCTTGTGAATCAAAAGGAACTTCATGTCGGGGTCTGTTGTACTTCTCACGCAGCTGTTGGACTGGGATGAAATCTCCAGCTGTATCGGCTCCATAGAAGAGAAAAGAAATGTATGGATGATCAAACCTTTCCTGCAGAAACCACATACAACCATCAGTCGAAACT
This sequence comes from Arabis alpina, assembly GCA_900128785.1. Taxonomy (NCBI): domain Eukaryota; kingdom Viridiplantae; phylum Streptophyta; class Magnoliopsida; order Brassicales; family Brassicaceae; genus Arabis; species Arabis alpina. The sequence continues at coordinate 1,640,488 of LT669792.1, forward strand.
AATTGCAACGGGGATTGGATATTCACAACGAATCTGCTCACTTTGTCGGGTTTCTCTAGTGCTAATAGATTGTCTTCAGCAACTGCAATTTAAGATCCATTGTCAGGTGATAATGAGTGAGTTCAGTGGTTAATGTTGTGCAGCAGCAGAATTTCATTGTAAGCAAAATGAGATCCAAAAGGTATATAGAGTTAAAGATGTTGGACTTGAATACTCTTGGAGCTTACCATATGCTACTAGTAGCTCTGGCTGCGTGCGAACGTCCACTAAAACCTGATAGACACAAGCAAGATGGTTTAGATATAGATGTTTTCTTCTGTAGATATGTATTAACCAGTCTTAAATTGTTCATATGTATTTGAATACGCTCCAAACATTAATTTCAGCTTATTTTTCTTTCAACAAAAATCTTATGCATATTACTTCTGAACCAGAACCTGATAAAACGGCTGATTGGATCCACGAGGCAATTTTTCAACCTCTGCAGTTTCCATCCAGGAGCTTGATTCACAGCAAATCGGATCCATCCCGCAAACTACAGCCCGGTAACCTAATGCCAAACGAAAAGAAATCGATACAAACCCTCAGTTATGAACAACGTACAAAGCAAGCTAGTGCAGTAATATAAACCAAAGTGAAACAAGCACTGATAATACACATGAAGATGTACCAAAAGTTTTGTGTCTAAGTTTCTGTCCCAAACGAAATGCATACTCTGCTTTGTCAAAAGCCAAGGCTTTTGCAGATACAGCTAATGATTCTGCCTCGAGCTTTGAGATATCATCTCGTAACTTAGCAGCCAAACCATAATCCTCACTGTCAATGGCTCTCTGGAGATCTGCACTGCAATTATATCAAATAAACAATAAAGATTATATACTCCAATGTCCGAAAATTAAACAAAGCGAACAAATAACCAAACGAAACTGCTCACCGTAGCCTTATAATGCTAATACCCTTGTCTTGCGCTTCACTTTTCGACGATGATCCTCTTTTCCCTTCTTGCAGCCTTATCGCCTCCTCTTCCACCTACCAACCACATCGTACACAAGAATTCAGCTAAGTCCAACTAAAAGCTAACATCTATCCATGATCAAAAAGTTCAAAACTTGTCATATCATTTCATATTACCTCAGTTAGCTTTTCCCTAAGCTGTTGCGCAACGTCGTACTGCTCCAGATTCAACGCATACTGCCATTTCAAAACACACCAATATGCAGCAGATCATTCATTGTTGTAACACCTAAAAACCGTAAGCAATAATCTCGAAAACCGCATTTCGACTGACCTGCACACGAGTAGCCAAGTCTAGCTGAAAGAAAAAGATCAATATATCTTCATTCGCACTCTCGCTACGTTCGTTACTCGGGTCTAAACCTTGTTCACCACCTCCTTGAAATGGCCATCTAGCTTCAACTCTCAACAACAAATTCCTTTGCTTAACTGACTTCCAATGGCTTCTAAAGGATGGTAATTTACGCAAGAACTGACACGATACACATCGATCACCGATCAAACCCGACTTTAAACGATTCCTCCAAGAACTATAAACTTGTACACTTCCACAGATTGCTAATGTACTTAACGACTGACTTTGCACCATTTTCAAAAACCCAATTCACACTTCTCAATCTGATAATCCTTATCTACAAAAACCCAACAAGAATCACACAGAGAGAGATCAAACTCGTATTGAGATTAGGCAATTGCAAAAATTTGGAACGAAAGGTACGAAATTGACTCGAAGAACGAGTCAGAAACTACGAGTAGGCAACAAAAAAGATTGTTAATCGAGGATGTGAGAAACTTACACGACGTCGGAAAGATTTTGCCGATCACCGGAGAAACTCGCCGGAACGGAGAAGAGTTTTCGTCCTCACAGATTTTTTCCTTTTGAAGCCGATGAATAGATTTTATCTATTGTTTTTGTTGGGCTTTGAGGCCCAATATAGGCCCAACAAAAATAATACGCTATTTATGTGTAGAAGAATTTACTAGATGAGGGTTTTATGATGTACATTCATTGTACCATTTTGTTATACACCTTTATGAAATTATATGATGATAACTGTTTACAAAAGTAATTTGTTTTATGGTTATTTATTTTAATATTATGATTACGTCTTTTTGATTATAACCGTTTTTGTGGTTATATTTCTCCATACATATCTTTTTATGATGTATTTTTCTATTGTATGTTTTCGTTATATATATATTTCCCATCATATGTTTTCGATCATGATTGTTTTATAGTTATCTTGTGATTACATATTTTTATTGATATATATAACTTTAAGAAAAAAAATAACTACTACTATTCACTAAAAAATTATATCATTTCACAATCATATCTATTCAGTTTTACTTATTTTGTTTTCATCATATTAATATGAAGTTTCAAATCCCTATCACTAACCCCTTTGAGAACGCAAAAAGATGTCAGTTAGTATATTACCTATTATATCGTTTGGAATCAAAAGCAATAATCAAATCATGATAGTGAATCAATGATGAATTCAAGGTTTGATAAACCAAAAAATTACTACAAAAGTATATTAGATGATTGACATTGAAACATAACAGACTTGATTATAACAAGAAAATAAAAATTCTCAGGCACATATAACAAAATCCATTTATGCAACTTATGTGCATTGTCTACAACGAAGTCTCTAGTCTTGAGAAAAAAGAGGAGAAATGTATCCAAAACGAAAGAAACATTATCATCATCGCTTGTGAGTTGTCTATTTTAGTTTAAATTCTATATATATTGTTGTAAAAAAAAAATCATTGTAAATTATGTTAGACCAAATCCATTATCATTACTTATCTTCACACACAACATAATAACCGTTACGAAACAATGATGTGAATATTTTCAAGTAGGAAAAAATCAATAAAATTCTATATATACATTTTTTTATCGTTGTTAGAAATTTATTGCAAATATTTGACCAAATCCGTTAATTATATTCTTGACAGACAACATAATTATCGTTACAAAAAAATAAAACTTAACAAAATATTTTAATCTAATTATGATTACGACATCAAAGATTTTCTCAAACAAACAAAACCGAAAATTCAGCGCGGCAAAATTAACCAATCAAGACCTCCCAATTTTAGGGTTATTGTCTCTTTCTCCAACTTTTCTTCCAAAAAAAGATTTCAAGATTTTCTCCAGAGAGAAAACAAAAAAAACGTTTTGATTTTGATTTCATCAAATCGAAACCCCTGAAAAAAGCTTTTCAAGAACCCTAAACATATAGAAAGAGAGATTTTCTTTTGTTTTTGCTTTAGTTTCGATTTTTCGTAAAAAGAAGAAAAATAGGTGCGTGTGTCTCCAGATTCGGTGGTGCTAATCGACACGGTAAAACTCCGTCGTCGAAGCACCACCGTACACGGAGTCATCTACGCGTCGGATCAACCACCGATGAAGAAATCAACCTTACTTTCAGCGGAAGGCTTAGTAGTTTCAGCGGAAACCTAGGTAACAATGGTGGAAGCACCAGAATGAAAAGTCTATTCAAGAATAAAACTCGTACTCCTACTGAAATCGTTCGTCAAACTCGAGATCTATTGGCTTTATCCGAAGCGGATGACACTGAATTAGATTCGAGTAAATCGAAACGATTAGGTATTTGTGCTGAATTATGTCGAAACATTCGAGATTTGAAATCGATTTTGTATGGTAATAGCGAAGCTGAGCCTGTAGCTGAATCTTGTTTATTGTTAACTCAAGAGTTTTTCAGAGAAGATACTCTTCGTCCATTGATTAAATCTCTACCGAAACTCGATCTTGAAGCTCGAAAAGACGCTACACAGATCGTAGCGAATTTACAGAAGCAACAAGTCGAATTTCGGCTTGTTGCTTCTGAATATCTTGAAGCTAATTTGGATGTTATTGATTTGTTAGTACAAGGGATTGATAGAGATCATGAATTGGCTTTGCATTATACTGGTATGCTTAAAGAATGTGTTAGGCATCAAGTTGTTGCTAAATACATACTCGAATCGGAGAATTTGGAGAAGTTTTTCGATTTCGTTCAGCTTCCTTATTTCGATGTTGCTACTGATGCTAGTAGGATATTCAGGGAGCTTTTGACGAGGCATAAATCAACGGTAGCTGAGTATCTTTCGAAGAATTACGAATGGTTTTTCGCCGAGTATAACACGAGGTTGTTGGAGAAAGGAAGCTATTTCACGAAGAGACAAGCGTCGAAATTGTTGGGAGATGTGTTGATGGATCGGTCTAATTCAGGTGTGATGATTAAGTATGTGAGTAGTTTGGATAATTTGAGAATTATGATGAATCTATTAAGAGAACCAACTAAGAACATTCAGTTAGAAGCATTTCATGTTTTTAAATTGTTTGTTGCTAATGAGAGGAAACCAGAGGATATTGTAGCGATACTCGTGGCTAATCGAAACAAGATTCTTCGGTTGTTTGCTGATTTGAAACCCGAGAAAGAAGACGAAGGTTTTGAAGCTGATAAATCATTGGTTGTGAATGAGATTGCTTCGCTTTCTCTTATGGATCTCAAAGTCGCGGATTTATAAAATGACGATGTTTACATGCTTTTTTGTATGTCTTGTTTACGCCTTTTGAGTGATTCGGGTTTGATAAATTAAACATTTAGCATAGATTCTCTACTAAAGCATTCTCATTCAAAAAAATCAAAATACAATGTTGTGTGGTTTCGAAGTTTTTATTCCTTAACACCAGTCTTCTCTTTCAGCATTGTGATGAATTTGTCTTTCTCTTCATCAGTCATTCCTGTGGTTGAACAATCTCCTACTCCCCATTCTGCTCCTCTTAGACAATACTTGTCTTGAATTGATCTTTCATTCCTAAAACACAACACAAAAACCAATGTTTCCAATGTTTTGAGCTTATGTAACACTTTAGAGATCAAATGTGTATTGATTACTTACGTTTCTTTGTTTAGTTTTGAGTTCTCAAGTAGTTTCTTGAGAAGTGGAGATTGTTTGAATCTTGAATCGTTTTCTGCGTAGAACTTCTGGTTTTTTTCTGCAATCAAAGAAGCTTTGGTTCTTGAAACATACTAAACATTTTTTGGTTCTTCAAGAATACAAGAATTTGAAAGATTGGTACCATTGAAACGTTCAAGGAATTCAAGCTTTGGTAATTCAGGACCTGGAACTGATTCTATACCAGGACTTCCAGACATTAAGCCTGCTTGAGCTGAGGAAAGATCCATACATACACAAATTATGATAATGATACACAAGTGTACATTGAATGATCAGAAACTGAAGATAGTGTAGTTACCGGTACAAGGAGAGAGGAGAAGGGTGAGTGAAGCAGCGAGAGGAAGAGTGGATTTGCAGAGAAGATGGTGAAATGGTGATGATGATGATGAGCTTAGAGCCATGGAGATACGAGGAGGATGATGAACTTTCTTTGGTTCATGAAGAGTGAAGCTTGGTCGAGAGAAGCTAGAGATTTTGGTTTGCATCATTGACATTGTCATAAGATTTTTTTGTGAGGAGGGTAAGTGACTTCTTAGGAGATAAGAAGAGAAAAGCTAAAACATTTTTTTCATAAAAGTCCCTACAAATTTTTAAAATAAATAAAACAACCTTTTCTCTCAATTGGTTTCAACTTTCAAGCATTTTGAAGCTTGAATCTATGATTCCATTTAAACAGAAACATTTTGAAGACATGAACAGAGAAAAGAATAATCTACTGTTTCCTGATATAGAAAGATCAAAGAGTTTAACGAATCAAGACTCTCAAAGTTAGTCTATGTTATTTAGTCTTCAAGCATGGTTTTAGCAGCTTCGATAAGTGCAGGTCGGAAAGTGCTGGAAGCTCGGCCTAGAACAGTGTAGCCTTCTTTGTCTTCTACATCAACATCTGCACCATGTCTTACAAGCAGAAACGCGACCTGGTTTACGGAATCACAGAGATACTCAAAGATTTTAGATATTTCGGCTTTTAAGAGAGGGTGGCGCGTTAAGGTAGATTAGATTGGGAATTACCTGTGTGTCATCGCAGATCACTGCATGCATGAGTGGAGTTTGGCCAATTTTATCCGTAGCATCGATCTCTGCTCCTTCTTCGATAAGGAATTCACAAAGTTCTGATTTTCCAGTGCTTGCTGCTCTGTGAAGCGGAGTGCAACCAACCTGAAAGTCACGGCAATTTGTTTAATGTATAAACGCAAGCTAATTGTTTACAAAGAAAGGAAAATGATGTTAAGCAGCAATTGTTTACAAAACCTTGTCAGCAATGTTAATCTTTGCGCCGTGTGTAAGTAAAAGCTGAGCGATATTCAACCATCCTTTGCTAGCTGCATAGTGAAGAGCAGCTCTACCACCATTGTTTTTGGCATTGACATCAGCACCTGAACACAAAATGATCTAATTTATCAATCTTCTCATAAGGAACTAAACAGTAGAAGAAACAACACATAATTCAACATAGGAACTTATATGCAATCACTTTATCGCCTATATTCATAGAGATATCAATCATCCATGTAGATTTTCAACCTCGCGAAGAATTGAAACAAGAGCTATATCACAAGAATTTCAATCAAGAATTTTCCATCTTTCAACAACAACTAAGGCAAACAAGATTATAACAAACCTCTAGTCAATAACACTTGAACGAGCTCAGCATTGCCGATACTAGCAGCGGAATGCAGAGGAGCCCATCCTTCATCATCCTGGCTATTGATTACAGTCTTCGAGTCATCAACACTTGAAAGCAGCTTGAATACCTGCAAATTCCACATCCATAAGCCTTTAATATCCATTTTTTAAGAACCTAAATCACTAACAAGCTTGCAACAACACAGATTCTTGTGATAATATACAACCAGAGTTTTCCTCAGGTTTCTCATCAGTTAAACAACTACAATCATCCAATTTGACTACCTGCAGAATCCACATCCAATAAGCTTTTCATATCCAAAAATTTCTCCTAAAATCCACTCTCTTCAATAACTTAAACCACTAACGAGCTTGAAAACAAAGCAGATTCATGTGGAATAACTCGACTTGACTATCTTAAGATTCCACATCCATAAGCCTTCCTAAACCAACTCTTTCCTAAGAAATTTAAAAATATTCCTTAAGATTTCTCATCAGTTAAACAGCCTTTGATTATGCAGCTACAATAACACAACATGATCCACTCTTGAAACCTACTCGCTCTGTTCCTAAAAGATAAAAACTTTACAAAAAAATTCCAAAAAGATAGAGTTTTTACTGTTTTCTATGTACTTTTACAAATTCCAAAACAAATATTGAAATACTATTGGTTAAACTTTATTGGAAATTGTAAATAGTAGAAATCAATACGTTTTCTTAATAAGTGTGCATAACCTTAAACATCTATCTTTTTAGAATACTCTTTTAGCACTAAAACACTCTTAAACCCAACCTAAATAGCTTGAAACAACAACGCAAATTTCTTCTGATTTTCTAAGCTAGATATGACCATAAATTCCCTAATCAGTTAAACAAGCTTTGGTTCTGCAGCTACAAAAAAACATCAGTTAAACAAGCTTTGGTTCTGCAGCTACAAAAAAAACATCAGTTAAAGATGTTTTTTGTAGTACTATAGAAGAGAAGGAAGAAACCTCGGTGTGACCAAAAGAAGCTGAGATATGTAGCAGAGAGCGACCGTCTTCGTTTTTGAAACTGAGAGAGATTTGAAGTTGTTGAGGAGATAAAGACATGAACACCGAAGCATCACCAGATTCCGCTGCTTTGAATAGTTCTTCGTCTCTGATTTGAAGCTTTGAAGCATCGATTTTAGTTTCCATGGTTTCTTGTAGAGAGGATTTAATCAAAAAGCTTCTTTTAGTTTCAGAAAGTATAAACGAAGACAAGTAATTATAAAACCCAATGGATTTGCTTATTGGGCTCTTACATGGGCCTTTGGTACCTAGCTTTTGAAAAAACTCTTTTCCGATATATTTATGTAGTGTTGTGTTATACTTCTTTTGTTCAAAAAAGATAAAAAATTTACAAAAAAATTTGTTTTACAAAGATAGAATTTTTACAATTTTTTATGTATTTTTACAAATTTCAAGACAAATATAGAAACACTATGGGTTAAACTTTATTGAAAACTGTATTTTGTATAATTCAATGCGTTTTCTTAATAAGTGTGCATAACCTTAAACATCTATCTTTAAAAAACGGAGGGAATATGTTTAGTAGTTAAGTTAGTATTGGGCGTTCGAGTACACAGGCCCGTTCGATTCAGGTCTTTCGAGTTTTTAGGTAAAAAAGTGTAGAATATATTCAGGTATTTTGGAAATTCGGATCAACTTCAGGTCGGATCCGTTCGGATTTGGATAACCAAACCTGAATATTAGAATAGGAACCATTTATATATTTTTATCCAAAGAAATTTTAAATTTTAGTTTTATCCGAATTTTCTGAAAATACTCGGAAAATAACAAAAAACTCTGTAAAAATATCCGAATTAATTTGTGTTTCGGATATTCGTTCGGATTCCGGTTTTATGCCCAAGACTAAGTTAAGTAATTTATGTTCGGTTGTGGTTTTCGATTTTTCAGTATGTGTGTGTGACTGTTTATGTTCGTTAAAGGATTAGTTTTCATGGCTTTTGTAGAATACGTATACAATTCAGTAAAACACTCGTATCACGCGGTTAGTTATCTAGTGGACTATAAGTGATTTGTAGGATAATAGAAGAAACTAATTTTTTTTCCACTCACTCTCCTACAATACTATAGGGTTGTTTAGTACAACCATATGCTAACAATTAAGAATACCTTAGTACAAGAAAACATTTGAAAGTTGTAACGCAGATCATCGACCATTCATAGCTAAAGATTAATGGTGATGGAGAGAAGAATGATTAATCCATGGATTCAAAAGATGGAACGTACCAACCAAGCTCATAGACGAGTTTCTTCATCTTCTCAAATTGTCCCTTAGAGTCACCAAAAGCAGTACTGAAACACAAATGCAACTTTAGTAGCCATACACCTATAACTTCACCAAAAACTCCATCACATCTCTGCTAAATCCACTTCCTTCAGCCTCTGCCTCTAAATATCTCCCTGCATCTTGTATGTTGTAATCTTTACTCAAAACCATAATTTCTCCATTCCTCAAAATAACTTTATAAGCAGTAACACATTAGTCTCATCACGGTCCAAACTTCACAACATCTTCATAAGCATTAGTATGTATCACTTTTCTCAATTTCACAAGTCATTAGGAACTTTCGTTTATATATGAATGTATTCCCCAATGATGTTTGCCAATTTAAAGATAAACATGATAGTTTGATTCACACTACCATTTAAGCAACAACACACTAAAATAGTTGATTTGAAAAGGAAAAATAAAGGCATTGATAATGATCAAAACAAAAGCATGTATGATCAAACCCCTTCCACGTTACTACGCAAGAAAACGTAAGAACTTGGGACCGTAAGCACAACATTAGTCCGCTCAACTTCTCCCAAAACTTCGTCATTGTTATCGCGTTTTTCAAGCGCAATAACCGAACACCAAATGTTCTTATTTTGAGAATCATCAAACTTGTCCCATAAGATCAAAAGTTTCCCAGAGTTGATAGCTAATGTTATAATACCACCACAACAATTCCTAATGAATACTTCCAAACCTTTAACCACTCTCCATATATTATGCTTTGTGTCATACCAATAGCAATAGTTTTTATCACAACCGTACCATAACTTCTTCAACTCACACCACCTATTAACCCAGAATTTTGCTTTGGCTATAACATCCCATCTATTTTCTTTCGGATCGTAAACATAATCATAGTCCGCACTGCTCCTAACGTACACCTTTCCTTGGTTCACCTCCATTTCTTTAATCAAGGAGAAGCGGAGTTTAAGACCGGGATCAGATAAAGATTCCCAAGTTTGAGTCTTTGTGTCGAAAACCTCAGCCCAATTTGTGGATTCATCTCTATCGCAACCACCCATTACGTATATTTTGCCATCCATGACCCCTGCAACCGCATCATTCTCTCGAACCACCTTCATGCGAGGGGCTTTATGCCACGCGTTACTAGTCCCTTCATTACAAACCCACATGTGGAGGGACGACGTCTGATCATCAATGGATTGGCTAATTTCGTAGTTTTTCGAACCAACCAAATCATTGAAAATTGTTGGTACATGAGGATAATATGAAGAGGGTATAGGTACCAACAAAGAGTTTCCACTAGACTTGTTGTTCACGTCTAGATCATTGGTTAGGGTTTGATCAGGTTTAATCCAGAGGCTGAACCAGGAGGGACGAGGCCGATCTGGTAACTGTAAGCAGACGAAAAGAATGTATTCGTATGTTTTAAAGTCAATACGGGCATTAAATAGCTCATCAGATAAGATGAGAGAGCAAAAGGTCTTGGAGACTAGGGAGAGTTTCGGGTAGTACGATCTCGGTATGCGTGCTAAGCAGCTTACAAGGATGTCATCTGGAAGTGACGAAAACGACGGTGGTTTTGTTTGTGGTGGTTCGACTGCGATCTTCATAGTCAAGAAAACACGATTAGGTTATGTGAAATAATAATTGTATAACACAGAAGAAGAAGGTCCAAATTTAAGCGAAGAAAAAAGGTCAAAATTGTTCAAAGAGGAGAACAAAGATTATGATAGTAAAATCATCTTATTATACAAAGTTAGATGACATGTGTTTAAACTTATATTTAATTAAAAAAAGTGTAAAATTATAAATGGAAAACTAACAAAATAATTATCATGTAAGTAATCAAATAATAATAAAAGAAAAAATTTAATAGTCCAAAACAAAATAGAAAAGGGAAAAATTTCTAATTTCTAATTAGAAAAAAAAAAAATTTAATCATCCAAATAAATTATAAAAACAATAAAAAAATAGAGAAAATATAAACAGTAAAAAAAAAGAGAACATAAGTTTCGATTAAGAAAAAAATGATGAATCAAACAAAAGAGATTATAGTGGAAGCTCCCTTGGCCCAGTGGTTGACCAACGGCTTTAAAGCTTCTACACCAAGAGATCTGAGGTTCGAATCCCAGAAGATGCAATTTATTATATTTGCAAATTAATGGAGACAAGCTTGTAGGAGGTCTTCAGCTTTGAGCAATGTAAACCCGTCTAGCGTGGCGTGGATCAAAACGGAAGGCATACTCGTTGTAGAATCGTCGATGTAACAGTTTCCTAATTTGTAATAAAATAGTAAATGCAGACGTTTAAAAAAAAGAGATTATATAAATTGTATTTCGTTTTTAATTCCGTATATATAAGAAAAATGAAATATATATATATATATATATATAATCCTATTTAATATTTTTCGTGCGTGTTCGCTAGAAAATTCGTTTCCATGGCTTTTGTAGAATCGTACATGATTCAGTATCATGCGGGAAGTTATCTAGTGGACTATAAGTGGTAAACTGCTAATAGAAGAAGCTATTTTGTTTCACTCACTCTCCTACAATACTAGAGGGCTATTTAGTGACCATATGCTAATCATAAAGAAGACCTTAGTACAGGAAAACATTTGAAAGTTGTAACGCAGATCATCGACCTCTTCAGGCTCATGAGTCATGACTTTCATTGATTATCAAATGAAAAAACATTTTATGATCCAAACATTCTCTAGTTAAAAGGGGGAAAAATAGGTGATGGAAGGAAGAAACATTAATCCATGGATTGAAAAGATGGAGCGACCAACCGAGCTCATCGACAAGTTTCTTCATCTTCTCTTCTTGTCCCTTAGAGTCACCAAAAGCAGTAGTGAAACACAAATGTAACTTTATACACCTATAATTTCACCAAAAACTCCATCACATCTCTAAAAACTCCATCACAACTCTGCTAAATTCACTTCCTTCCACCTCTGCCTCCATATATCGCCCTGCGTTTCGTGTGTTGTAATCTTTACTCAACCCATAATTTCTCCATTATAAGCATTAGTAACATATTAGTCTAGTCACGGTCCAAGCTTCACAACACCTTCATAAGCATTAGTATCACGTTCCTCAATTTTCACAACTCGTTAGGAACTTTCGTGAAAATATATAAATGTATTCCCCATTGATGTTTGCCAAGAATTTAAAGATAAACATGATAGTTTGATACTACTGTTTAAGCAACAACACACTAAAATAAAAAGTCAGATTTAAAAACAACTAAGGCATTGATAATGGACAAAACAAAAGCATATACAGTATGATCAAACTCCTTTCACTTTACAACGCAAGAAAACGTAAGAACTTGGGACCGTAAGCACAACGTTAGTCCGCTCAACTTTTCCCCAAACTTTATCATTGTTATCCCGTTTTTCAAGCGCAATAACCTAACACCAAATGTTCTTTTTTGGAGAATCATCAAACTTGTCCCATAAGATCAAGAGTTTCCCAGAGTTGATAGCTAATGTTATAATACCACCACAACAATTCCTAATGAATACTTTCAAACCTTTAACCACTCTCCATTCATTATGCTTTGTGTCATACCAATGGCAACTTTTTTTACCACAAGCGTACCATACATTCGTTAACTCACACCACCTTTTAACCAAGAATGCTGATTTTTCTTTAACATCCCATCAACATTCTTTTGGATCATAAACATAATCATATTCCGCACTGCTCCTAACGTACACCTTTCCTTGTTGCACATTCATTTCTTTAATCAAGGTGGAGCGGAGTTTAACACCAGGGTCAGGTAAAGATTCCCAAGTTTGAGTCTTTGTGTCGAAAACCTCGGCCCAATTTGTGGATTCAACTTCCCGGCAACCACCCATTACGTATATTTTCCCATCTAGAACCCCTGCAACCGCATTCTCTCGAGTCACCCTCATGCGAGGGGCTTTATGCCAGGCCCCATAAGTCCCCTCATTACGAAGCCACATGACGAGGGAGGACTTCTGATTATTGGACTGGCTAATTGCGTAGATTTTCGAACCAACCAAATCGTTGAAAATTGTTGGTACATGAGGATAATATGAAGAGGGTACTGGTACCAACAAAGTATTTCCCCTAGACTTGTTGTTCACGTCTAGGTCATTGGTTAGGGCTTGATTAGGTTTAATCCAAAGGCTGAACCAGGAGGGACGAGGCCGATCGGGTAATTTTAAGCAGACGAAAAGAGTCTTTTCGTTTGTTTTGAAGTGATATCGGGCATTGGATAGCTCACTGGATAAGATGAGAGAGCGAAAGGTCTTGGAGACTAGGGAGAGTTTCGGGTAGTACGATCTCGGTATGCGTGCTAAGATGTTTACAACGATGTCATCTGGAAGTGACGCAAACGACGATGGATGTAGCGATGGTGGTTCGACATTGGAATTGATGGAGGCGGTGGTTGGAGCAAAAGTAAAGAACGTTTTGTAAATTAGGGTGAAACAAACGACCAAATAGTGATATAAACACCTTTTTCCCTTCTCAAGAAGAAACCGGCCTCGAGACAGAGATTCTGTTTGCGTTGGTGGTTCTACTGCGATCTTCATAGTCAAGAAAACACAATTAGGTTATGTGAAATAAGGGGGTGTATTTAATATGACTTTTAAAGGGATTTGAGTTTGTGTTTTTAGATGATTTTTGTGTGATTCTAGAAAATCTTAATATAAAATCTTCTACAATCCCACTTTAAATCACTCGTGATTTGGCTTTTTGTATTTTAAACTAAGGAATCCGCAAAAATTCCTCTAAAATCCCTTAATATCATTTAATCAAATTTTCCCTATATTTATAATAATAGGGGATTTGAAATTACTTTTCCAAATCACTAGTTCAATAAAAGTAGATCTTAATAGAACTTTTAAAATTAATGATTCAATAACATAGGATTTAACAAATCAAAAGCTATGCTCAATAATTGTTTAAAGAGAGTAGAACAAGGTTCCACAAAAACGGTTTATTTCTGTGGAACCAACAATGTTTTGTTTTCTTGACGCTGAAGAGTTTGTTTACGAGGCAGTTTTTCCTCGCATAATCGTTAATGATTATTGGCACTCTTCTTTGGTTTGGTTGTCAAGGATCACAAGCTGATTGCGCTTGTTTGGTCTTCTCCTCAAAAATACTACTCTTAGTTCTCGACTGGTTGGACGCATTATTCTCTTCATGATTTCTATAGGATTTCATCTCGCTATTGTTTCTCAGATTTATTTTAAAGTATGTGTTCTTGTTGTTTCAAAGTATTAGATCTGTCTCCGAAGAATTGTCTGTTGTCTCCGGCAATGTGTTTGTAAACCGAATCCCACCAATGTATATTTGCCATGTTTATGGTTTACGAAAAGAAATAGGTGACAAAGAAAAAAGGTCCAAATTGTTGGAAGAAGAGAACAAAGGTTAGGATAGTTAAATAGTAATAAAAGTGTCCAAAAGTTTTAGAAAAGTGTCTATAGAGGTAATCAACTCATTATATATTGTTATTTTTGTAGTATAACTTCCTTTTACGATAACTAGTACTCCCTCCGTTCCTAATTAATAGATGTTTAAGGTAATGCACGGTAATTAAGAAAACACATTGATTTCTACGATTTACAGTTTTCAATAAAGTTTAACCAATAGTATTTCAATATTTGTTTTGGAATTTGTAAAAGTGCATAGAAAACTGTAAAAACTCTATTAATTTGGAACAAAAAAATTTTGTAAAAAATTCTACATTTAGGAACAGAGGGAGTATATACTAGTATATGGTATCCTCCAAGACAAAATTTCCCCCTTTTCAATATGGGTCTATTTTTTATTTTTATTTTCTGAACAATTCTTTTATTTCTTTTGGTTCTCTCATCAAGAGATACATTTTTGAGCATTACAAGGTAGATACTATTGAATCATAACTTACCACTAGCATGTGGATTTGAAAATGATCCTATGATATCTAAATCAGCTTAAAGTCAAAGATAGACAAATCACGAAACACAAAACTATTTCCAGAACCTAATTTGGAGCTGTTGGATTTGCTTGGTAATATGGATCTATTCATATATCAACTATCGATCAAAGTTATAATTCATGTCAACCCGGACATGAATTGTATACATAGATGTGCGAATTCATGCATTGATTCATATATAGTTCAAAAAATATTAATGAACTAATACGTCTGGCTAAACATACAATTCTTTTGTTGACACTATGAGCTTTTAAGTACTCTTTCAACCATTCTTTCTTGTGATTTATACTAACATTTATGTATTTTAGAGCCAGCCAAGATACGATACGATACGAAGTACTATATTTGGCATGTATGCCGCGGAATGGCTCTGTTTTGAACTTTTCTGTTTATGATTTTAAGTGTATTATTTTTTAAGAGGAGATTCTATTTCAGTGATTAGATCTTATGGTGTAATACTCTTTGCCTTCCTTCTATGTGTTTAGCTTTGGCATTTGTGTACAAACAAATGTTTCTAATTCCCCTTATGTGCAATCATACCTTTACCAAAGCCGGAGAAGAGAAACCAAGAAAGAAAACATATTAACACTTTTGTTTAAATTTACCAAAAGACTTGAACATACTAGAGCCATACACACCAAAAGAAAACATTTGATAGTTGTAACAAATTGAAGAGGCTCATATTGATTCTATAGGTTATAAGGTAAAAATATTGATAGAGACGAATGATTAATCCATGGATTCAAAAGATGGAGCATACCAACCAAGCTCATCGACAAGTTTCTTCATCTTCTCTTCTTGTCCTTTAGAATCTCCAAAAGCAGTAGTGAAAGGATATACAAATGTAACTTTAGTAGCCATACACCTATAAGCAACCACATCTTGCTTCACCAAAAACTCCATCACATCTCTACTAAATCCACTTCCTTCAACCTCTGCCTCCAAATATCTCCCTGCATTTTTGTAATCCTTACTCAAAACCATAATTCCTCCATTACTCAAACTAACTTCATAAAACATTAGTAACACTTTAGTCTACTCATGGACCAAACTTCACAATATCTCAATAAACATTGCATAATCCTAATTTCCTTATGACCAAATCAACAACACTATGCTCTTATCATAAACTGAATGAGAAATAGGTACCATATGGAGTATCTTCAAGAACAAGAAACTTGGGATTCTTCTGAGTTTTAACTATTGCTTCCTTTAATTTCTGTATTAAAACAAAAAAAAAGACTACTTAGTTGTTAATCCTTAAATTGAGACAAGAACCTCAAAGATGGTGATACAGAGACAATATAAAACCTGAATGGGATCTTGTGTATCTGTTTCTGGGATTGACAAAGGAAATGCAAAGGAAGATGAAGTTGGATTCGTTGATACACAACCTGGGTTTGTGGAAGGACAAGGTCTGATTTTTCTACAAATTTAGAGAAAACAAGATAAACCCAAAATTAGTGTTGAATTCATAGTGAGAAATTCACAGAGAAGAAGAAGAAACAAACCCATTGAGAAGACCAGTTTGCAAGAACTTGGATTGAGTGAAAGGAGTAGTGAGAGGCTGAGAAGAGGAGAGAGAAGGAATGGCTAAGACAGGAGAAGAGGAAGTAAGAGATAAAGCAAGAGCTAATGAGATTATATTTGGTAAGAGAGGGCTTGCAGAAGAAGAAGAAGAAGAAGATGGTGGTTTAGGGTTTGGTAATGAACAAGAAGATTTGGTGATGATGTTATTGTTGTTTCTTGGCCGTTGAGGGAAGATGTGTTGCAAAGTAACGACCAAACTCATGTTTGTATATGAGTATATCTTCTTCTCTTTGCAAATATTCTAATCTCCAGTAAACAAAATTGGTTAATAAACGCATTTATGGGCTGACATATGTTGGACGTACATTTCTTTTTGGAGGCCCCAAAGTAGAAAGTTAATTTCGTTCGCATATCTTTATATTTAAAAAATTTATTCAAATCGAAAAAACGTTTTTGTTAATGTTTGTTACAGTGTTCTAATTGCTAGACAATACAACATATCAAGATGGCTTCATTGGTACCGTATTCTACTTCATGGAACCCAATGATCAAAGTCTAAACTATAAGAAAGGGTAAGTGGCTAAGTGCAAGAATTAAGAAAAGAATATAGGATATCTTTTCCCACACTTTCAGTTTGATGATGTTAAGAAAGACTTATTAACCTAAAATGTAAGGAAACCAAATAAAAGCATAGAATTAGTACCTTGCTTAAGAGGTTTAAAATGGTATCCAATCGTTGAATGTCTATCTATTTATAGCTTCGCCAAGTCATAAATCATGAAAACTAAACTCTAAACTCTCATTATTTATAATCACCCAAACTTTTTTTAGTAGTAGTAGCCATGAATTCCATCGAACAACCTCCAGTTTCTCTTCTCATTTGCCCTGCCCTACGATTCGAATCCAATAAACTATCTTCTTGCAAGAAAATTGATGATTATCATCTTTTAATCGAAAACTCAGATGACTTTTCATATATCAAAAACCATGATTCCTCGCATTCTCGCCACCAGCTTTACCCCTTATTTTGGTGCAACAGGGAAGAATCAAAAGATGAGTTCTGGTGTGGTGCTTGTCAGTGTAAAGCAATCGGTACAACTTATTATACTTTTGCAATGAATGTAAGCGAGCTTATCACAAAGAATGCATCGAGTCTCCCCCTCTAATCAAATCTCTTTATCACCCTAAACACAATCTCCAACTTCTCATTTATAATCAATTTGTTCGCTTTGATGGTCATACTAGAATTTATAACCCTGAAAGGATTAAGCCTTGTTGTTATTGTGGATCACATCTTTTATCTTTATTTTACCATTGCTCTCTTTGTAACTTTAGTATAGATCTTGTCTGTGCGAGAAAAGTATCATTCTTGAACTACAAAAAGAGGCATGAGCATAACCTCAGTTACTTTCCTAGAACAAATAATTTAACATGTGATGTTTGTGGGTTAGTTGATAACGATTCTCTTATTTTTGTTTGTCTTCAATGTGATTTTGTTGTCCATAAAACATGTATCTACTTACCGTTCGTCATAAGAATATCTCGCCATGAACACCGTATATCGTTTACCTATTCTTCTTCTTCTATAAAATTGTCTTGTGGAGTTTGTCGTCAAAATGTTGATGACAACTATGGGAAATACTCTTGCATGAAAGATTGCACTTATGTAGTGCATTCAAAGTGTGCAACTCGAAAAGATGTGTGGGATGGAGAAGAACTCGAAGACAAACCAGAAGAAGTATATGAACATCTCAATTCGTTTGAGGTGATAGGTGATGGAATTATACAACATTTTAGCCATCCACATCACATGAGATTTGAAAATGGGAACAACATTTTGTATGCCGAAAAAAACAAGTGTCAAGCATGCGTACTTCCTCTTTATGATGGTGATGTTTACAAATGTATGGATTCAAAATGTGATTTTGTACTCCATGAAGCTTGTGCAAATCTACCACGAACTAAACAACACATGGCGTATCTCTATCCACTTACACTACAAGAAAAAACAGATTTTGCTACTCCCGAATCAGTTACAAATCGGTGTCAGTTGACGTAATTGCCACTAGTGTACCACCGAAAAATCCGTGGCAAATTGTTGGTAGCAAATTTGATTCGGTGACAAATCAGTCGCAAATTTACGACTTTTTTGTTACTCCATTTACCAGTAGTAAATTTGTAACAACTGTGGGACAGAACTATTCAGTGGCAAATTTGCGACATAGGTGTGACAACCTATATATTGCTACGAAATTGTTACTGTTCTGTATAGTCGCACAACTGCGACGAGTTCGTAGTCGTAAGTTGGTTACTTATTAGCAACGAGTTTGCTACTAAGTTGCCCTTAATATGACCAATTTTAGTCATATATCAGTTGCAAAATTACTACGGCTTTGCTACTACCTGTATGTAAAAGCATTATATATATAGCACATTTACATTACTCGTTTCATCATTGCTACAAACAGAAAATATTAATTACACCAAAATCAGTTTGAAACAGACATTAATAATACAGATTTAAAAGTTATACAATCCAAAAAGTAGTGCATTAAAATAAAAACAAGAGATTACACAAAGTTTAGCCGAAATAGATCATGAATAGAAACACCAAATCATAAGCAACATTCTGTTTCTACTTTCTAGTATCCTTACTTGAACCTCAAGGTCCACATGTTCTTTGCAATCTACTTGTCATGTTCTTCTGGTAACCGCTGCTACCAGCGTTGGTGATCAACAAATGCTTTGTATTCATGTTGCTTAAAACATAAGCATGTGTAGATTAATGATGCCGACGGCGACATATCGACGGTTTATAGACGAGACTTTGTCGCTGGAAAAAGCAGCAGCACTAGAAATGGTCACCGTAATCAACATCTTGCGTCTCTGCAACTTTCTCACCACATACTTAGGTCTCAACTAACTTATAATTGCAGCGTTTTTATAGCTGGCCGTTGACGTAGACTCCCGAACATGACTACTATATGAAAGACATTCAGCTAGGAAAACAATATAAGACTTACGTGTATTTGCTATATTTTCCTATAAGTAAGGCATCAAGGAGAATATTAAAAACCAAGCTCAAAATTACCTCTCTCGATCATCTCCAAGACGCAAGGAAGACAGATTCGTCATCAAAGTAGAGCTACTGCAACATTGACTTCATAAGAGGCACATGAGGCGCAATAAAATCTGGAGTGACTACTCAGCAATACTTGAGTTCCAATTGCTGATGCACTAAAAATGTTAAAAGAGAGATAGGTAAGAAGTTAAGATTTAAATTTGTTCCTACTCGTATCATAAAAGAAATCTTCTTAGAAAAGGTTTCAGGAAAAGTTGGCAACGAAAATGAAAAATTCTAAGAGAATTGAAGAGATTTGATTCATCTAGGTTCCGAGTATCTATATTGAAGGATTTGTAAAACATTAAGGATATACAGACATTGGCAGCCAAGTGCTCAACATGAAAAATACGAGTTTCTTTTTCGCATCTTCGCTGTCATTATCCTTTTCCTATCGATTCACACCTCATACTGAAATACTCAGCTAAAGCCACTTACAACTAATTGCATAAGCTTGAAAAAGCTGAATGCACACAAAACTATAAGGGAAAATTAAGAATATAGGTTAAAAAACTTTCAAAATTAAGAAAATACATTTTGTTTTTTTAAATTAGAAAAATAGGTTATCATGGACATTTTTATCCCTCTTTTAAACAAGGGCTCTCTTTAAACAATGAATGACGAAGGATTCAAGGATATTAATACCAGTGTTGATTTATGTTGATTAGTGTGCGTTTAAGTCTTTTTTTCTTTTCGTGTTGATATGTGGATTTTTTTTTGTTCTTTTTTTCTAATTCACTATCGAAACCAGAACGGTTCAACTGATTTGCCAAACCTCCCTCCAAGATAATTGAATCTGCTTCATTCTTGATAATAATGGTCAGTGTAAATAAGTGGCTTTGCCCAATTCTCAATACTCTGTTTTATTGTTGTGTCCTCTGTTTTGTTTTCGTTTGTGTGTGTGTTTGTTGTAATGAGAATCTTTTGTTGAATTAAAAATCTCTTTGACTACTTTTCAAGCTCTACTCTTAATTATGTATTTAACACAAAGATTGCAATGTCTTCAATTCTATGGAGTTACTGATTAGTAAGAAAAGTATACAAAAACTTTTGGGTGAGTTTGACTGAGAAAATCTTTGATCCAGACAAAGTTAGAGCATTCATGATTTAATATCTTTGTATCACTCTCAACTTCTCAATTAACAAGTAGCATAAATCCTAACCAAAACAGAACTGAACATATATAGATCGTTGTAATATCAATTTCCACATCAAGAGACACCTATTTAACCAAAAAAAATAACCCAAACAAGACTGAACCATAAATAACAAAGGGATGTAAAGTTAGTAGATGAAGTTTGACTAGTATTGCAAGTTCGAGTCATTTGGCCATTACTACACACTTGCAGAATTGCCTCGTTGTTGGGCTCAATGTCGAGCTCTCCAATGAACTGGTAGATAGAGTCAACCCGGAAGCTAATATATCTTAGGTGTTGCGTGTCGATTTTGGAATTTGTGCTTCCATCTTCAATAACACCAATGCAATAGCTGTTTCAATTGAATATATTTTCAGAATCATGTAACTCGGAGTAAAACTTACGAAGAAGAAGGGTATAGCTTTTGTAGATGATGCGATAGCCAGAACAAACTTGAGACTATGCCATCAATTTATAGATTTAACAAACCAAAAACCTAGATTTCCATCCTTTTTTACCTTTCGATAAAACTCGATGACGTCTAGAGAACCGCAGTTCTTGATTGAACCAGACTCAGTTAAGTACATGAAGTTGGAGTCCAACATCGATAATTGTCGGAGATTTGCTCTCGTCGTAAAATGGCGACGTCTCAGTGGATGTGAGATGCTACTATGGTGGCTGGTTATGTAGTCAAGGAAACCACAGACGAGCTCGATCTCGTCCTCATCGGTCCACAGCCCCTAAAAAGACGTCTAGAGTCATCAACCGGTGGTCTGTGATAGACGGAGCGGCGGCGTCGAAGACGTCGGCGTCGTTTGTCATCTCCACGATTATTTTGTATTCTTGATTTCCTTTTTCCATTATGTATTTTTTATTAAATAATTTATATATGAAATTATGAATTTGTTTTAAGAAGGATAAAAATGTCTATGGTAACCTATTTTTCTAATTTAAAAAAATAAGGTGTATTTTCTTAATTTTAAAAGTTTTTCAGCCTATTTTCTTAATTTTCCCAAACTATAATACCCTTGAAGACATGTAGAATCAAATGAACCTAACAGAAACAAAAATGAAGCAGTAGTAAATACTTGTTAAAAGAAAACCAACCATTTTCGATAGACGCAATTTCCTCTTATTGTTCTTCTTAGCTAACAAATGCTGCTTTCCAGACCTCCTCCTTACTATCTTCCCCCTACCCGTCACTCTAAACCGCTTCGCTGAAGCCTGTCAACAAATACATTACACATTTCCATTCAACAAAAGCCTAACAAACAATCAAAACAAAAGAGAAACAATCAAAACTTTCTTAAGCTAACACAAAGTTCACAGTCTCAGGAATACAAAACTTTCATCAGACATTACAGTGTTATACTATAACACTAAGTTTTCAATCACAGTTCTTGATAGTTACATGGAAATTATAAACATGAAACTAATTCACAAATTGTCAAAATCTAAACTTTTTCAAAGCTATTAAAGATTCCAACTTCCACCACTAAATGGTACTACTCAACCTTCAAATTCAGCTCAATTAGACAAGATATACAGACCTTGTGGGTCTTCAATTTGTAGCCCTTATGAGCAAAAGCAGTAAGAGACATCAATCTCTGAGAATTGGGTGTAACAACGGTAGAAATCTTCTGAGGTAAAACCGCACGAAGCCCAGAAATGCAGTGAGTTGAGGTAAGACTCGAAGACGAGTCACAAGCTTTGTTGAATCGAGGGAATTGAACGAACCCATGAGTGGAAACCTTTGGAGAAGAGCGTAAAGAACATAACCTGAAGTTAACGGAAGCAATGGAGAGAGAAGCCATTAGGGTTTGTGCTCTTGGCGAGTTGGAAGAAATGAGAATTGGGATTTTGTGTTTACGAATTAAAAGAAGAAGAACTGGGTTTAAGAAAAAGAAGAAGATGACTGAGGGAATTTCAGTAACATAATCTCTGGGAATCGAGATGAGACAGAAGATGAACTAAGGTTAGGTTTAATTTGGGAATTTAGGGATTTCAGCTAGCTAGGGTTCTCGACAGACAAAGAAAAGAGGCAACTAGGTTTATTTTTGTTATATATACTTTATAAATCCGTCACACTTTCGTGGCAAAAATAAGTTTTGGGCTTCGAATTTGGCGGCTCAAAACGTGTTATTGCCAGACATACGATTCGAACCCCTCAAGTCGTAGTGGGTATCAACATGTTCTGAACCAGTAGACCTAACGTAATATTCCACGTTTCCACCTACTTTTTTTTTGACGGTTTTGTGACGAATTTGGTACACAAATGTAGTCGCAAAATAGTCGCAAAATTGTAACTCATTTGTCACTCACTGTAGTTTGTCGCAAAATTGTCACTACCTGTATATTCAGTCACATATTTACGACTTAATTTGCGATTAAATTTTTCGGTCGCAAATGTGCGACTCTTTCGCTACTAAATTTTTGTAGTCACACAATAGTCTTACTATGGTAACAATAATGTGTGACCAAAAATTCGGTCACAAAATTCGGTGACAAAAACAATGTTTTCTTGTAGTGTTACTCTACAAATAAATGATACCGCAAACTACTTCCTTTGTGATCTTTGTGAGCGTTACTCGTGTGGTTTCAAATATGCTACTAGAGAATGGAGTGGAACTAAAGGTGTAGACGTGCGATGTGCTGCAATATCTGAGCCTCTTCACCATCAGTGTCATCATCGGCATCCTTTATTCCTAACAACTGAACTAGGACATTATAAAACATGTTCAGTGTGCGGAGGAAAGTGGTTTCGACATTTAAATTGTCTCATATGTAACTACGTTTTGTGCTTTGGTTGTGCCACTCTACCATATAAAGTGAGGTATGAACTTGATGAGCATTTCCTCACACTTTCTTACAAAAAGAATATAATTCTCAATTGGTGTGATGTTTGTGAGAAAAGAATAAATTCATCTAGGTGGGTTTATACATGTAACGAATGTGGAGTCGCACTCGATATTGATTGTTTCCGAGGACAAAATGGTTCTTATATGAAGTCTGCTCAAAATTCCATGCTTCGTTATGGAAAGGTTAATATAGTTTCAAACTATGGTCTCACTCGTCCCATCTGCTATCGATGCGGAAAACATTGTCAAGATAAAATAAGATTTGAAGCACATGACGGAAAAATACTCCCTCTATATTTAAAAGATTGATGTTTTGGATTTTTTCTTTGTTATTGAATGATTGATTTTCTACCTTTCAATTAATGTTTTTTTGTCTTACCAAGAAAATTAATGGCCAAAAGTACTTTATATACACATACTATTGGTGATGTTAATATAAAAAATCAAAAAGTAACTAAAAATAAAAATATAAATAAGCACAACAGTTATTGTGTCTTAATATGTGCGTAAAACCCAAAACATCAATTTTTTAAATAAAGAGGGAGTATATTGTTCTTATCGGGAATGGGAATGGGAACGGGAACGGCAACGAAGTGTTACGTTCTAGACCAATCAAAATGGGAGAATGTTTAAAATCATAAATTCGAGTATCGGAGAAAGGAAGATAATTAACATGTTTTGGTCCTATGATCGAAACTTCTTGGTTACAGCAAAAAATAAATATGGATGTTTTATTTATCTTTGTGGTTGTTGTAGTTATTATTATTTGTAAGAAAGTGTAATAGTTTAAATTCATCAAGTATAAGAAATATTATAAAGTTTTTTTTTGATAACCAATATTATAAAGTTACATCATCATTTTCCTTAACCATACACGAATTCCAACAGTTAATAAGTAATTCAGAAATAAACAAGTTACTAAAAGCCCGTAATTATGGAAGATAATTACTAACATCATTATTATTAATCTAATAATCACTTCTTCATAAAACCTTGAGCCATCTTAGCATAATCTCCAAACCCACCTCCTGACTTCCCATCCTCTTTCTTACCCGCCGGTGAAGCTGTTCCACCAACACCACCGTGTCCACCTTCACCTCCGTGAACTCCACCGCCACTAACACCGCCGTGACCACCTACACCACCGTGGCTGGCACCGCCGTGAGAGTGAGAAGTTTCATACTTATGAAGATATTGCTCGGCTTTTTCAAGATATTGACCAACACCACTTTTTTCATCAAGCTTACCGTATCTACCGGCGGCGTCAAGAATATCAGCGGTGGCTCCGGCAACTTTAGCTTTGTCTAGCTTGTTTGATTCGTGGCGAGCAGCGGCTTGAGCAGCTTCAGCTACAATCTTGGCACTAGCCATAAGCTCTGCATTGGTAGCTGGTCTATGTGTGTTTGGATCGACCGGTTTATGTGTTGGATCGGTATGACCGGGTTTGTTTGAGTTGTGGTTTGGTTCCGGTTCTGAACTTTCTGGTTTCTTGTTGTCGGAGAATTTCTTCTTTACTTGATCGGTGAAGAAGTCCATGTTTCTCTTGTCTGAAAAGAAAAAAAAGTTTTTTTTTTTTTTTGAGGCTTGAGTTTTTGGAAAATGTATAAGAACAAGTTATTCGGAGATGATATATATGGAAAAGGAGATAAAAGTAGTTTTATTTTTGAATTTTCTTTGTCCACTAGTTTTGTTTTTGTTCACTTTTTCTTTATCCACTAGTTTAATGCGACATTTATGGTCATGATTCTTGCACCATACATCAACTTTTACCGGTGAATTATACCTACTGATTTTTATAACAACGTCAAAAAAACAAAATTTAATTTCTATAACATTTTTGACCATGCATTTACTTTTAATGGTTGTTGTGGATTAGTACCGTTTTATTTATTGTTGTTCGGTGTATCTTCCTACATTTTTTACCATCGATCTTGATCATAAATTGTTAATGTTGTAATATTTTGATATTTCTTCCGTCTCATTTTAGATAATTTTTAAGGTTTTTATACACGGATTAAGAAAATATTTAATTGTTTATCTTTTTAATATAAAAAATCAAGTCTAAAATGATTTAATCAATGATAAAATAATTTGCAGAATTTAAACAACCAAAAACAATAAAAACACAATAAATATTGCATAGAAAATTAAAAAAATTAATTAATTTGAGAAAAAAAAAAATTCCTATAAAATCATCCAAAATGGAACGAACGAAGTAATAACTTTCTAACTTAAATTTTGGTGCATTTACTGAGATTAAAATAATCTAGGAGTTAGATGAAGCATTGATGAGTGGCACGGAATAATGGGTCTAAATGCCATGTTAGTCTTATCTTATCCAATTCTGATTAATTTACTATTCTGTCGGCAATTTAATTAAAACTAATAAAAAGTGGCAGGCTTTAAATGAATTTAGTATGGGCTTATTACAAGAGAGCCCATATATAGCCCAACTAAAGAACCCCAATTTTGGAAACAAAATGTCATGAAGATGACCACACTAGTATTCATTTTTCATCTTTTGTCAACAAGATGACCACATTATTACAACAGAAACATAACATAAGCAAACAAAAATCTATATAGTTCATAACATAATTACATATAAAAAGAAGCTCTGAATCTAATTTATATAGAGAAGAAGAAGAACAACAAGTGGTGAAATCTCAAAGGAGTGTCATGAAAACACAGATTTTTATGGTTTCTATAACATTGAAACTGAAACCATAAGAGTTTGTGTTCTCAGGTCACCCCTTTGAATCTCCATTGTTCCATTATTCACCTTACCTTACCAAATCTTTTATTCATATTCCAATTTGTATTTTTTAATTGTATATAAAAGTAAAATATACTCTTTTCTTTGCAAATTAGTTGTCATTTTAGGTGTTTTCAGACAAATTAAGAAAACAATTAAATTTTCTGTTTTATCCCTAATAAATACACTAATTTGTTTGATATAAATAATTATTAAGCTGAAAATTAAAGATAAAAAAAAAATGGTGATAAATCTACGTTAAAAATATAAAATAATAAGTAATATAAAACAAAAAATTATTACTATAATGACAACTAATATTCAATAGATAGAGAGTACTTTATCAATTATACAAACACAGAAAGATGCTCTGTTTTCTGACCACTCTTTTTTCATTAAAATCTTGCCAATAAAGTAACAAAATTATTAGTAGTTGACAAAATCAAAAGTTTTAAAATGGGAAAAATTTCAATAAAGTAAAGAAATAATATAAAATCACCACCATAGTCTTTGTAAGGTACCAAGTCATAAATCAAGTTTGGTTTCCAAAATAACTTCATAATCACTTAAAGCTAAACTCATTAATCACTAAACCCCAAAACCAATAATCAAAATGACTCCAAGAACATTGACTTCTTAACCAACCACCGTCTCCGCCGTGTCGACCACCAACCACCGTTACAATGATCACCGTCATCTCCATCTTCTTCCTTATCTCCTCTGTTTCCTCCACAGTAACAATCTCAATCTCACCACAAACCCTAAACCGAACCGGAGACACCATCACTATCAAATGGTCCGGAATCTCTTCACCATCCGATCTAGATTGGTTAGGAATCTACTCACCACCAGAATCTCCACACGACAACTTCATCGGTTACAAATTCCTAACCGATTCACCAAATTGGCAAACCGGGTCCGGTTCAATTTCCATCCCATTAACAAATCTCCGATCCGATTACACTTTCCGGATCTTCCACTGGACTCAATCCGAAATCAACCCGAAACACAACGACCACGACCATAACCCTTTACCAGGAACTCACCATCTTCTAACCGAATCAAACCGGTTAACATTCCGGTTTGGTTTAAACGTACCGGAGCAGATTCATTTAGCGTTTACAGATACGGTTAACGAGATGCGAGTGATGTTCGTTACCGGAGATGGTGAAGAACGTGTTGTTAGATACGGTGAGGTTAAGGAGAAGCTTGAGAACGTTACGGTGGCGCGTGGGTTTAGATATGAGTTGAAGCATATGTGTCACGCGCCGGCGAATTCTACAATCGGATGGAGAGATCCTGGTTGGAGTTTCGATGCCGTGATGAAGAATCTACAACAAGGGGTTAAGTACTATTATCAGGTATAAACCCTAAAAATCTCAACTTTAGGGTTTTGTGAACATTTTGATGAATTCATAACTAAAAAGCTTCAATTTTTAGGGTTTTGAGAACATTTTGGTGAAATCATAACTAAAAAGGTTCAATTTTTAGGGTTTTTTTGTAATCAATTTTTAGGGTTTTTGATTACATTTTTGATGAATTAGGTTGGGAGTGAATTGAGAGGATGGAGTGAGATTCATAGTTTTGTTTCAAGAAATGAGAATTCAGAAGAAACATTAGCTTTCATGTTTGGTGATATGGGATGTGCAACACCTTACAAAACATATATACGTGGAGAAGAAGAAAGTTTATCAACTGTGAAATGGATATTAAGAGACATTGAAGCTTTAGGTGATGATAAAGGTGCAGTTGTTTCGCATATTGGTGATATAAGTTACGCGCGAGGTTACTCGTGGATTTGGGATGAGTTCTTTGCGCAGATCGAGCCTATTGCGTCGAAAGTACCTTACCATGTGTGTATCGGTAACCATGAGTATGACTGGCCTATGCAGCCGTGGAAACCGGATTGGGCTAGTTATGTTTATGGTAAAGATAGTGGTGGTGAATGTGGTGTACCGTATAGTGTTAAGTTTAATATGCCGGGGAATTCATCGGAAGATACGGGTATGGTTAATGGACCGCAAACTAGGAACCTTTACTATTCTTATGATATGGGTTCGGTTCATTTCGTTTATATATCGACTGAGACGGATTTCTTGAAAGGAGGGAAGCAGTATAGTTTTATAAAGAGTGATTTAGAGTCTGTTAATAGGAGTAAGACACCGTTTGTTGTTGTACAAGGTCATAGACCGATGTACACTACGAGTACTAAGGTTAGAGATACCGCGATACGACAGAAAATGATCGAGCATTTAGAACCGTTGTTTGTGAAGAACAATGTGACGGTTGCTTTATGGGGACATGTTCATCGATACGAAAGGTTTTGTCCGATTAGTAACAATACTTGTGGTGAACGTTGGCAAGGAAGCCCTGTTCATCTTGTGATTGGTATGGCTGGTAAAGACACACAACCGATATGGGAACCGAGACCTAATCACCCGGATGTCCCGATCTTTCCTCAACCTGCTCGGTCAATGTACCGTGGAGGCGAGTTCGGGTACATTCGGTTAGTTGCTAATAAAGAAAAACTCACTCTTTCGTATGTCGGAAACCACGATGGAGAAGTTCATGATGTGGTTGAGATTTTAGCTTCAGGGGAAGTTATTAGCGGTAGTGATGATGATGGTAAAGACTCAAACATTGAATCTAAATCTGAATTTGCAGTGTTATGGTACATTGAAGGAGCAAGTGTGATGGTTCTGGGAGTGATTTTAGGGTATTTTATCGGTTTCTTTAGTCGTAAAAAGAAAGAATCTGGAACTGGATCGTCTAGTAATGGTCGTTGGATCCAAGTTAAGAACGAAGAGACATGATTCTACTAATCTAATTTGTTTCTGTTTGTTTGCTACACAGATTTGTATAGTATTCTTAATCAAAACACACAAATTTTGAATTTTTACAGCAAAGTCTATACATTAAATAATATTTTCGAAATCAAAAACAAAAGTTCCTGGATTTTAATAGCATTTTATACAAAGTCAAATCAATCAGGAAAATTTCTTCTTCAACCTAAATAATCAAAAGAAAAAACCTTGCAGAAGAAAACCATGAAGTAGAGAAGAAAACTTTTTCAGTTTACTTCCCCTTCAAGGTATCATCATCATCATTATCTACCCACTCGTCTTGACCAAATATCTCCTCAATGATGTTCGAAGTTGGTAGAAGATCGTTGTTCTTGTTCCAACGATCTGATGCGAGTCTCCGATCATCGTCAAATGAATACGAATGATCATCGCCGGATCTATGGCACTCTCTGTTTTCGATTGAGTTGTGAGAGTAGATCAGATTCGAGTCCTGTAACTCGAAGGACAGACACGAGTCGTCTTCTACGTTTACTTCTTCACCAACACCATCTTCTCTTGAAACCTTATCCATATATACACAATGAACATCGTTAATCGGTGAATCTTCTCCTCCTTCTTCTACGTCATCATCGCTACTGTTGTTTTCTTCCTCGTTATCTTCCTGTGAAGAGCTTCTTCCGTTGTTGACTTCCTCATCTGAAGATCTGGTGCTGTAAAAAACGTCGTACTCTACTTGCCATTCGTCATCATCACTGTCGACATCTACAGTCTTAAACCGGTTCTGAGTAGCCCGTCTCCGCAAGATGAAGACATTGAAGTAGTAGCTAACAAGCTCCTTCATGTTTCTTGAAGGGAAGGTAGCTTGTAACTGGTTCCAGAAATTGCGACCTAGCGAAACAGGATTGGAGTAAACAACCTTGTGAAACAGATCTTCTTCGTCTTCCGTCCACAAACTTGCAACTTCGTCCCCCATCTCACAAAACCCTAGCTCTATAAACCTTCCATATCCAATAGTTTCGATCAGCTTCTCTCTCGCTTCCATGATATGTCGCCGCACGCATCTAATGGAACCTCTATCCAGGCAAAGACATTCCTTTCTTCCTTGACCACCAACTCCACAAACGTCTGAGTCAGGCATAGGTATTATGCACTTTCCCATCAGCTTCCGTTCCAAGTCACCGTTGTTAGTCGCTTTCTCAACATATTCAGGGATATCTGCCTGGTGATTAGACCCAATCGGAATTTGTTTCCTCGGAGGATGATTCATCAGACAAGTATAAACGTCTTCGACTGGTGAAAGTGGTCTCCATGTGAAATCTGAACCCGAAGATTGATGCGAAAGAGACGACTGAGTCGCCACACCAGACCGCGAACCCTCCTCACACAAACCGCTGGATCGTGAATCCTCCTCACACAAACCGTTCGAGATCCACGAGACTGGTCCACATATATCAAAACCCTTCTCAACCGCAACATGATTTGCATCATAAGTCCATGAAGGCTTCTTCAAATCCTCTACTGCAAGAAACGTCCAAAGTTAATACACATTGCTTTAGTTTAAAGCTTCAAATCATTTTAAAGAATTGAGATGTTTCATTATTGTACCTAAGACACTTGTTCTCTCCAAAGGAACATGATAAGGAATAGCTTCATGTGATTGGTTAAAATGCTTAGGACTGTAACTAAGCTGTCTTGCATGTTTAGCATTGCATTCTTGCATCTCTTCAGCATCAAAAGGTCTCTTCAATCCCATTTTTTTTTTAAAAGACCTGAATTGTATAAAAGAAACCAAAGTCACTTTCTTGACATTCAAGTTTTATAATTTTACAAGACATGAACAAGTTTCTATATTCAATATTTGATTTTGATGTGAGTTTATATAAACTTTGGACCCACATTGTTTTTTTTTTTTTAATAGAGGAAATAATGAATATTGGGTTGATATTAATTTAAAGTCAAAGTCAAACTCGAATAATTGTTTTTTCCCAATTTTTAAATTACAAAAAAATCCCCAAATTTTCAAGAAACCCTAACCCTAGATTTCTCAATTCACGAAATCAAGAGA
The DNA here is from genome assembly GCA_900128785.1 of Arabis alpina. NCBI lineage: Eukaryota > Viridiplantae > Streptophyta > Magnoliopsida > Brassicales > Brassicaceae > Arabis > Arabis alpina. The sequence goes on from LT669792.1 coordinate 1,671,628, forward strand.
CAGAAACTAAACAAAGTATGGTTTATTAAAGAAGATGAACAAAAGCCCCAAGTCAATTTTAAGATCTGGTGATAAAATCAAGAAACTGGAAATTAGGGTTAAAAATTTTTAGGGGAAACTGGAAATTTCGATTGGGATAACGAATCGAAAACAAAACCAAACAAAAACATAAACAGATCTGTCGTTTTGTGATTTTAAAATCAAGAAATCGATAACAAGATTTGACGATAACAAAAACAGGTATCAATCGAAAGGTAAAATCAAGAAGAAGAAGAAAATTACAATTGATTTGAAGATCGATCTTGAAGAAGATGAAGATCTGAGAAAAAAAAAATTGGAAATTTTCCAAGGCGGCTAGGGTTACAGGTCGTGCGTTTTACGAATGGTGGAGATGTTAACCTTATTAAATCCTCTTGATTAGGAAGTTACGAAAATAGCCTTTTACCTTTTAAACCAAAGCACGTGTTCTCAACTTGCATCGCAGATATCTAGGCGTATTTCAATTCGGATTAACTAAACCGATCCGAACCGGAAAACTTTTAATTTTTCTATTAAAAAAATCAAAATTATATTTTTAGAATGAAATCCAAATTCAAACCGAAAGTAGAACTATATTAATCCGATTTCCTTGTATTATTTAGTCTTCTATTTTTAAAACTAAAGTAAATTACCAAAAATTGACCCAAAAAAAAGTAAATTACTCCAAAAATCTAAACCGAAATCAAACCAAAATTTAGATTGTTTGGTATTTAAACCGGGAATTAGAATAATAACCGGACTAAGTATAGCAGACCGGTTTTTTGTGTCTCTGTGTGTAGTAGCTTGAACTTGCATCGCAGATATCTAGGCGTATTTCAATTCGGATTAACTAAACCGATCCGAACCGGAAAACTTTTAATTTTCTATTAAAAAAATCAAAATTATATTTTTAGAATGAAATCCAAATTCAAACCGAAACTAGAACTATATTAATCCGATTTATATTATTTATTAGTCATCTATTTTAAAAACTTTTAGTAAATTACCCCAAAAAAAGTAAACCAGAATCAAACCAAAACTTAGATTGAATTGGTAGTTAAACCGGAAATTAGAATAATAACCGGACTAAGCATACCAATCAGTGATCCCATGACTTCTTACCACTTTATGAAACTGAGATGAAATAGTATTTAGTTTAGCTGATTTTGCAATATTTGTAGTAATAATGTTTGATCTTGCATTTGATATTTGCTTACTCTTTTTGTAACAAGAATCAAGATTCCATTTCTTGGCTACTATCTCTGTTTCCTTGATGTATTAACGCAATGGCGATTGTTGTGATCAGTGTGCAACTCTAGGAGAAGCTCTTAAAGAATCAGAATCGAAGCAAAATGTGAAGATCATCGAGGCTTAGATCGTAACAAGAACTATGCAAACATAATAGTAGAGAAGAACTTAATAGGAATGAAAAAGGTTAAGAGACAATATTGTCATTGTAGATTCTTTTAAACATTGTCAAAGCCTCAAAGGTTACAAATTTGAGTTAAGGTTGTCTATATTGGGAAGATTTAGTGTGAAGATTTGAGAAACGCTTAGAGAAGAAATTGTTGGGATTCTCCTCTTTTCGATTTGTACACTTCTCTGAGACACACTGCTTTGATCGCAAATCTTGTGGAATATATGTTAGTACAAGTCTCACATCCGTAGTTGGAGAATTTGCGAAGTAGTATATAAGGAACATAGGTCAATCTACTTATTACTAATTTATTTTGAGTTGAAAACAGTGAGAAGCGCATATTTACCGATATCTAACCAAAACGTTGATTATTTGGTCCCTTGACACCAACATTCTCCAACTAATTATCGCGATCAAGCCTCTAGATTGTCATAGGCAAATTCTCTTTACGAGCTGGACAAGTCGACACAATAAATCGTCAATGAGATTGTGCAAAGAGACTGTATTTAGATTATAGATGAACAGAGAGTTTGGAGGTAGCAACTGCTTAAATTTTATCTTCTTGTTCTTATGACCTTTATGGCTTTATCTCATCAATCCCAAGTTCGATCCTTGTCCTTTGATTTATATTTGTCTTTTTGGTTGGTTTTCGATTGTTTGTATTTACAAATAAAAATCGGTTTGATGTGTTGTAAACTTGTGATAATGTGAGGCTTAGTGAAGGTACTTAAGATTTGTCTTCTTTCAATATTGTTAAGGGACATATGAAAACGACTGCTTTGACGATTTGTTGCCTGATTTATTTGTCTTTTTTTCCTCTTTTTGTCATTAAAATATAATAACTTTCATAATCGTAATAAGGACGATTTAATACGTGTAATAGTGATGGCATGACTTTTGTGTTTTATATTTTAAATCTTTGGATTATTATGTTGTACGCATGATGATGGGTATAAACTTTAGGCAAAATTTGTACCAATGTTTGTATGGATTTAAACTTTAGGCAACATGTAACGAAATGTTGATAGAAATTGAGAATTTTTGATAACAGAATATTTGTTAATAATATAGTACTAACAATTTAATTTTAGAGAATTAGTATTAATTGGGTATAAAACCTATTCTTTACTAAAGCAAACAACAATTAAGAAAATTATGTGTAAGCCAATGATTGAGTTAAAGTAGGTTATTTTTTAGTTGTGATATAATTCTAAGTCAGTAAGTACTACTCCCTTCGTTGTAAATTAGTTGTCATTATAGGTGTGTTCACACAAATTAAGGAAACAATTAAATTTTCTGTTTTACCCATAATTAATACATTATTTTGTTTGATATAAGTAATTATTAAGCTGAAAATTAAGGGTAAAAGAAGGAAAAATGGTGATAAATTTGCATTGAAAATACAAAATGACAAATAATATGAAACAAAAAATTATTGTTAAAATGACAACTAATATGCAACAGAGGGAGTAATCAGTATTCAAATGAGTTTTATATTAATTGTGAATTCTCATACTCTATAAAGATTAAAGATTCAGATTCTTAACTCGATTTCATTTGGATAGGAAAAAAATGTTTCCTAACCAATATGGATGAGTTTCGGTTCAAAAAAATTAGATTAATGAACTTAACATGTATAAAAATATTAGTACAGGATAAAAAAAACTACATTTTTATTAAATTAAACCATAAATTTCAAAAGTTATGTGCAAGCCAATAATTGAGTTAAATTATGTTATCATTTTTCACTTGTAACATATTTTTTTTTATGTAGTATTCATTTGAGTTTTTGAATAGTAGCGATTTTCAGATTCTTTGAAAAAAATCGGGGATCTTTCAAAAAAAAATTAATTCCATTTTTTCTTTGATAAAAAGACATAAATTTGTCCATAGATATATGTAATTAGATAAAAAAAAAGTATATACACTAACTCAAACCTAACCCGTATAAGAAAAGAGTAAAAAAATTAAGGTATTGTTATAGACTTGTAGTGGATTGTTTCTGCTCACCAACAACATAATACCAATAATTAATCAAAACCTTTTTTTCTTACGAATTTCATAAAAATAATAAAATAAAATTAAAGACACCATGAGACAAAGAGACCAATTTTATTAAATGCCACAAAAGTAAAAGTGCTCCACGAATTGCAATTATTCCCTCTCTTATGACTGTTTTTCTCTTTGCTGTAATTAAACAAAAAAGTTTTACTTACAAAAACTTTCTCAGATCTAATTAGAATTTAAATCACTTTAATTACTTTATTTCTTAATTAATCATCATCCATTTAGTGCCTTCACCTATATTCACAAAACAGAGTGCCCATATAATTGGAATCTCTCTCTTCTTCTTCTTCTTCTCTCTGATTCTTGATTCCACCATTGTTGCTGCTCGTAATCCAAATCTAATTACATTACTGGTACGCATCTCAAAAACCCTAAATTGAATTATTGTTTTTTTGATCTGATCTCTGAGATCTCCTTCACCATTATCAAGATCGAAGCTTTTTGAGATTGGGATTTATTATTCACTGAATTATTATCAAGCTTTTCTGGGTTTTTTTATTTCTTTAAGCTTTTGATGATAATGTTGATAAAAAAGTGATTTTTTTTTTCACTATCTTAATTCCACTAAAAATGGTAATGTTTCTTTTTTGGGAATGTTTTCTTGTTTTTGGTTTTTGATCTGTGAGATTTGGTTGCAGGTGATTTTGATTTACCGTAATTGGGCATTGCCTTGAGTGTTTAATCTTCAGTTTTGTGTCTACATCGAGATTTGATGTCTTGGTTCTGAATTTGGCATAACACTTAGTGCCTTTTTCCTGATTTGGATCATAAGAGTGGGCAAACTCTAGCCTTTATTGTGGAATTGAAATGGCTTGATCAGGTAATGAGACTAAGAACTTCAAAATTGGGTCTTTGTGGTCTTGGGACAACAAGAAGAGGAATTACACAAAGAAGAAGATAGTTTTTGATTTGATATGAGAAGTTCTTGGTACAAGAGTGTGTCCTCGGTTTTTGGTCACAGACCACGGATCAGAGGGTTACTGTTTTTCGTTGTCGGTGTTGTGGCATTAGTTACTATAATAGCACCATTGACATCTGTTACATATGATTCTTCTGCTGCTTCAACACTTGTTCCAAACATTTATAGTAACTATAGGAGGATAAAGGAGCAAGCTGCTGTTGATTATTTGGATTTAAGGTCTCTCTCTTTAGGTGCTAGTCTAAAAGAGTTTCCTTTGTGTGGTAAAGAAAAAGAAAGCTATGTGCCTTGTTATAATGTTACTGGGAATTTACTTGCTGGTCTTCAAGAAGGTGATGAGTTAGATCGACATTGCGAGTTTGAAAGAGAAAAGGAGCGATGTGTTGTTCGTCCTCCTAGAGATTATAAAATACCACTTAGGTGGCCACTCGGTAGAGATATTATATGGAGTGGGAATGTGAAGATAACCAAAGACCAGTTTCTTTCGTCAGGAACCGTGACAACGAGGTCATTCCTTTTGAAATACAGTTAGTTTCCCCTTGTATTCGGTTTCTGTTCTATAATCTATTTTGCTTATAATCATCATTAGGTTAATGTTGCTTGAAGAGAATCAAATTACCTTTCACTCGGAGGATGGTCTGGTCTTTGACGGGGTCAAAGACTATGCGCGTCAAATTGCTGAGATGATTGGCTTAGGAAGTGATACTGAATTTTCTCAAGCGGGTGTAAGTCTTCTTAATCGTATCATCCTACAGATTAACTTTCCAGCTCCAGCTTCTGAGATTTCTTCTGATTCTTGCAGGTACGGACTGTATTAGACATCGGTTGTGGCTTTGGAAGCTTTGGTGCACATCTTGTGTCTCTAAAGGTGATGCCTATATGCATTGCTGAGTATGAGGCAACTGGGAGCCAAGTTCAGTTAGCTTTAGAGAGAGGCCTTCCTGCAATGATTGGCAATTTCTTTTCGAAACAGCTTCCTTACCCAGCATTGTCTTTTGACATGGTCCATTGTGCTCAATGTGGCATTACTTGGGATATCAAAGGTAATTACATCAACAGGTGTTGAGAGTGTGGTTCGTTGTCTCTAAATTTTGAGGTAACTTTGTGCTGATATGATGATGTTCTCTTTGTCCATTAAGCAGATGCAATGCTACTTTTGGAAGTGGATCGTGTTCTGAAACCCGGAGGGTACTTTGTTTTAACTTCTCCTACAAACAAAGCGCAAGGAAACTTGCCAGATACTAAGAAAACGAGCATCTCAACACGGGTTGATGAGTTATCTAAGAAAATCTGCTGGGGTCTAACAGCTCAGCAGGACGAGACGTTTCTTTGGCAGAAAACTACAGATTCAAGTTGCTATTCATCTCGGTAAGTATGATCTTGAGGCATGTTCTTGGTACTGAAAGTTCAAGTTCTGGCTTTCTTGTACTAATGCATTTCTTTCTTTTCTGTTTGGTGTAGTTCACAAGCTTCTATACCTGTTTGCAAAGATGGAGATAGTGTTCCGTATTACCACCCACTAGTTCCATGTATAAGCGGAACCACGAGCAAACGCTGGATTCCTATTCAGAATAGGTCTGCTGTTGCAGGAACAACCTCGGCTCTCGAAATTCATGGAAAGTATTTCTTTTGATTATCATTTCGTTGTTTTGTTTCCTCGCCTCTATTTTCACTCAGAGTTTAATACTTGGATTTGGATATATTGAATATTTCAGGTTTAAAACCTGAAGAATTCTTTGAGGATGTGCAAATATGGAAATCAGCTCTTAGAAACTACTGGTCCTTGCTTACACCATTGATATTCTCTGACCACCCAAAGAGACCTGGTGATGAAGATCCTCTTCCTCCTTTTAACATGATACGCAATGTGATGGACATGAACGCTCGTTTTGGGAATTTAAATTCCGCTTTACTTGACCAAGGAAAATCCGCTTGGGTGATGAACGTCGTCCCAGTCAATGCACGTAACACTCTTCCCATCATACTTGATCGTGGTTTCGCCGGTGTTTTACATGACTGGTAAGTGTCTTTTACCTTTAAGATGTTAAGCAACATTTGTGATAAGTTTAGGCGAATGCTTTTTATCGAAATCCTGTGATCAGATTCTCGAAATTCTTTGTTCGTTGTGCAGGTGTGAACCATTCCCAACATATCCTCGAACATATGACATGCTTCATGCAAATGAACTTCTCACGCATCTAAGCTCCGAACGATGCAGCCTAATGGACTTATTCTTGGAGATGGATCGAATTCTTCGCCCTGAGGTTCATATATAAACACTATTCATTTTGTTTTCCACATAATAAGATCCCAAAAGAAGCAACTCAAAACCCTTGACCATTGTGTGATTGTTTATAATAGGGATGGGTTGTTATAAGCGACAAATTAGGAGTAATCGAAATGGCTCGTGCACTTGCAGCTCGAGTGCGGTGGGAAGCACGAGTAATCGATCTTCAAGATGGTAGTGACCAAAGACTTCTTGTCTGTCAAAAACCATTTCTCAAAAAATAACAACATAAAAAAAACTATGCTTCTTTCACCATAAACAACACTCACTACACATTTTTCACCGGTAAGTTCTCTCTTACTCTAGTCTAAATCGAACTAAGAAAATAATCTGGTGTTTATTTATATACATTTTTGATTGTTTTAAACAGATCCAAATTATGCCTCTTGCAAAATCAATTTTGGTTTCTTCTCAAATTTAAGAAGAAGAAGAACTTGAAGGAGGTTTATGTAAGTGGAAGCTGTAGCTATGAGTAGAAGAAGAAAAGAGTTTAGATTCAATATTCTTTGATTTTTCTTTGTTTTTAATTTTTTGCTTTGGAACAGAACTGTAGTTATATATATTTTTCATTCATCCAATTTTTGTTTGCTCTTTAATTTTTGTAAACGAGATTACTTCTTTTTTATTTGATTTTCCATAATGTAATTTTTGAAGAAAGTCTGAGATGATTAGTCAAATCTTTTATCTACATAAAAAACCTATTAAATAGACTCTGAATCTGTTAAAACTCTAGGCCTGTTCGTTTGGCAGCCGCAGCGGCTTGCGGCTGCGGCTTGCGGTTGCGTCATGTGGCCAGACGCTGCGATTGTTGTTCGTTTGTCTGCCGCTGTGGCTGCGGCTTGCGGCTGCGTCATGCGGCCAGACGCAGGGTCTAATTGTTGTTCGTTTGTCTGCCGTTGCGGCTGCGGCTGAAATTTTGGCCGTAACGCTAATTTTTAAACGCAGACGCTGAATTTAGCTGCGGCCAAAAATTCGTGACGCAAGCCGCAGCGTCTGGCCGCATGACGCAGTCGCAGGTACCCGCGGCAGGCAAACGAACAACATTTTACCGCATGACGCAGCCGCAAGCCGCTGCGGCTGCGAAACGAACAGGCCTTTCAAAATTGTTAAGGGAAAATTGAGGAAATAAGATTAAAAACTTTCAAAATTAAGTAAATACACCTTGTTTTTTATAATTAAGGAAATACGTTTTAATGGACATTGTTAACCCTTTTCAATTTGTCGTGAAAAACAAAAAAAGATTATTAATTTTATTACATAATAGATAAAATAAAAGAGATAAAAATTTCGATCTCTTATTTATGGGTTTAGTTTTTCTCCGCCGACGAACTGCGAATCTAGTAACGGTTTCGTGTCCAGTGACTTTTGTTTGCTGGGTTCTGCTCTTTGCGTCTAAAGTTTGCTTCTTTCTGAATCAATTTTCAAGGTTTGATTGAGTTCTAGGTTTTTTTTTGGGATTCATTTTGGTTGCTTTCTTATTGCTTCTCGTGTTGTATACTTTCGTAATTTAACCCATTTTGTTGATTTTGCTCTTCGCCTTAGTTGCTTTGATCATAGTCTATGATTCTAGTTCAACTGAACTGAGATAAAAATATGTGATTGTTTTGCAGGACACTCCACTGTGCTACGGCTACGTGTATTGCGTGCGTTACATTGAGATCATCTAGAGAGCAGCATATGAGCTTTCGATCGGGGACACAAGAGTTATGCAGTGCTTGTTACTTGTTAGTGCTAGCTGCAAGAAGAATTAGGACAAGGCGACCAAGACTTAAGAAATAACATGAATGTTCAGGCTCAAATGTCGGGACAACTATCTGTAATTTTCCATATGGCTCGTGTGTCCATAATGCAATTCAGAGAGTAAAAAGGATGATACTTGATTACCAAAAATTGTTTATTTATTATTCTCTGGTTCTATTTGAGTGAACTCTCTTATACTCTTAACCATTCCATTTGCCTACGAGATTTTACAAGCGATGAATGATGTGAGATATGTTACAAAGTGTGCTTTTGGTTTTGTTGCTATTACTCAGTTTTTTTTGTCCCTGTTTTTGTTCTTAGTTATGCATGTGTTGTTTGTTGTGATGAGAAACTTTCGCTAAACCAAAAAACACAAACTAGAACATTCATGATTTAATATCTTTGGTTATTATTCTTCTTTAACTTTTCAATTAACAAGTACCAAATTGTTCACTAAAATATAAACAAGAAGGTTAAAAACGAACCGTCACAATTAGACTGTAATATAAATTCTTACGAAACCAAAATTGACCATATATAAACAAGTCGGACGCTTTTGTTGAAAGTTGTTGTCGTTACGGTTAGCCACTAGTCGGTCGAAATTCTATCGATCCCTTTCGTGTAACGCGACACCCCTATCTCTCTCATGCGACACCTCGAGCAAATCAACACCGTCGGTTTGCTTCGAGCTTTACTGCTGCCAACGTTGTTTTGTCCTGTCGCAGAGACAATGGCTGCGTTTGATCATCTTCTTATTAAGAGAAGAGTTGGTTTAGTTATGAGCCTTGACTTCAACCTTAATCTGCGAGTTTTTCTTTGTCTGCATACGATAAACATTTGGTAATATCGCTTAAAAATCACTTCATAGACAGATAAAAGATAAAACATAAACTCGAAAATCTAAAGATAAACGAGAATTGTCTCTAAACAAATGAGATGATGTTATAAAAAATTTGCGTAACTATGCAAACAAGACTTACTACCATCACAAAAAGAGCGAAAAATAACATTGCAGTGATATAAACAACTTTCAACCAATAAGAAAGTCGTCTACTTAGCATCAAGTAAAAGTATAATCTATGATCATGCTACTTGCAAATAGAACTAGCATAGTTCAGCTCATATACATAATTAGATAACTATACAATGAAAAACTATGACCATTCAATGGAATATGAGATAAGAATTCAGACATAACCATTGGAGTCAAAGAACAATCATGTTACTTGCAAAGAGACATAACATTACTTCAATTAATTAGATAAGCCAAAAAAAAAATCTTATATATATTTACAACATCAGTTCAAAACCCACAAGCTTCTAATGTGATATGATGAAGCTATTAAGAATTAGGAAGTTAAAATCCTACTAAACATCAAGAACAAAACATGCGTCTCATAGTTTCATAATTTGACAGAACAAGGAAGATAGAGAGCTTTTTTAGTATTAGTGTGTTACGAAAGGGTCGCCCTAATTCCAAAAGCTCTCTGACCCGGAGTTCGAAGTAGCCGTCGTAGTGCATCATGTCTCTTAACCTCTGGCGACAATCATCCTCCTTCTAATCGGCGACGCATCATCTCCTCCGGCCACATGAAGTTTCCGAAGAGTCATCTCTTGTCTCTCATCGGACTTCCATTGTCACCGGCGAGTCTCACTCTCAACCGTTTATGTGCAACTATGGCTCCTGAAGCTAATCTGACCGTTGTATCTCTGATTGGTGTCGGGTTTTACCGAACCGCTCCGCCTGAGCCTCCGGAACCTCCGGACCCACCAGATCCACCGCGGCAAGACATAGATCTTGTCCTCTCCTCACCCGTCCCTCAACTCGTTTTCTCCGTCTCAGTCAAGCCCTCTCTCGCCGGCCACCGTACTGGTTTGGGAGCTGTATTGGCTCTAACGTCCATCCCTACTCTAGCCATCTCGCCATGGATCCAGAATCTCAAGTTACCGATGCTTCTAATCCCTCCATCGTGTGGCTTGAAACTTTATCTTTCCGCTGCTCTCTTCTCGATGCGGCAAAGATCAACCTCGCTTAACCGGAGCGTATACCCGGAAATTTCTGATCTCAACGGCCCGCCATTGTTGCTCGCCGGTAAAAGACATCAACCACTCCTCACCGACAATTCTTTCATTCCTCCTTCGTCGTGGACTGATTTTGAATGTGGGCCTGTGCAAGTTATAATGGGCCTATCAAAGCCAAATTTGTTGTGGTCCATGCTGAGTAAAAGGTTTTCAAATTCCTGCCCAAATAGTTATTTCAAAGTTTCAAAGATTAGATTTGCAAAAATCTCACTTGCTTTTGAGCTTATCGGTTTCTCTTCTTTGAGAAATTCAAAGTTTTCTGGATTCTCAAATCCTGTAATTTATTCTCGGTGGAAGAGTTCAATTCCGCCTTCTTCCATGTCTTCAAAATTGGTGGTATCTTCTTCCTTCTCTTGGAGAGTGGTCGAATTCTCGAGCTTTATGCCGGGACCTTCACAGTCACAATGGAAAGTGACCAACACGAGACACTCCGGCTTTGCTATGGAGACACTCTTGACGCATCTGAGGTTTACCTTTGATCTGCTGTCCATCTTCTGCGATGATCTATCTGCTTTATGTTTTATTGCTTTTCAATTATATTGTAGTAATTTGGGAGGATGCTTAATTCCCTCTCTTTGTACTTTGGTCGATTAAATGAATGAAGTAAGTTTGGTGACAAAAAAAAAAAAAAAAAAAAAAAGAGAGCTATGTACCTTCCAAGTTGTTCCCATAGATGAGACATATCCCGAAAGCAGAAGCACGAGTCATCTAATCGATACAAAAAGAGATCGATGAACTCAAAAATCCAAAAAGTCCACAACTCAAAACGAGTCAAAGATACAAATAGATCGAGAAATCGGAGAGAGATTAGTATTACCAGAGCAAGAGTGTTAGTGCCAGAATAAAGATCCTGGAGGCGCCATTGATTCGCAGCTCGTCGGCAGAGAAAAACCCATCGATCACAGAGAGTTCTGATTTCCTTTTTTTTTTCACGTCGATCTCTTCTTTTTTTCCCCAGTAATTAGTATTCATTAATATTAATATATTAATTAACAAATTTCTGTTTTTAACAAAAAGGTTAAAAGTGTCTAAAGGTACAAAAAAATGGAGCTGCGGGGGATCGAACCCCGTGCCTCTCGCATGCAAAGCGAGCGCTCTACCATTTGAGTTACAACCCCAATTATTTATTCAATTAAAATATAGATATATATTATAATACTTAATTGTTTTTTATTCTACATGAGTTTTTTTATTTGTATTAATTGAACTTTTTTCTGGTATGAATATCCCAATCAATTTGAGTTTTTTTTTGTAATGTGTTTACAGTAAAACCTCTATAAATTAATAACGTTCGGACCACGATATTTTATTAATTTAGCGAAATATTAATTTATCGAGAGATTAATTGGGTCGAAAACTTAATTTGAGACTTTATAATTGTATTAATTTAGCGAAGTATTACTTTATCGAATATTAATTTATAGAGGTTATACTGTACTTAATTTACAATTTAGGAAAACACATATTTAAATATGGGTAGCTATTAGCTAAATTTAATGCAAACTTGGTTCCAAATGTTTCTTTATAAAATTATAAATACAGAGAGTCCACCATATATTAGCTTAGAAACTTAATCAAGTCGACTAAAAATCTTTGAATCTAATGCATAAAATCTAAAACTTTAAACTATACAGAAAACTATATATTTATATAAATGATTGTAGATACACGTAGCCACGAATATACACGTATATTTATGTTGGATTATTCCCTCATGTGTTCTGTAAAAATTTATCACGGTAGAATATGCAGATGATATAATAGGATAAGAGCAATAAAGAACTTTGCATGAAAGTTAAAGCAAATGAATATTTAACAAAATATATTTATATATAAAAAAGAATGTTATTAAAAAATAGAAGGTACCTAATTCCCTCAACACATTAACCAGTCATTGTGGAATTCCCTTTGTATTATTAGTCTCCAATTCTATCATTCATTTCATTTCATTTCCTTTGAATGAACCTTTTATTGAAACAAAACTAATAAATTACCATCCTAAATTAGAAGAAGAGAAAATAACTTTTTCTATTTTGGAAAATATGTAAGTAATCACATATATATAACATGGAAAAATATTTTTAATAGCATAAATTGGATTGGTTGGTCGCATTTGTTCAAACCAATTAAAATCTTCATGTGCAAGACTCCAACCCTTAACTTTTCTAAAGATTCTTCTTTAGAATCCAACTTTAATTACCTCTTTTTCTTTTCTTTGCTTCTCTTTTTTATTTCGGGAATGAAATTCAATATTTTTATAATTACGTCGAAAAGTAAAGAGTTATTTCTTTTTTAGCATCCCATGCAAAGCACGCACAAAAGAGATTCGCTCGTGACACGTTTCGACTAGCTTCTTCACTTTGATTTCTGTCTGAATATCCCCTTTGTCTGTATTAAATACGGACTCCCGAATATCTTTCGCTCTCCTTTTTCTTATATTCTTCTTCTTTTTTACATGTTATTCTTTCAATTTAACATATTATAATAATATCGAATGGGTAGATTACTAGATTCGGTGGTTTTGAAAATGAGTACTCAAAGTATCAAGTATCAACGGTTGGTTTCAAACACCAAAAAAAAAGATTATAGACTATAAGATTCAAACTTCTATGGCTTATAAAATATGGCCAGTTATACAAGTAAAATTGTAACTCGAATACTAGTGTAATCCGGTTATAGTATTTAAAAAGACTGATTTTTTACTTCACTTAAATTTAGAAAACTCTTTGAAAAAAACTAATAATCTAACAAAAATCTCTAACCTATATATATGGTTAATGATCAAATTATAAAATTTATCCTCTTATCTTGTTCAACTTTTTTTTGAAAGAATTGATTTGATTTTTGCTTATTTCTACTTCGTTGGTGTGTGATTTTTAATTTTGGGATATCCAAATAAAACATGTCAATTTCAGATTCGGTTTGATATAGTGGATTGGTCACCTCCCCTCTAGTAAATAAAATATATGGTGATTTAGAAATTAGGAAATATTTGTTACAAAAAAGCGACCTAATAATAGAGAAGTAAAAGAATATACCTAAGTCACTAAAACTTATGTCAAAAACTATAGTACATTTTACAAAAGACTTTTTTTTTCTTGTCGGCTCGCAAAGGAGTTCAATTGTCTACTTTTATGGCCTCTAAAAGAGGATAAAGATACGAGTAGTCCAAGTTACGCATTTACATTTTAAAATTATTATTTTCATTCTCCAACTGTCACAATTAATTTGTTTGATTACCACTAGAGATTGTTCGATTGTCTGGCTAATTTGTTGAATTGGTGGTTTTGTTGGTTTTCAAATTTTCAGGATTCAGGTTCAGTCCGGTCCTATAGTGTTAACGATCAATTTACAATTATCTGCAAAAAAGGATTTGAACAAACAATGATGCCAAATTCTTGACAGATCGTTTCTACGATACAAGATCATATATGACCAAAACCAAAAAACTAATCTGACTTTTCAGATCAGTAGAGTTTTGAATTACTACAACATTTCGAATTATTATTGAGATAACCGATATTGTAAGAGGGGATATTTCCAATCCCACATTGCATCACTTCTTAAAGAGAGGGATGATATCATTATTAGAGAACACATTCCACATCGGAAAGTTGGAAATGATCTCAAGAAACTCTTAATATATAAGAGATATTGGTCAGTCTATTGCCAATTGGTTTTGAAATGGAAGACCTTAATTTAACAATTATGATATTAGAAATGTTAATTTAATTGTTTGTTTTAAATTTATATGAAAGGTGGATTTGTGAGACATAGCTATATGATTAGTCAAATGGTTATTCATTTTTTGTGTGTGTGATAATTCTTCCTAATTGAGTTTTGTAGAACGTATAGACTAAAAGTTTCGACTTTTTGGGTAATTAAAAAGAGTTAAAGAGAATAAAGAACAAAGGATTAATAAACACTCATTTGAATTGAAGAATTTTGAAGAAATATGAAACATTTTGAAGTGGATATCCAAAATTCAAAATATTAGGATATGCATGTCGGAACCGTCTGTCCAAACATTTGATGTGGGATTAGATGCCACCAGTTGGTTACTTAATCAATATATGAGAAACAAATGTAACACCATAAATTAATCTAGATTCAAAATATCTAAATTTTTTATCGAGTGGCCAACTTTTTCCTATCTTTTGGACGAGTTATGTCTAATGTTGGATATGTTTATTAACTTTAATTTACTTTTTGTTATTCTACTAGTTTGTGTTTTTGGACAGATTGTATGGTCTGTAATCTAGAATTTATCATTGTTAAACTCTTGAAAGAACATTTAAATCACAAAATATGTGCTCCTATATATCATCAAAATCAAATTGACACAGTCAAATCTAGTTATTCGGCTAGTTTGAGTTTGAAAGAACATTTATTCTACTTGTTTGAGTTTTCAAAATAGATCTACTAATTAATTTGTAGATATGTCCAAAAATCTAGTTAGTCATTGTTTCATCAAATATCAAAAGAGTGAAGCATATGAGATAACTAATTTTGTTAGGTCTGCTCAATAAGTTTATTGATTTTCATTAAACCTAGATGCAATAGATATTTTTTTTAAATGCGAAAAATGTCTTTGAAAAAGTTTAAAATATATATGTATATATATATATATTTATAAGTAAGAATCTTCTACCTTCCTGGCCACTTCACTAAAGCCCGGTGGTAAGATTCTGCGACTCTCAAACATCTTTCAATATTATTTATTTAAGTGAATATCTGTCCTAGTTTATGGTAATCTATATATAAATTAATTTAGATATTCCCTTTCTTTCTCTCTTTTGCATCCACTAAATTTTAGAATAAATATTCAACTTTTTTAATTCAATATGCAAAAAATTATTGATCAATCGTTATCTCTGTCACACTCTCTCGCTCTCGTGCGACGATAAATATAAAAATCTTGTTGCCTAGTATATGCTTCTTTGATTTATTTTTGAATCTCAATTCATTTTTTAAAATCTATATTATTATATGTTTAAGTTATATATAAGGTGGTGGAAGAATATTTTGTTTATTTTGGCAACGACTCTGAATTGCTCTAAATGTACCAAACGTTCAATATTGATTCTTTTCATATACGGGGGTGATGATTCCATTAATAACTGTAAAACCAAAGTAAATTTCATTTAACTTTTTGGAGAAAGATAACAAAAATATATTACACATGTTAGCTTAATTTTTGTTTTGACAACAGCGTAAATTAACTATATAGCAGAGCAAGGAAATATATATCATCTGAATTCTGAAACTGAATTTACAAAAGCATAAGCGATGTGAAGTGGTGAACCAACAAAAGTGGAATCTGAGATTAAAACAATTTATCGCTTTAATAGAAATAATTTAAAGCTTTTTTCCTTACCCATTTGTTCTTTATAACAAGTTTCCATATATTCCCTTTTGCTCTCGGATGCTTTATACCCCCTCTTTTCTCCTTTAGCCTCTCTTTTCTCTTTCTTTCAAATGGAGTTATATTAAAGAAATATATTAACTTAGCAAAAAGAAGTGATTAGAAACTAAAGCATATATAGTAAGAGAAACACAGTTTAAAAAAGGACAAATAAGTGGCTGAAATTTGATTATTTTTAACAAAACCATGTATCATAATAATTTGTGTTAGTATCGTTATTGTATTAGTATCTGAGTTGTTGGATAATTTCATCACATTAGCTGAATCATACATTAATAGATTTTTTTTTTTTTTTGTCACAGTCATACATTAATAGATATGACATTGAGCTATTGTTAAATTTATGTAACGACTGAAATTTTTGACTAGATTGAGACAATATGGTTGATAAATGTTTTTTGCTATGACAGCAAAAGTGATGTCGCCTACAAGACTACCCCAATCAAACAGATGGCAGAGTCTGATGGCAAAAATAAATAAAACCAAAACATTATACAGCGCCAAACTATATTTGTTTTGTTATAAATGGAAGATTTCTTATTCAGATTAAAAAATTTAGTTGTGTTTCAAAGTTTATTATCACATATGTTATTCAATCCACTAAAATAAACTCGAGTTATTATTATTAAAGCGTTATATCATATCATTTCTGATCGACCGCATCATTTTTTTCCTGACCGCTAAAACACTTCTATACTTTGTCCAAAATATTAGTTAAAATGTCCAACTAAATTCAAATTTAAAATAATCACGTCTATGATTAGGTCTTTGGTTTAAGCTTCATGAAACCATCTATGATAGCATCAAAAGCCTTAAATAAGCTTTTTTTAGAGTTACACTCTTAGTCTTTAGAAAAGAGAAACGATTTCTAATAGTGAGAAGCTACTCTCTCTCTTGAACATCTCCTGACTCTCTCTCTCTCTCTCTCTCTCTCTAAATGTAAAGTTATATGTGTGTATGTAAATGTGTATGGTGACAGATCACTTTATTCCCTTCCTTTGAATTGAGCCCTCTAAAAAGGACAGGAACCTCCTCGTGATCCTCCTTGTGTCCACAACCTAACATTTTATTCCCTTTTTCCTCTCTATCTTCTTCTTCATTCTCTCTTCTTCTCCAAACCCTAATTTTTACAAACCCTCAAAATCTTTGAATATGTTTTGAATAAACATCTAGCATATACACATCATCTGAAACTTTAGCCACCATAAATTCTCCTTGATTCTTGCTTGATCATCTATTTATAGCCAAAAAAACATTAATATATATTCTACTTATATATACAATATATATAGAGAGATAGAGTATATAGGCATACATATGGCTTCCTCATCAGAATTAAGCTTGGATTGCAAGCCACAAAGCTACTCTATGCTTTTGAAATCCTTTGGAGATAACTTTCAGAGTGACCAAACCACACAAAAGCTCGAAGATCTTCTTTCTCTTCTCGAACAAGAACGTCTCAAGATCGATGCCTTCAAGCGCGAGCTTCCCCTTTGCATGCAGCTCCTTAACAATGGTACATATATCTATTCAAATATATGCATCTACATGTATAATCTTGTACAATATGAATTACAAAATCTCACAAAATAATCAATGACTTAATAAAAAGAACAAAAAACCTAACTAAAACATTAATGGGTGAATTTGCAGAATAGCCAAACAAAAAAATTAATTTAAAAATATAACAAAAAGCCCTAGATCTAATGGGTGAGATTATGCCACATAAAGGGGGTTGGTTATATTTTTAGATATAATTTTTGTGTGTGTTATCTAGCCAATTTTCCCAACATTAATTTGTTATACGTATAGAAGAGTTTTTGAATTTCTTTTTACTTTCTTAAAAGATCTTTAGTCATTAGTTTAAGAATTTAATTCATAAAAATTAGAGCTTGCTTTTAATTTTCTTTGAATCACAAAACTTTTGTTTCCTCCCATCACTGAAATCAACAAAAATAACTAAAGTGATTTTAAAGTTCATGTTACATACCTCTTTCGCTTTCATATTTTAAATTACTTTACAATCTTTAATTTCTGTTTTTTCAGCTGTGGAAGTTTACAAACAACAACTAGAAGCATATAGAGCAAATAGTAACAATAACCAAAGTCTGGCAACAAGACCGGTTCTTGAAGAGTTCATACCATTAAGGAACCAGCCCGAAAAGGCGAATAACAAAGGGAGTAATTGGATGACGACTGCTCAACTTTGGAGCCAGCCCGAAATAAAACCGAAAAACATTGATTCAGCAACTGATCATTCTCTTCCAAAAGATGAGATTGCTAGTAGTCCGAAACTTGGACATTTTGACGCGAAACAAAGAAATGGAGGTGGCGCTTTTCTTCCTTTCTCTAAGGAACAATCTTTGCCTGAATTAGCTCTATCTACGGAGGTCAAAAGAGTATCTCTAACAAATGAACATACTAATGACCACGACGGTAATGATGAGAACATGATCAACAATGGTAATAACAATAACAATAATAATAACAATTCGAATAGCAATGGAGTTTCTTCTACAACGAGTCAAAGTAATAGAAAGGCACGACGTTGTTGGTCACCGGACTTGCACCGGAGATTTGTTCAAGCTCTTCAAATGTTAGGTGGATCTCAAGGTACAAACTAATAAACTTATTCTAATTAGGTTTAATTCTGGTGTAGGTTTACTATATAGATAGTTCCACAAAATTATCACGCAATCATAAAGATCTATCATTAGATCATAGTATTTGATTCGCTAAATACATCATTATAGTACACTGTAAATTTATACAACTCCGAATTTATATTTTATAAGTCTTGTAGATTCCAAATTTCAGTTGAGGTTTTGTTCGTATTTTCAAGTGAAATTTTTCGTATGGATAGATTTGCCATGATTTCAGTTTGTTATGGTTTGTTTTCAAATAACTAAAGTTTTGGTCGGAATCTTAGTCTTTCGGTTTATAATGAAAAATATAGTAACTAGAATCTATTATGGATCAACTTGACATGATATAGAATATAGTATGAACTATTCAAATATAGAGTGAATTTTCAAAGAAATATAATACGATTTTGTAGTAATTTTGGTTTAACCGTGGATTTAAATTCAGTTTATTAGAATGAAGAATAAAAATAGCAATGTAAACCTAATTTTTGTTTGCAGTAGCTACTCCGAAACAGATAAGGGAGCTTATGAAAGTTGATGGTTTGACCAATGATGAAGTCAAAAGCCATCTCCAGGTAACCTACATCACAAGTCACCACAATATGCTTATTACAACTTTTTAAACTCACAATTAACAAGTACTTAATTAATTGTCTTTATACAACTTTTAAACAAACAGAAGTATCGACTTCACACTAGAAGACCAAGCCCAAGCCCACAAACATCAGGTGGACCAGGTCCCCATTTAGTGGTCCTAGGTGGCATATGGGTCCCACCGGAATACACCACCGGACACGGTGGCACTCCGACTCTCTACCACCACCAAGTCCACCACCACCACGGCACCGCGGCGGCACAGCCTCCACCGCACTTTTGCTCTTCTCAAGAATTCTACACAACTCCTCCCCAACCACTCCACCACAACAACCACTTCCAAACGTTTAATGGCTCATCTGGTGGTGGCGCCGCCTCGACCGATTCAGGTCATCAGTTAACGGACGGTGCCACGGATGAAGGAAAGTCGCCTGAGAGTGGTGGTGGAGAGAGGAAAGGGTTGGCTGCTCTCAGGGAAGAAGGTGAAAATCAAAGTAATATTAATGGAAGTGAAATAACTCTCAAATTCTAAATTTATTTTCTTATAAATTAATTAGAGGGATGAGATTCTAGGGCTAGGGTTTGTTGTGGGTGGCTACGTAACTAAATTCATTATTGCTTGTATCTCTCTATATACTTGCGCAGTTGAAAAAAATGATTTGTAGGAGGCAGTGAGTGTTTTAATCGAATATTATTAATTATCATAGTTTATTTTATCTTGTTAAATATTATGCATGTCACTTAGAATATCATTATGACCATCCTAATCTTACCTTTAGTTATCTAGCTAGCTAAAAAGATGTATTCGGAGTCTTCTCTTACTTTAGTTGGTGGATTATACTCTATTACTCTTGTATGTTAAAATAATGTAGATTAATTCTGTATGTTTTGTAGGCGTTAATCAGATCTTCAGTTCATTTTTAATGTCTAAATTGATTAATTGACCGTTTTGGTGTTCATTTTTTACCATATCAGGGATTAATTGACCTACTTCAAAACACAAAACCATCTAGGCTCTAGCTATAGTCTCGAGTCTCGACTAGAGGTTATTATATAATTTATAATCTATATATTTTAACGCCACAAAATTCTGAATATCTGTTCGTATGATGCATTTTCATGTGCGATACGCTCTACTATTTTTATTAAACGGGCTATATATAATATATGGAGTGGTCCTTGAAATTATGCTCTAAAAGTCAGCGATGTTATTTTATTTTCATTGCATAAGAAAAGTCTAAGCACCACCTTACCTGTATCTATTTGATAAACATATTTGCAACCCAAAACAATTAGTTGATGACAAAAAACCGTAGTTATGAAAAAAAACCCAAAATTTGGAAGGTTTTAGAAACTTGGAATAATTTTTGTTATGAGAAAGTACATTGGTTGGTGTAAATCTATGTTTGTATGGACTTCTAACTGGTTTTGGTCTTGTTAAAATCATTTTAATTGTGCAACGACAACTAATGCATGCCACTATAGACTCATCTTTTCTTTTAATAAGTTAAAGGATACAAATATAGTATACAAATTATACTTCGTAAAACGGAGCATATAGAAATAGAAACTTTTATTCGCAATATTTTCTGTTCACTAGTTAGCAAAATGAGAATATTCTTACTCAATATCGGTGCGATGGTGGCTAACTAACTTTGATATATCATATCATTTGAAACACTTTCTTAAAAGAAATCCATTTTATAATTCCAATTTTGTTTGCCTAAATGACTACATCAGTCTCATTATTTGCAAGAAAAGCTTTTTGTAAATTAATCGTAGTATTATATAAAGAGAATATGATATATATTATTATTGTTTTTATAGATACTGAAAATATCTATGATAAATACTTATCGTAACTAAATGGGTAAATTCAAAGAAAATAGGTAGCATGAAAATAATTAATCAGTTATCAGTGCAAAGAAAAACAAGTTAATGACGACCATACCAAGACAACAGAATCTGCATAAACCATCAAAACCAATGTTGAGTTAAGTTTTGACCTGACACTTGGGTTAGTAATTACCGTTTGAGGCATAAAATAAAATTATTAGTACAACCAAAGAAATACTACTTATGAATAGTGCAACGAAAGAAAGCATATTTATTAATTACCAAACATCGAATGTATCGTGCACCGACCATATAGGACTAGAGGGCCATGTCACTACCACCTCACGTACAGCAAAGTTTTCTTAAAATGTGTCAAGTCCCAACTTTCTTTTTCCAATCGTACATTCTCATATGAACATTAATGAAGTTTACTAGTAATGTTTTCCATTTTTCCAAAATGATTTAAGAAATTTTATTTTTATTTTATAATTCCTGAATCCAGACCATTATGGTCTCACGATCAAATCACGATAAATTGGTTCTATTGTTATTTTGACTATACGAATAATAATTATATCGTAACCACTACCAAATGACAAATAAGATAGTTACAATTTTGGCAACAAAAACAATATAAATGTACAGAAATTACCATGGACTATATACATTTTTGGGAGTTTGGACACTGAAATTTCAGATTCTTGTCTGTGGTTAAACCTTGGAACCAGGGAAGATGGTATGGTCTTCTCACTCACCTTTTTATTAATAAACTCTTCACTCCGTCTCTGTCTCTGTCTCTGTCTCTTTCATTCAATCTCATCTCTCTCTCTCCTTCTTCTCTCTCTTTGAAGCTCTCATTTTTGGATTGTGTTTTAGCTTTGGTCCATTATTTAGAGAAAAAGAATCACCATGAGATTGCTTCTTGGTCTCTTGTGTCTCTTGGCTTTAACCAACCATTCAAGTAAGCTTTATGTTTATTCTTGCCACTTTCTCTCAAATTCTTCACTAAAAGTTCCAATATGGGTCTCAACCAATCACAATGATCTAAAATGGGCTTCTCAAAAGAACCCTTTTTAAAATCAAACCAATGTTCTTGAGATTTTAGTCTTAAAAGTTAAAACAAACTTTTTTTCTCTGTTTTTCAGGTGCAACTTATTGTCTATGCAAAGATGGAATTGGAGAGAAAGATCTTCAAACATCAATAGATTATGCATGTGGAGTTTTAGGAGATTGTAATCCAATTCATGACAAAGGTCCTTGTTTTCAACCCAACAATGTCAAAAGCCATTGTGATTGGGCAGTCAATATCTATTTCCAAAGAGCTGGTCAAGTCTCTGGAAGCTGTAATTTCTCAGGAACTGCTACTACAAGCCCAACTCCTCCTTCAAGTAAGAAAACCAAATCTTTAATAATCTAAATTTGTTAGGTTGATAAAGTAAAAATTGTAATACTTTTTGATAATTTTCTCTGTTTTTTGTTTTGTTTGTAGCTGTGGTTACTGGTTGCATCTATCCTTCAAGTCCAGGGTATGTTTTTCGACAACTTCCATTATGATTTACCAATAAAGGAAAATTACATTTATTTTACATTTTGGTTTTTATTCCTTTCAATGAACCAAGACATAGCCACCAACCATTTTCAACTTTATTTTCTTTTCTTGATTTTCAAGATTTGGTACGAGACATTGTTTGGTTAAACTTGTCTCTCATTACGTGACTTTAAAGTTTAGTGTGTTTTTACCTACCTTTGTTTTACAGAACTGCCGGGACAACTCTGACGACCGGAACTCCTCCAGGAACACAGACGTTTCCGGGACCTCCTGCGTTTGGTCCGACCGGAAATTTTGACCCTTCAGGGAATAAAGAAGAAGCTTCGTCGAGTTTGTTTGTTTCAATAGCATTCACACTTGGTTTCTCCGTCATTGCGTTTCTATAAATGGCAAGTGATTTAGAAGAAAGTGAGGTTTTTGATGTACGAATGAGAGTTTGCCACGTGTGAATGCAAATTCTTTGAGGTAGACATCCACTTAGCTTTGGTTGGTTCTTCTTAGGCTCTTTTTAAAATTTGATGAATGAAATTTGTAACTAAGAGTTTATTCAAATGGAATCTTTCTTTTAACTTATTGTATGCATAGTGAAGAGAACACTTGACAAAATGAGAAATGCAAACAATATGGGAAATAAAAAAGTTGTGGTTATCCAAAAAGAATTAAGTATATAAGTTTGTATTTGATTTGAAACTAGATCTCTCTAGCATATTTTTGGACACTTGATGGTAACTTCAAATTGTATAAACTTTATTGGAGATGGTTTCTTGAGAAAGGGTGTCCTAATATGTGCTCTGGATTGAAATTGAAACAATATCGTTGGAGGCTAAGGCCATGAAGAAACGATGTTGTTTGATTTCTATATTTCCGAGTTCACTGTTTTTAGTATTCTAATTTTTTTTAATGGACTAAAAGTCTCAAGAAAATTAGAGCTTACATTACTTTAAGGGAGACTTACTAGAATAACCTTCTTAGATTTTGGTCTAACTCAAACAACCTTCTTAGATTTTAATTACTGGGGCTAATTTCGAGTCTGTTTTACCCTTTTTCCTTTGATAACAAAAAACGTATTTACAAAAATGCCATTAATGAAATGCGCCGCGTAGGCGCGAAAGTTTCCCGCCTAAAAAAAATAAGTCTACCGCTATGTGATGGTAGACTTATTTGAGCTCTGGTAGACTTATTTTTTTGTCCGTAGACTTATTTGAGGAGCGGTAGACTTATTTTTGAGCGGTAGACTTATTGTGTCTCCTTTGGTGGTAGACTTATTTCCGAACGGTAGACTTATTTTCTCTGCGGTAGACTTATTTTCCCGTAGCGGTAGACTTATTTTCTGCGGTAGACTTATTCTTCGAATGGTAGATTTATTTTCGTAGACTTATTTTCAGCGGTAGATTTATTTTTCTTCGATGGTAGATTTATTTTTGACTGATAGATTTGTTTCCTTTGGTGGTAGATTTTTAGTCATAGCAGCGGTAGATTTATAGTGATGGTAGACTTATTTTAGTAGCGGTAGACTTATTTTTTGCGGTAGACTTTTTTAGCGTGGTGGTAGATTTATTTTGTGTTTAGTAGTGGTAGACTTATTGTAGTAGTGGTAGACTTATAGTTAGCGGTAGACTTATTTTTTGTTTGATGGTAGACTTATTTCCTGTTTGATGGTAGACTTATTTTCTGTTTGATGGTAGACTTATTTTCTGTTTGATGGTAGATTTATTTTCTGTTTGATGGTAGACTTATTTTCTGTTTGATGGTAGACTTATTTTCTGTTTGATGGTAGATTTATTTTCTGTTTGATGGTAGACTTATTTTATGTTTGATGGTAGACTTATTTTTGTTTGATGGTAGACTTATTTTCTGTTTGATGGTAGACTTATTTTGGTTTGACGGTAGACTTATTTTCTGTTTGATGGTAGACTTATTTTCCGTTTGATGGTAGACTTATTTTGGTTTGATGGTAGACTTATTTTCTGTTTCATGGTAGACTTATTTTTTGTTTGATGGTAGACTTATTTTCTGTTTGATGGTAGACTTATTTTCTGTTTGATGGTAGATTTATTTTCTGTTTGATGGTAGACTTATTTTATGTTTGATGGTAGACTTATTTTCTGTTTGATGGTAGATTTATTTTCTGTTGATGGTAGACTTATTTTGGTTTGACGGTAGACTTATTTTTTGTTTGATGGTAGACTTATTTTCTGTTTGATGGTAGACTTATTTTCCGTTTGATGGTAGACTTATTTTGGTTTGATGGTAGACTTATTGTTGTTTGATGGTAGACTTATTTCCTGTTTGATGGTAGACTTATTTTCTGTTTGATGGTAGACTTATTTTCTGTTTGATGGTAGATTTATTTTCTGTTTGATGGTAGACTTATTTTCTGTTTGATGGTAGACTTATTTTCTGTTTGATGGTAGACTTATTTTCTGTTTGATGGTAGACTTATTTTCTGTTTGATGGTAGACTTATTTTCTGTTTGATGGTAGACTTATTTTCTGTTTGATGGTAGACTTATTTTATGTTTGATGGTAGATTTATTTTCTGTTTGATGGTAGACTTATTTTATGTTTGATGGTAGACTTATTTTATGTTTGATGGTAGACTTATTTTTGTTTGATGGTAGACTTATTTTCTGTTTGATGGTAGACTTATTTTGGTTTGACGGTAGACTTATTTTCTGTTTGATGGTAGACTTATTTTCCGTTTGATGGTAGACTTATTTTGGTTTGATGGTAGACTTATTGTTGTTTGACGGTAGACTTATTTTCTGTTTGATGGTAGATTTATTTTTTGTTTGATGGTAGACTTATTTCCTGTTTGATGGTAGACTTATTTTCTGTTTGATGGTAGACTTATTTTCTGTTTGATGGTAGATTTATTTTCTGTTTGATGGTAGACTTATTTTCTGTTTGATGGTAGACTTATTTTCTGTTTGATGGTAGATTTATTTTCTGTTTGATGGTAGACTTATTTTATGTTTGATGGTAGACTTATTTTTGTTTGATGGTAGACTTATTTTCTGTTTGATGGTAGACTTATTTTGGTTTGACGGTAGACTTATTTTCTGTTTGATGGTAGACTTATTTTCCGTTTGATGGTAGACTTATTTTGGTTTGATGGTAGACTTATTTTCTGTTTCATGGTAGACTTATTTTTTGTTTGATGGTAGACTTATTTTCTGTTTGATGGTAGACTTATTTTCTGTTTGATGGTAGATTTATTTTCTGTTTGATGGTAGACTTATTTTATGTTTGATGGTAGACTTATTTTCTGTTTGATGGTAGATTTATTTTCTGTTTGATGGTAGACTTATTTTGGTTTGACGGTAGACTTATTTTCTGTTTGATGGTAGACTTATTTTCTGTTTGATGGTAGACTTATTTTCCGTTTGATGGTAGACTTATTTTGGTTTGATGGTAGACTTATTGTTGTTTGATGGTAGACTTATTTCCTGTTTGATGGTAGACTTATTTTCTGTTTGATGGTAGACTTATTTTCTGTTTGATGGTAGATTTATTTTCTGTTTGATGGTAGACTTATTTTCTGTTTGATGGTAGACTTATTTTCTGTTTGATGGTAGACTTATTTTCTGTTTGATGGTAGACTTATTTTCTGTTTGATGGTAGACTTATTTTCTGTTTGATGGTAGACTTATTTTCTGTTTGATGGTAGACTTATTTTATGTTTGATGGTAGATTTATTTTCTGTTTGATGGTAAACTTATTTTATGTTTGATGGTAGACTTATTTTATGTTTGATGGTAGACTTATTTTTG
Source organism: Arabis alpina (assembly GCA_900128785.1). Taxonomy (NCBI): domain Eukaryota; kingdom Viridiplantae; phylum Streptophyta; class Magnoliopsida; order Brassicales; family Brassicaceae; genus Arabis; species Arabis alpina. Next base: position 1,697,979 of record LT669792.1, read on the forward strand.
TTTGATGGTAGACTTATTTTCTGTTTGATGGTAGACTTATTTTGGTTTGACGGTAGACTTATTTTCTGTTTGATGGTAGACTTATTTTCCGTTTGATGGTAGACTTATTTTGGTTTGATGGTAGACTTATTGTTTTTTGACGGTAGACTTATTTTCTGTTTGATGGTAGATTTATTTTTTGTTTGATGGTAGACTTATTTTCTTTTTGATGGTAGACTTATTTTCTACTCGATGATAGACTTATAATTATACAAAAACTATATATATTATTATTTTTAAAAACACTATTAAACCCGGTTCGACCTATATCATGCAAGTGATGATAGATTTATATACAAGTGGTGGTAGATTTAGTATGTACTATATATTTTCATATATTTTTTTCTATCTTTTCGTATGAACTCGTACTCGTGTTTGAACTCGTACTCGTGTTTTAAGGATTTTGTAATCGTTACAGAGACATTTCAGAAGTTATGTTTTAACCATACATGAAAATAAATAAATGTTGTCAATTCATTCATTACACTACAAAAAATGTTCATAAATGTCTACCATAATGTTTGAATCTCTTTGCAAAAAGTCTACCATAACAATTGTTTCTTATATTACAAATCAGAACGTGTGTGTCTCATAAAAATCTACCATCTTCATGATCTTTTGGATGTTCTTTACAATCTTCATGCGGTTACGCATTGCACGTACAAAAAATACCTGTAAAGAAATTCATGGAAATTAGAACATTTTGGAAAATAAGTCTATCATCGAGTAGAAAATAAGTCTACCATCAAACAGAAAATAAGTCTACCATCAAACAGAAAATAAATCTACCATCAAACAGAAAATAAATCTACCATCAAACAGAAAATAAATCTACCATCAAACAGAAAATAAGTCTACCATCAAACAGAAAATAAGTCTACCATCAAACAGAAAATAAGTCTACCATCAAACAGAAAATAAGTCTACCATCAAACAGAAAATAAGTCTACCATCAAACAGAAAATAAATCTACCATCAAACAGAAAATAAGTCTACCATCAAACAGAAAATAAGTCTACCATCAAACAGAAAATAAATCTACCATCAAACAGAAAATAAATCTACCATCAAACAGAAAATAAGTCTACCATCAAACAGAAAATAAGTCTACCATCAAACAGAAAATAAATCTACCATCAAACAGAAAATAAGTCTACCATCAAACAGAAAATAAGTCTACCATCAAACAGAAAATAAATCTACCATCAAACAGAAAATAAGTCTACCATCAAACAGAAAATAAATCTACCATCAAACAGAAAATAAATCTACCATCAAACAGAAAATAAGTCTACCATCAAACAAAAATAAGTCTACCATCAAACAGAAAATAAGTCTACTATCAAACAAAAAGAAGTCTATCATCGAGTAGAAAATAAGTCTACCATCAAACAGAAAATAAGTCTACCATCGAACAAAAATAAGTCTACCATCAAACAGAAAATAAGTCTACCATCAAACAAAAAATAAGTCTACCATCAAACAGAAAATAAGTCTACCATCAAACAAAATTCAGATTATAATCAGATCGGGAAAAAATCCAGATCTGGAAAAAATTCAGATTTGGATCAAAACGTGATTTTACAAAAGTTCAACATACCCAAACGAAACCGGTTAGAATCAAGAGATTACCTCTCTACAACGCACGAAAACGAAACCCCAACACTCATCAGAACTTTTCTTCGCCGGAATTTCGAAACGTATGAACGAAGAACATATTGAAGTTCATAAATCCGAACTCAAAACACTCGTGAATGATAGAGAGGAGATAACTCATGATTTGTTTCAAAACTAACCGTTAAAAGCAACGAATCTCGTCGCCGGAGAAGAAATCGCGATTTGAGTCGCCGGAGAGAGGAAGAAGAAGATAAAATCTGATTTTTTTTTTTTTTTTTTTGGTTTTATGTTGGTTTTTTTTCTCAATGGCATTTTCGTTAATAAACGAATTTGAAGTATTTTTAATGTCTTTGTAACCTTTTTTAGCTCAAAAAATAAAAGCTCAAAATTTAAAGGTTATTTGAGTAAACCAAACATCTAAAAAGGTTATTCTAGTAATTATCTCTTACTTTAATCTCATGACTAAAAATTGAGGTTTTTGATTGGCAACATGCAAAATTGTAGAAATGTGTTATTATTACTCCTACATTAAAAAAATTCCAACAAATTTGTATCAAAAATTTGATGTTTTTAATGTGGAAAATTTGTACACATTACTACAATTTGATTCCCAAAATTTCATTTCGAGAAGAGACTTGTCGATTCTCGATTCAAACTCTTCACACTCGGCTTCCAGAGAAAAAACAAAAAATGCAGACTTTCAGATGTGACTATCAAATCCAGACTTTTCCGAGAAACTTTTTTCCCAAAAAACCAGAAATATGCAAACTTTAACCCAAAAAATGCAAAGTTCATCATAAAAATTCAAGTTTTCGGAGAACAAATTAAAAAGTGTATTAGGCCATTATAAGGCCCATTGTAATCATAGGCTTAACACTACAATTAGGTCTAATGTAATCTCTATATAAGGTTAACAACCTCACAACTTGATCAATAAGAAAACATATTCACCTCTTTTAGGTTTACTTTGTCATGGCATCATGAGCCCTAAACCTAACTCCTACAAGGTTTAGTATTTTTCGATCTTGAATATCTAAATTTCCGCTACACAACTCTCAAACACTCAATCAAAACAATATCACGATGGCCGGAACCGATGGAGAAGAATCATCAGTCACGCCAAAATCAGTACCTCAATCACCTAACCTAATTTCAGCACAACGACGAACGATATCGCCATACGATCTTACATCAGGAGATAATCCAGGAACAATTATCTCCAGACCCTCTCTTCGTGGGCCTAATTACGACGAGTGGCCAGCAAACATCAAGCTTGCCCTCAAAGCTAGAAAGAAATTCGGCTTCGTAGATGGATCAATACCACAACCATCTCAGGAGTCCGATTATTGTGAAGACTGGTGTGCTAACAACGCGTTGGTTATCTCATGGATTAAGCTCACAATCGATGAATCACTATGCTCAACTCTAGCACACTGCGAAGATGCTTCCAAACTTTGGAAACAAATTCAAACGAGATTTGCGTTGAAGAATGGTCAAAGAGTCCAAAGACTAAAATCAGACCTCGCAAATTGTCGTCAACATGGTTCACCAATTGAAGCTTATTACGGAAAGTTGATGAAGCTGTGGACAAGCTTGGCCGATTATCAACAAGGCCAAACGTTGGAGGATATAGCAAGAGAAAGAGAAGAAGACAAATTGCATCAATTTCTTATGGGAATAGATGAAAATTTGTATGGAGCTGTAAAATCATCAATATTGTCAAGAACTCCTCTGCGTACTATCGATGAGGCCTACAATATTCTCATTCAAGATGAGGAATCCAAATCCATTGCTCGATCCTACGAAGAAAGAGGACCTGGAGTAAGTTTTGCTGTTCAAACACACCAAACATCAAGTCAAGATGCAAGACTTCTAGCTCCGGGTAAGCAAACGTGCACTCTATGCGGTCGCAACGGACACGTCGCAGACAATTGCTTCAAAAAGGTGGGTTATCCACCATGGTGGGACCACAATCGAGGCAAACCCGCTTCGAACTCAGCAAAACCGACGCATGGAGTCTCGGGTGGGAACTCCAACTCACTTCAAACTCGAGGAAAGAACCCGTCATTAGCTCATGCAAATTACGTAGGTTCAAGCAATCTCGACATGTCATCACCAATAATGGATTCAGATCGTATAGGTTTCAGTGGGTTGAGTGATCAACAGTGGAAAACACTTGTGAATATGCTCAACGAACGAAAGTCTTCTCAACCTAATTCATCGGGTACGTATTTTATCAAATCTTGGATAATTGATACATGAGCATCAAATCATATGACTGGAAGTTTAGAATACTTAGTTGATATATGCGATATGGCTCCAATGTTAATAAAACTTCCTGATGGGCGTTTTACAACATCAAACAAACAAGGAAAATTTCATCTAGGGTCTTCACTTGTTCTCCAAAATGTGTATTTCGTGGATGGATTGCACTGCCATTTGATATCAGTCTCACATTTGACTAGAGATAGAGGATGTATTTTTCAGCTATCTGATCGGCTTTGTGTTGTTCAGGAACGCATCACACGGACGCTGATTGGGGCGGGTGAGCAGTTGAATGGATTATATTTCTTTCGAGGAGTTGATGCAGTTTTGACGGTACAAGCTTCAAGTTCATCTATGGAGTTATGGCACAGTCGTTTCGGTCACCCTTCCTCGAAAGCATTGGATTTATTGCATTTATCAAATTTAGCTACTGGTGTTTTTGATTCTAAGACTTGTGACATTTGTATTCGCGCTAAACAAACGCGAGAATCTTTTTCTTTGAGCAGTAATAAAACTACAATGGTTTTTGAGTTAGTACATTGTGATCTCTGGGGTCCGTATCGCACTACATCTATTTGCGGTTCCAAGTATTTCTTGCCTATTCTCGATGATTATTCCAGAGCTCTTTGGATATATCTTCTTCCATCAAAAAGAGAAGCGCCTATACATCTCAAAAACTTCATAGCTATGGTTGAAAGACAATTCAGCACCTCCGTTAAGACACTACGAAGTGATAACGGTTCAGAATTCATCTGTCTCAAAGATTACTTCAATGAAAAAGGAATTATTCATGAGACTTCTTGTGTGGGAACTCCACAACAAAATGGAAGAGTAGAAAGGAAACACCGTCATATACTGAATGTTGCAAGAGCTCTTCGATTTCAAGCTTCACTTCGTGTCGAATTTTGGAGCTATTGCGCTCTCACAGCAGGATATTTGATCAATCGCACTCCGTCACCATTACTCCAGGGTAAAACACCCTACGAACTACTCTACAACAAAGCTCCTCCCACACAACATTTAAGAGTTTTCGGTTGTTTATGTTATGTTCATAACCAAAAACATAAAGGTGATAAGTTTGAAACTCGATCTAACAAATCGATTTTCATTGGTTATCCGTTCGGTAAAAAGGGATGGCGAGTATACAATATGGAGACAAAGAAAATTTCGATCTCTCGAGATGTGGTTTTTTGTGAAACAAAGTTTCCATTCCCGCATCAAAACTCATCTCCGCAGCTAGAAGTCTTGAATACGCCATCTCTACCTAATCAAGACGATGAAGAATTTTTCCTAGCATCACCACATACGTTAGACGATCCATCATCTAAGGTATCTCCGGTCGTCGTTCACACATCTCCGGTCGATGAACTGATCATATCTTCAGAACCAGAAACAGAGTATTCTAACTCGAATAAGGACACTTCTCCGTCCCTCTCCATCACATCTTCATCGGAACTCTTAGACACCGAGAAGGAAGATCTAACCACAAAGGAAAATTCAAAAACAAAGTCGACTATTACTGCTCCGGTTGAACCAGTTGAGATCGGTCGTGGTCATCGCTCGAAGAAGCCCCCTACAAAACTTAAAGATTATGTTACAACGCTTCTTCATCAACCATACCCTTCATCGACTCCTTACCCAATTGATAATTACCTCTCTAGCGCTCAATTCTCCTCTTCATATCAAGAGTTCCTGATGGCTATTACTTCCGGCACTGAACCCAAATCATTTAACAAAGCCATGGAAGATGACAATTGGAGAGATGCAGTCGCAGGTGAAATGGGAGCATTACAAGAACTCGGTACATGGACAATCGTTGATCTACCTCCGGGAAAGAAAGCCCTAGGATGCAAATGGGTCTTTCGTCTCAAGTTTCACTCGGATGGAGAACTTGAACGTCATAAGGCACGGTTAGTGGCTTTGGGAAATAATCAAATCGAAGGAGAAGATTATAACGAAACATTTGCTCCGGTTGCAAAGATGGTTACTATTCGAGCGTTTCTACAACAAGCTGCCTCAAATGATTGGATCGTCCACCAAATGGATGTTCATAACGCTTTTCTTCATGGTGATCTCGATGAGGAAGTGTATATGCAACTTCCACCTGGTTTTCGAACCAACGATAAAACGAAGGTGTGTAAACTTAATAAATCGTTGTATGGTCTGAAACAAGCTCCAAGATGTTGGTTCGCTAAGCTCACTTCTGCGCTTTTGGACTACGGTTTTGAACAGAATTTCTCAGACTATTCTCTCTTCACACTTGATAGGTCAGGCCTTCGTCTTCACGTTTTGATATATGTTGATGATCTCATAATTACTGGTAGTAATCCTCACATCGTTAACGAATTTAAACAATACTTAAGTGAGTGTTTTCGGATGAAGGATTTAGGTGTACTCAGATATTTTTTAAGCATCGAAGTAGCTCGGAATTCAACAGGAATCTACCTTTGTCAACGAAAGTACGCCTTAGATATCATTTCCGAGACGGGCTTACTAGGCACTCAGCCTGTATCCTTTCCATTGGAACAGAATCACAAGCTCGCTTTAGCCAACGGTGAGTCTCTATCTGAACCATTTCGATACCGTCGTTTGGTAGGTCGCTTAATCTACCTTGGAACAACGCGACCAGAGATGTCCTACGTCATTCACATCCTCTCACAGTTCATGAGCAATCCTAAATCTGAACATTGGGAAGCTGCACTTCGAGTGGTTAAGTATATGAAAAATAGCCCTGGCCAGGGTATCCTTCTTCGCGCAAATACACCATTAACTCTATCTGCTTGGTGTGACTCCGACTATGCAGCCTGCCCTTTGACAAGCCGCTCTCTCACAGGATGGTTTATTCAACTCGGTGGTTCACCTCTATCTTGGAAAACGAACAAGCAGGATGTTGTTTCTCGATCATCATGCGAAGCAGAATATAGAGCAATGGCTGATACAGTACAAGAACTTCTTTGGCTGAGTGAACTCCTCCCAACACTTGGTATCGCAGTTAACGAGCCTATTGCATTACACTCGGATAGTCTCTCAGCAATTGGTCTTGCTAAGAATCCGGTGTTTCATGCTCGAACAAAACATGTTCGTAAGGATTGTCATTTCATTCGAGATGAAATTATACGAGGTGTTATTGCTCCCAAACATGTCTCCACTACTTCACAACTGGCTGATATCATGACCAAATCATTGGGGCGTAAAGAGTTTGAAGCATTTCTTCTCAAGCTGGGTGTTTGTAACCTCCACACTCCACCTTGAGGGGGGGTATTAGGCCATTATAAGGCCCATTGTAATCATAGGCTTAACACTACAATTAGGTCTAATGTAATCTCTATATAAGGTTAACAACCTCACAACTTGATCAATAAGAAAACCTATTCACCTCTTTTAGGTTTACTTTGTCAAAGTGCAAACTTTTCTTCACAAAATGTACTATCTTTCAGATCAAACTAAGAAAAAACGATCAAAACGCAAACTTTAACTAAAAAAATCCAACTTTATGAGTAAAAAATCAAATCTTTCGAGAACAACCAAAAGAAGCAAACTTTACCAAGGTTTTTTTGTTTTTAAATGAAAAACAAAAAGAAACTAATAGTATTTTCCGCACCATAAATCCAGTGAGGAGAAGAAAATTTGATAACCATTAGCCATACGAAATAATTTTGTTTCGAGTCTAAGTTACAATTAAGTGTCCCCGAATCCATAATAGCAGTCGAACTTCCAATATCTTTTACGATAACACGACAACAATTTTCTTAATTTAAAAATGATATTTCTTGATTGTATTTGTCAATTTTGTTATGGAGTCAGCTTCGGTGAAACTACCGTTGACCAACTTTGAAACTGCAAAACTAAATCAGATAGATAACCAAAATTGACTAGAAACAAAACATTTAAATCGAATTATGATCTTCTACGAATCAAATAAACCTCATAAAAATTTCACCATAAAACAAAAATTGAACCCAAACAAAGAAATCACAATAACTCATTAAACCAAATGATTAAAATCATATCTTCGTTTTCTGGCCATCAACTCAAAAACACACTCTAAACTTACTAGTTACAACCCTATCCGCAATGGATACAAATGTTTTTAGAAGTCTTTAATGTGAGAGTAATAATAAGGGTCAATTTGTGTAATAACCAAAAAAAAATTATAACTCATAAACTAGCCAAAAAAACCTAAATCTAAGAGTTGAGATTTTGCCACATAAAGCCATTTTGGCTAGTTAATAAGTTATAATTTTTTTTGGTGTTATATAGCCAATTATCCCTAATAATAACTAAAGACTTATATAAATTTAGCTTTGATGTTTACCCTATCAAAAATTTGAAGTCTTTAGTTATTACTTATTATTACTCCCACACACATTAAAGACTTCTAACAAATTTGTATCCCAATTTGTAATGACTTCACAAGTAAGTTTTGATAAAAGGAAAACACCACATATATTCACAACCATGTTAAAGATTCCTAAACAAAAAAAAAAGAAATTTGTAATTAGATATAATTTTAGAGATTGACTCAACCGTTGATCTTTATCATCCAACGGTTATAAAAGCATACACACACAAGTTTTTTAAAACCCTCTTTCCAAGTTTCTCAATTTCCACTGAACAAAAAAACCTCACAATTTCTCCGGTGAAGCAAAATTCGCCATGGATCCTCAACAACGAAGAACTGAACCTGCTCGTGCTCCTCCCGTCGGTGAACCTGGTGGCGATGTGACTTCAATTTTCCTTGCGTTCGGTGTTTTCATTGCAATCGCTGCTTTGGTATGTAATCGTCTTTTCTCGATCCGATCTTGTTTATACTTGCGCTAAATACTTCACTGATAGATTTTGAGTAAAACCCAAATCGAAATGTTGAATCTTTGTTTCTGAAGTTGACTTAAAGATGATGATGACTTTGTACTGTTCTTCTTGACCTTGCTTCGTTTTAGATTAGTGTGTTTGTACCAATTTGTATGTTAAGGTGTAGTCTAAGGTCATAACCACACATTGTTTCCTTTGCTGATCGATTTTGAGTAAAACCCAAATCGAAATGTTGAATCTTTGTTTCTTAAGTTCACTTAAAGATGATGACTTTGTACTGTTCTTCTTGACCTTGCTTCGTTTTAGATTAGTGCGTTTGTACCAATTTGTACGTTAAGGTGTAGTGTAAGCTTTATCTTGCTATGTAATGGATTAGCAGGTCATGTTTCCTTCATCGTTGGTACACCAAGTTCCTGAAGGTCATGTTGGAGCGTATTGGAGAGGTGGTGCTCTTCTTAACATGATTTCTGAGCCAGGTATTACTAATTGTTCTCAGTGTTTATCATGGTTTCGTTCTTGTGGTGTTTCCGATTTGAAATGCGGTTTTTGTTGCTTCAGGGTTTCATTTGAAGTTGCCTTTCATAACCAACTATGAGCCTGTTCAAGTTACTTTACAAACAGATCAAGTGAGTCTTTATACCATAAGAAAGCTTTGGAAGTGTTTAGGTTTGTAGTTTGTTTACTGATTGATTCTCTGTGTGTTAGGTGAAGGATATACCATGTGGTACTAAAGGAGGTGTCATGATTACCTTTGAGAAGATTGAAGTAAGACTCTTAAGATTACTACTGAATACTGATTGAAGTTTGTTGCTCTTGATTACGTGTATTGACAAGAATATAATGTTTCTAGGTTGTTAATCGTCTGCGTAAGGATTATGTCTATGACACATTGCTCAACTATGGTGTGAACTATGATAACACTTGGATATATGACAAGATTCATCATGAGATCAACCAGTTCTGCAGCTCTCATTCGCTTCAGCAAGTTTACATTGACATCTTTGACCAGGTACTTAGAGTAGATTGGGAAGCTCATTACAGTTTCTGTTCGAATATTATGCTCATGAAACTGACTGGTTCATAGCAGTGACTAAAGCTTACTTTGGATATTTCTACATTGTGTATTAGAATGTTTTTCCGTAATTCATTCAATCAAATGTGTTTCAGATTGACGAACGAATGAAAGAGGCTCTTCAGGCTGATTGCACACGTTATGCTCCAGGAATTGAGATTATTAGTGTACGTGTCACAAAGCCAAAAATTCCAGAGAGTGTTAGGCGTAACTTTGAGATGATGGAAGAGGAACGCACCAAGGTACACTCTTTTCGACTCTTTGGCAATTTGATTTCCACTTGTTTGCTTGTATTTCCAGTTCTGTTATAATGCATGATGTAAGAATCGAATTAGCAATACAGAACGGTTTAAGACTGTTGACACAATTGAACTTTAATGGTTTTTGAAGGTCTTGATTGCTATTGAGAAACAAAGAGTTGCTGAGAAAGAGGCAGAGACAAAGAAAATTATGGCCATTAGTGAAGCCGAGAAGAATGCCAATGTTAGCATGATTATGATGCAACAGAAGCTGACGGAGAAAGACAGTTCTCGAAGAGAAGCAAATATCGAGAATCAGATGTATCTTGACCGTCAAAAGAGTCTCGCCGATGCAGATTATTACCGGTAAGAGCAGTCTCTTTACTCATTTATTTACCTTCTGAAATAAGCAAGCAAAGAACATACAGAGTTAACAGTTCTAATGTTTACTTTTGCTCTGATTAATGTCCCTAGTGTCTTGAAAGAAGCTGAAGCAAACAAGTTGAAGCTAACCCCTGAATTTCTCGAACTCAAATTCATCGATGCCATTGCTCGTAATACCAAAATATTCTTCGGAGACAAGGTTTTGCTCATCTCTCATCTCTAATCCTCATCTATTATTTCTTAGTTTCTGCATGTTCTGAAGAAGTATGTATCTTTACTTTGCAGGTACCTAACATGGTGTTGGATCAAAGGCTGCTTGGAAACTTCCTCAATACAAAAGACAAATCTGATGATGGAAACTTGGAGACGGCCACTGATGCATAGAACAGATGTTACAGCCTCCCAAAAGCAAAACTTCTCCTTTTATTATTGCAGAATAGTATAGTTGACTTTGGAAGCTTTTCTTGTGACCTTACTACAACCCAATCTCTTAATAAACATGTTTTGACTGAATAGTAATGTTCGTATAATACTTTTAAGTTTTGACGTATTTATCTCTGGGATTGCTGGGTGTTTAAAATTTAACTTTATGAGTTAAATTTATGGAGTAAATCTTGTTCCATCTTTCTTGTTCTGCATCCATGCTCACTATCTCTAGTATCCACTCTGTTCCAGCTTGTTTCGTTTTAGCTAAGGCAAGACGGTCTTCAAGGTTCACTATTTGGGTTTCCCATGTGATCCAGTGGTTATCTGGAGTTGAGACTGTACGGAACTCTTCTTTGTGAAGATCCAATGCTAGTATATTGATACCGCACACAGGACTAAACCAGTAGATGGATCCATTCACACAGACCGATTTGCTTCCTAGCCTGGTCAGGATTCTAGGTAGTTTCCTCCATTTACCAGTTGCAACATCAAGAACCACAGGATCATTTGAAGTAGAAAACCAAATCCTTCGCGGGCAGTCGAAGGAAAATCTCTTCTAGTAGATAGGGATGTAGGTTGATCGAATTAGGGTTTCTTTTTTCTTGCCTCCTACGGCTAAAAAAAGATAACACACCCATATTGTAAATAATTTGATTAGTTGCGTATAAACTCACACGAGAGAGAATACAAACATATGTAGACACTTCTAAGTTGTAAATATAAAGGCTTGAAGGCCCAAATCTTGAGAACCCAACTTGTAGTTTTTACAAGGGTTAGAGCATCCTGGTGTGGATCTCATATAATAAAAGGGATTAAACAATGTGGGCTTTGTCGATTTTGGGCTTGAGCGGTCTGATCCATGAGTGTTTTTTGATATGTACGATCGTAACTCATCGCGGACACGTGGCGGACAGTGATTGGACCGTACCATTGACGCTTGACCCAAACTCGAGATCTCGTTTCATTTGTTGAGAAACGAAAAGTTCTCTGGTTTCTCAGAGAGAATCACGTCGAATCTTCATCGTCGGTGATCTGGCCGTTATTTTTACCGGCGATGGAGACAAAACTCTTTTCCTATCTTCTCCTCTCCTCCTCTTCTTTCGATTTGAGTCTGATTTGTTCACCGATCGGTGAAAGCTACTAGCCTGGGAATTTGGTTACTCGGGTCGATTTTTGCAAAGGCCGTCGATGTTAAAGATCAGCGAATCACTCCAATTTTGTTATAGGATTGAATCACTTTAGGCTTTTGGAATCAGTAAGAATCAAATTTCGTGGCTTTATCAAAGTTGAATGCTTTTTTGCTACTTGGTCTAATCTCATTGTCTCAATACGATTTTCTGATTTTGTTTTTGATTGTAACAGGACAAAATGTTGAATTCTTTAAGGCTTTGCTTGCTTATGGCGCTTAAAGCAAAGCCAAGATCTGAAATGGATACATCAGATTCATCTGCATAGAATCAGAAATCGGAAGATGTAAAAGTTGATATAATGGAGTGTGGGAATCCAAGAGATGAGTTGTTACAAGAAGAGGTGGTTTTGTGTGAAGCCTCTTCTTCTTTTAGTTCTTTTGGTGATTCATTGTGTGTTCGTAATGATGATGATGATTCTGGTTTTGTTGATGGAGAAGAAGCTCAATCTAGGTTGAGCCAAGACTATCCATTGTTCGGAACTTGTGATGATTTTAGTGTGTTTAGGAAGAAGAAACTGACTGATGAGTGAATACGGTTTAGTCAGCCTATCTTGTGGCGATGTGAGTGGTTAGAGCTTAAGGTTAAGGAAATTGAGTCTCAAGCAAAAGTGGCGCCTAGAGGAAGTAGAAGGGTAAGCTTTACTGTTTTACATACGAGATTAGTTGAAAGGTCTGAGTATTTTTCGAATTAGTTTCTGGTTTTGTTTGTCTTGTTCGTGTTTGTGGTTCTTGTTCTATTTTGTCCAGAACCTTGTCTTAATGAAACATAGATTACTTAACTGCCCAAGTAAAGTATCTTCAATGCTCTTAACTGATCTCAGATATAGCTTTTCTTGTCGAGTTATCGTTAAACCAAGTTTGTAATTGACAAGACTATGCATTGTTTTAACTAGTTTTGATAATTATGTTGTGATAACAGAGATTCAACAACAACAACCTGCTCGTCAAAGGCAACTCTTGAATGGAGATTTGAGATTGCGTTTCAGCTCGACTTGTTCCGGATACTCAAGCTCGCTGTAGTTGTCTTTTTGTTCAACCAAGATGGATCAAGACAAACATTGTATCTCATTGTTTCAGAATAACAAGTTATGGATTTGGAAACCAAACATTGTTTTTTTAGTCTTTAGAACTCAAGGTATCACCATTGCACACACAAAATTTAGGAAAAGGTTAATGAATCTCAAAGATTAAATTATTAATAAAACTAATATTAAATTAATTTTGTTGGTATCCACTTTGTATCCACTAATATTAATATTAAACTAATATTGCTCTTATCATATAACTGCAACTCAGTCTCCCAATAAACATGTTTTTTGTCTTCAAAGGAATCTCATTGGGACTAGAGCTGTATTCGTATAATACTCAACCCATTTGTTCAGATTCAAAAATATATTCTCTGTTTTAGTAACATGTGAACAAAAGAGGTTGTTCACTTGTCAAAAACAGACTCAAAGTCCAAATTTATCTGAGCTCATTTTGGTCTTATTAGGCTAAAAATGCCCATGTGTCTTCAAATCCTTCATTTACATATCTTTTGATATACACATGTAGTCTTCTCCACACAACCATCACAACAACCATGCAAATACATAAAAGATCCGGTTAAGAGGATTCCAAAGCGGTGTGGTTAACCGGGTACGAGGCAAATCCCATAAATATCACACAAGAAAACATTGTCTTTTGTGTTAAAGAATCACAAAGAAGATGTATGTGATTGAGAGCAAATCAGCAGCTATAGGATGTATGATACTTTCATTATGTTGCTTAGGAAGTTGGCCAGCGATTTTGACTCTATTAGAGAGAAGAGGTCGTCTTCCTCAACATACTTTTCTTGATTTCACAACCGCTAATCTCTTGGCCGCAGTCGTGATCGCTTTTTCACTCGGTGAGGTTGGAAAAAGCACGTTTCTAACACCAGACTTCACCACTCAGCTCTCTCAGGTTTTGTTTTTCTTCTTCTTCTTCTTTATATTCCTTACAAATTCTTGATAGATTTGGAGAAAACCCAAGAAGTATGATAGTTTGTCTCTGATTAGTCAATAGACTTATTTATACAGTTATACACAAATATTAACTTTCTTAATATTATAAGGAATATATTCATTGCTATCTCGTAATCCCCTAGATCTCCTAACAACTTTATATGAGTTTGATTGGTATATAATCCGAGGAATTTACAGGATAATTGGCCATCCGTATTGCTTGCAGTCGTGGGCGGCGTGCTACTTAGCGTTGGGAATTTAGCGACTCAATACGCGTTAGCGTTTGTTGGTTTATCAGTCACCGAAGTTATAATCGCAAGCATTACCGTTGTCGTTGGTATGCTTCCAAATACATTTTTTTTTTGCGTTTGCGTTTATAACTAACGTTACATTGTAAAACATGAATAAGTTTGCAAAATGCAAAGAAGGTTAAACAATCACTTATGTTGTTATGGTTTCTTGTGTGTCATGTTGAGTTTTATAGGTACGACGTTGAATTATTTCTTGGACGACAAGATAAACAAAGCCGAGGTCCTTTTCCCTGGCGTAGGTTGCTTCTTGATCGCTGTATTTCTTGGCGCTGCGGTTCATTCTTCAAATGCAGCTGATGTTAAAGTGAAACTCGAGTCTTTACCTAGCGAGTATAAAGCTGGGACACAGTACGATGTTTGCCATTAGTACTTCATGTTTTCAAAACATGTTCTGTTTTTTTGACAAAACTCTTATCTTTTTTCAGGGATTTCTATTCTTCTATCAAAAAAGGTGAAGACGACACTGAAAAAGGTAAAACCAATATATACTCCCTCTCTTCCTAAAAGATAAAAACTCTACAAAAAAAAAATTTGTTCCAAAAATATAGAGTTTTTACAGTTTTCTATGCACTTTTACAAATTTCAAAACAAATACTGAAATACTATTGGTTAAACTTTATTGGAAACTGTAAATCGTAGAAATCAACGCGTTTTCTTAATAAATGTGCATAACCTTAAACATCTATCTTTTTGGAACGGAGGGAGTATTGATTATAAGATTAAGACACTATATATTGTTTCAGGGATCTTTTGGTGGAATGTTGATAAAGTTTTGATCTTTTGATGAAATTGTGATCAAAGTTATGATCTTTTCTTATGTTTGTTGTTAGCACTAACAGAGAAACCCGATGATGTCGAGTCTCAAGAGAAACCAGCGGGAAAGGCGAAAGCAGGGACTGCAGGATTCTTTGTAGAGCTAGAGAACAAAAGGGCAATCAAGGTTCAATTACAATGACCAAAGAGAAAAACATCCGAAACACCGAACTTCGAAGTTCGAAACTTTTTTAGCAAGATTATAATGCAAAAGGAGAGTATATATTACTACTCGGTGTTTTAAAACCTCGTCATTGGCAGGTCTTTGGGAAGAGCATAATGATCGGACTATGCATTTGCCTCTTCGGTGGAATCTGCCTCTCTCTGTTTTCCCCTGCATTCAACTTGGCAACAAATGATCAATGGAGCACATTGCCTAAAGGAGTACCTAAGCTCGTTGTCTATACCGCCTTTTTCTACTTCTCGATCGCGGGTTTTCTCATCGCTTTGATTCTAAACCTCATATTTCTTTACCGGCCTATGGCAGGCTTAGGGAAATCATCGCTTAAGAAGTATGTAAATGACTCTAAAGGTAGAGGTTGGGCTGTTTTTGCTGGCTTCTTGTGTGGTTTTGGTAATGGTTTGCAGTTTATGGGAGGTCAAGCCGCTGGATACGCGGCCGCGGACTCTGTCCAAGTTAGTTTTTATACCTCGTTTTCGATTTCAATTGAGATTGGTTTCACATTTACATCTTGGTTTTGAGTACATGAGCTATGTTTTTGGTTTAGGCACTTCCTCTTGTGAGCACATTTTGGGGGATAATCTTGTTTGGAGAGTATCGAAGATCGTCGAAGAGAACTTATGTACTTTTGGTCAGCATGTTAGTCATGTTTGTGGTGGCCGTTGCGATTCTCATGGCGTCTTCCGGTCACCGAAAATGAAGAAGTTTTTTTTAGTTCTATCATATGCTATCATGCTTAAGCATGTTTATTATCCATAACAATAGTTTAATGTTTCAAAGGTTTGTATATTTATTTCCTATGTAAGATTCTAAGTGAAGAGAGAAAATTGAACTTTAAGTTTTTTTAGAACTTGCAAAAATTAAAACCATAAATTTGCAGTTTGGACCACTTGACCAACTTGGTATCACCACATATGTTCCTGGCACGAGCCACGTTCTAACAGGTGACATTAGTAGTCTGAGCTACTAGTCTCATTTTCGTCACCTCATGTTGCGACTGACGAGAAATGTCTATATTTCATAGCAAGAAATAACATTTTCTTGATCAATTAAAGAAAAAAACGAATTTAATTACTGCATGCATAGGAAGATTTATTCTTGCCAAATGGGTAGCAGAAATACGACTTTTTTTTTTCCGTTACAGTTCAAAAGAATAATTAACATAACTACTATGTCATATGTATAAATTAGAAACTCAATTTTCTTAGTCAAGAGCCAAAAGAGAAAATTCTTTTGTATCTACTTTAATGAATTTTGCAGATAAGAGAAAAGTTTGGTACTTGTCGTTTTACAGAATTAATTTCTCTTCAGTTTTCTTTTCTTATCTAAACGAAAAAGTCAAAAGTATCCAACAAGTGGAATCTCTTAATCAAGATTCCAGGCAAATCAGAAATATTAATCATTTGATTCTTTTCTAAAATTAAAAGTACATTCCTATAAAACCGAGTCAATGTTTAGTATCTAACAAAATTCGTTCTTGTTTTGGAAAAATCTCTTTGAATTTATTTGCAAGAAGTGATATCTCCTCTGTTCTTGCATAGCACAAGGTAGAGTCTTTTTCATTTAGCCATTTTGTATGATTTGGTTCTGATTATCTTAAAAAAATTCTCAACTTTTCTTGTTCATGGATAGTATATATATCTTTGGAAACAGAACTCAAGTTTTGATAACTGAAAAACATAGTTCATCAATATGAGAAACAATCAAGAATCTTGTTTTGTTTCTGTTTCCTTAATTCTTGGAACAATGATTGGTGTCTCATTTGATCAGTTTTACTTGCAGGGCTGATCCATTTTGAGTAAAAAATGTATCTAGTGGAGAGTAAAGGAGGTGCTATAGCTTGTATGCTTCTAGCGTTACTATCATTAGGGACATGGCCAGCAATTCTAACACTTTTAGAGAGGCGTGGTCGTCTTCCTCAACACACTTATCTTGATTACTCCATCACAAATTTATTGGCTGCTATTATTATAGCTTTCACCTTTGGTCAAATCGGGTCTACAAAACCCGGTAGCCCGAATTTCATCACTCAGCTAGCTCAAGTACATACATGAACCACTTTCTAAATATGTATGCAAAGAGAAGGTTACATTTTGTTGTTGAACAATATCACTTTTTTGGCAGGATAATTGGCCATCGGTTATGTTTGCAATGGCGGGCGGGGTAGTGCTTAGCCTCGGGAATCTAGCTACTCAATACGCGTGGGCTTTAGTAGGCTTATCGGTTACTGAAGTCATTAGCTCAAGCATCACTGTGGTCATAGGTTAGATCATGGACTTATATAGTCATATTTTTGGTTAATTTAAAAGTTGTTACTAAATCATATTCTTGTTTCCTAACTTTTAGGCTCAACCTTGAACTATTTCTTGGATGATAAAATCAATAGAGCCGAGATCCTTTTCCCCGGTGTGGCTTGTTTCTTGATTGCGGTTTGTCTTGGATCAGCAGTACATAGATCCAATGCAAGTGATAACAAGGCTAAACTAAAAGACTTTGAGATGGCTAAACAAGAGTAATAAAGATTCAATATCTCACATTTTTTTGTCCTAAACAACTATTTACTTACTGATATACTAATCTTGTCTCTCCAGAGCTTCAGGTCCATCTACTGAAATAGAGACAAAATCATCAAAAGACTTGGAGAGTAATGTTACTAATAGAACATCGGCAAAACCCAAAGAAGGGACTGCAAAATTTCTTATAGAGCTTGAGAACAAAAGAGCTATAAAGGTAGAAGAAACCTTACTTAATGTGATGCGTTCTTTGATTCCATACACTTCAAAATGATGCAAATTTGGCTCTCTTTAAACATCGTAGGTGTTCGGTAAAAGCAAGATAATCGGACTAGCGATAACTTTCTTCGCAGGTGTCTGCTTCTCCCTCTTCTCTCCAGCATTTAACTTAGCCACAAACGATCAATGGGACACATTGAAACAAGGAGTTCCAAATCTAGTAGTCTACACCGCGTTTTTCTACTTCTCTGTTTCTTGCTTTGTAATAGCATTGATCCTCAACATCGGATTGCTCTATTACCCTGTTCTTGGCCTTCCAAAATCCTCTTTTAAAGCTTACTTAACTGACTGGAATGGTCGCGGTTGGGCCTTCTTGGCAGGTTTTCTCTGCGGTTTTGGTAATGGTCTTCAGTTTATGGGCGGTCAAGCTGCAGGATATGCAGCTGCTGATTCCGTTCAGGTTTATAAAATCACATTATTTTTCAAAACAAGAACAAAGATAATGTGGTTTTGAATTTTGTTCTTGTGATGTTTCAGGCGCTTCCTCTAGTGAGTACATTTTGGGGAGTAGTTTTGTTTGGAGAATACAGAAAATCGTCACGAAGAACGTATTTACTTCTCTTTAGTATGTTGTTTATGTTTATTTCAGCTGTTGCAATTCTCATGGCTTCTTCTGGACACAGAAAGTAAAATCTTATAATCATTAAAATCGTATATATTTGATACATACACACAAACTTACAATGGTTTTCAAGTATACACACAAATTTCTCTAACATTTTTCAAACAAATTGTTCATAATTCATGAGTAAAGTTACAAACTTAAGATAACAATACAATGATTCCAATTCCTGAGCTTCAAACTTTGAGTACAAAAATAACTACCTGAGCTATTCGAAAACAGAGTTATTACTGAGAAATCCTAGAAGCTAAAACCTATGCCAAATCCACTTATATGTTACACAGAGCATTGAAAAATCAGCAGTGCACAAGTGAGAAGGACTTACCAGATGAGTTTTTTTAACCTATGCGTTTTTTTTTTTTTTTTTTTTTTTGTCGTTGTCCAAGTTTGATTATTAGCTTGTTCATCAACTAAAAAAACCAACACAAAAATATGAACATGTATTGTTGAGGCTAATCTATACATTCGAATGCCTTGAACATGTATGAATGTAAAGTAAAGAACACACATAAAGCAAGTATATATTTATGTACATTGTTTGTAACGATCTCAGCGGAATCATCATTTTGCTTGACTATTGCCAAATGTTAGAGACCTTATTCCATAGTTTGTGATAAAAGCGAATGATGGTGATGTACCCTAATGCGTCCGGTGCCATTTACAATGGATCACAACGAGACGACGTAAGTCTTGTTGGAGTTGAATAAGTCTTCAAAGACTAAGAATAAGTCCTTCAGAGACTAAGTCGTTGTTAGTGTTGATGTTATTTCGGTCAATAAGGCGAAGTTATAGGAACTAAGCCACGTTTGAATTAGTTGGTTTAGTGTCCTAGTTTTTCTGCATTTTAGTTTCATTGTAAGGCTATATAAAGCCATTTCTTTTCAGTCTAATAAGAGAACAATTTCTCAAAACCTGCAACTCTTGTTTTAACAAGTCTCACGTACGTTCCCTCTACGGCCGTTATAAGTTACCAGGGTAGTCGGTGACAAATACAAACTATATAGAGAATTACATGATACCATCTTTATCATGTCATTGGAATTATCCTCTGTTTGGTGTTTAATGATAACGAATACACATAGAAGTTCTAAAATTGAACATTCTACATTTTTCTTCGTTTTTTTTGGCTTTTTTTCTTAATTATGGTTCTTTAATTTGCTTCTGATTATTAGCCTGCCAATAGTATTGAGAAAATAAGCTTACTTAAAAATAATATGATAATTATATTTTATAGAGTATATTAGTGTAATAACCTTTAAGAATTGTAAAATAAAGTAACAGACAACTGTACATTTTTGGACAACTCTTGACGTTTTAAACCCTCCAAAAGGATAAACTCATATCGGGAACCGCCACAAAATCTATTAGCCTGCCAAAAAATATTTAGTAGGCTACTCTTCAAATATGCACCTATAGTGATAGGCCTTTCTCCACCACAGAATTTTTGACAAGAATAAAGAAAGAAAAAAACAACTAGTATCATGCAAGCAAAATAAATATAAAAAAATTGCCCACTAATTACTGATTTATTTGATTATTTGAAAAAAACAATTTCTGTTGGAAAATTTCGGACTCTCAATGCTTACGTTCGCAATACCACTACCAATAGAGCTGTTAATTAAATATTTAAATGTTTTCTGTAAAAATGGCCACTAAAATTAATTAACATATTTTCAAGACTTCGGTATCTTCTCTTGAGTAGTGTCCAAGAGTATTGACAATGAAATTTAAACGAAAGACAGAAAACTATCAATTATTTAGGATCCGATTTCGTGACGAACATATGAAATGCCTAAGCACCAATCACTTTCTAATACTTGGTGTGACTTGGTTATTATACTACTAGACAAAACTAAACGCTCTCTACACGACTACACGTGAACATGCATGAGTGATTTGTTGTCCTCCATACATATATTTAATTATTTATCATTGCAAAAATTAGGTTTCTCACACGTCACATCCACGCATCTAGATAAACCCAACATCAACATCAAAAATTATCCATTTTTCACGTTCATTAGTTTTTTCCCCGGTAATGTAAAAAGAATCTTAATTTCTCATTCCTATAAATCACACCAAAACATTCACTTATCTCTTAACATTTCCTCTTCAATGGATTCCGAAATCGCGTTCCACAATTCTCCCAACTATCGAATCTACAAAAGTGGCCGACTCGAACGTCTCACAGGAGAAACCTTTATCCCACCGTCACTAACCCCACAAAACGGCGTCGTTTCAAAAGACACCATCTACTCACCGGAGAAAAACCTCTCTTGCCGTATCTACCTCCCGGAAAAAACCTCCCATGATGAAAAACTCCCTGTCCTCATCTACTTCCACGGTGGTGGTTTCATCATCGAAACACCTTTCTCACCAACGTACCATACTTTCCTCACAACCACCGTCTCCGCCGCAAAATGTTTAGCAATCTCTGTAGATTACCGTCGTGCACCAGAGTTTCCTATTCCTATTCCGTACCAAGATTCATGGGATGCTCTCAAATGGGTCTTCTCTCATATCTCTGGAACTGGACAGGAGCATTGGATAAACAAACACGCACATTTTACTAAAGTATACCTCGCTGGAGATAGTGCTGGAGCTAATATATCGCATCATTTAGCTATTAGAGCTAAAACAGAGAAACTTGAGTCGGACGTTTTAGGTATTGTTTTGATACATCCGTATTTTTGGGGGAAGACTCCTATTGATGAGTTGGAAACGAGAGATGAAGCAAAGAGGAAGAGAATTGAAGGAAGTTGGGGAATAGCGAGTCCGGGTAGTGTAAATGGAGTGGATGATCCATTGATTAATGTAGTCGGATCCGGGTCGGTATTCGGGTTGGGTTGCGGACGGGTTTTGGTTATGGTTGCTGGTGATGATCAGTTTGCGAGACGGGGTTTGGGTTACGCGGTGGAGTTGGAAAAGAGTGAATGGGAAGGTGAAGTTGAAGTAATGGTGATTGAAAATGAAGGTCATATTTTTCATTTGAAGGATCCTGATAGTGATAATGCTAGTAGATTGGTTAAGAGATTTGCAGAGTTTATTAACAAGTAGTAAGATTGTATACATATCGAAGTTGAAATGAATAAATTTGATACATACTTGAAACGAAAAAATTAACTAGTTGAAAGTTGATATAAATCATATTCAAATAGGTTATACAAAGAGCAACCTTTTGTATCACACGGAGAACCAAGTAGAAAATAGTTTCTCACATTTGAGTATTTGTGGATTTTTCTTTGCACCATTGGGCGAACACTTTTTAGAGAAAGAATGGTTAAACCATTAACAAATTAAAAGCTATGGAAATGCATTGATAATATATAGTGGACGTGGAAACTATGGTCACGAGTATAAAGGCGGTCGTGGCTGAATCGATTGCACGATCAAACTTCTTTACTAAATCCATTAACTGATGCAAATATCCAAAACATTCAGCATGTCTTTGACATGACTTTTTGATTTACGCGAAGGCAAATATGTTGCTGGAAATAAATAGGTGTATAAGATTAAGCCTAACTCAGATGGAACTCTAGATTGTTAAAGCATCATTAATGGAGAGAAACTCTTCCAATCTCTCACATATAGTATTTTAATAGTTTAATTCAATTTTTTTTTAAAACATCCGAAGTGATTTATTATTTTATTGCAAATTATAAAAACTATCCACTCCGACCCTAGTAGATGTACGACAAACGATATTTCCTACTCCTAGTAGATCCACGACAAACGATACTTCCTGTTCCATGTTAGTGATAGACACCTTCTACCTTCAATGCGTGGAATTATGACGAACGGTTCTAATTGCGCAACGCTGAGATCTCTGGCAAACTTGCATCCATTAATTTGCAGATTTATTAATAAATCATAATGGCTAGGGATTGAACCCAGACCTTCGGATGTAAAAACTTAATTAAATCTTTGGTCAATCATTGAGGCAAGGGCTTCCACAACAAATGATGAACTATTCCTATAAAAATATGTGGCAGATAATTTTTTCCAATAGTGTAGACCGTTTCTTATATAAAAAATGTACCTCATTTTTTCCCCGCTTTTATTGTTTATTTATTTATTATTATTTAGGAACTATACGAGAGATCCCATTGTTTTACATATAAGAACCGTTACAAAGGTTGTTTGGTGGCTCTTAAATATCGCATTATAAATTAAACGTGTATGGTAGGCATTATATTATGGATAACATGTGTTGTTGACAGTTGACATGTATTTGATTGTTTCTGTCTCTTCAATTAATAATAATATATAAAAAATTAATACTTTTTTCTATTGAGAACAAGAAAAGCCATTACACTGTGCCTATAAGTTTGATGATGTAAATGGATCTCGTATCAATGCGTGAACATGGAATTTCAACTCTTTCTTCCTTCTCCTAACAACTTGTTTCCAGTAAACAAACTCTCTTACTTTCCACTAACTTCATTTCCCACTAAGCCTACAAAGTTTGTTCGTTTAAAGGCAACTAGTACTACTCTGACTTGTGACGATCAAGAAAGTAATCGCACCTTCAAGAAATTGCTACCTTCTCAATGGACTGACCACTTCCACTCTGTTCCCGCCGATGTCTTGGTAAGTCCTTATAAGCATGATGTATATAGCTTAGAAAAGATTAACGCATGCATGTGTAACATATTTTACTTTTAGGAAATGGATGCCCTTAGGAAAGAAATTGATGTACTAAAGCCGAAAGTGAAGAACACGCTAATGTCTTCCCAATGGATCGACTCGACAAAGAAGAGAATCCTTATGATATATTTGTTGAGTAGCCTTGGCCTTGCATATCACTTCGAGGAAGAGATCTATGAGACCCTAGAAGAGGGTTTAGAAAAGATAGAGGAGATGATGGCTGGTGAAGATGGTTTGTACACAGTTTCCATCATCTTCTGTGTTTTCAGGAGTTACGGTTACAACATATCTTCCGGTAAAAGAGTCTCTACATTGTCGGTTTTAGTATAAGTTTTTTTCAGCTCTAGGTTTTACGTATAACAATTTGGTCGATTTTGGTGAATAGATGTCTTTAGAAGATTCAAAGGGATTGACGGAAACTTTAGAGAATCGCTTAAGGGAGATGCCAAGGGTCTCTTGAGCTTGTATGAAGCTGCGCACTTGCGGACAAGGACAGATTGTATACTGGAGGAAGCATTGAGCTTCACATCAAGCCACTTGGAGTCCTTAGCAGCAGGTGGGACGTGCCCGACTCATCTCTTAATGCGTATACGACATGCTCTCACTCTATCTCAGCGTTGGAAGATGGAGATAGTAGCGGCAGTGGAATATATCTCATCTTACGAACAAGAAAAAGATCATGACGAAATGCTACTCAAGTTTGCTAAGATCAGTTTCAAGGTAGTACAGCTCCAATACCTTCAAGACCTCAAAATCGTTACAAAGTATGTAATCTCTTCATTTACTAGTATTTCTATGGCTTTACTTAACAACCCTTTAAAAAAGTTATTCGAACCACGTATTTCTTTGGATGCAAGATGGTACAAGGAGGTAGACTTTGCATCGAACTTGCCACCTGTTGGAACCAATTTATTGCTTAAACAAATGGATATGCAAAAATCTCACATCTAAAGTTTGGGAACTTTTTAAGTGGTATATAAGGAGCCACACATATACCTTTGTTCAAAACATAGCAAAAACTATATACCGTAAAAGAGAGGAGGGAATCCCCACACGCGCGACCGACCGAACCGAGCCGGGGCGGGCCGGCCCGGCCCGGGCCTAGGCCTTGGCTTTGGCTTTGGCTTTGGCTTTGGCTTTGGCTAAAGGGCCGTTGCCGGCCCAATTAAATATCTTTTTGGACCAACTAAATGAGCTGATAAAAGCCCATCTCGTTGGCCCATTAAGCATTAAAAGGCCAGGCCCGAAACGCTGCGTCGGTTACCTTTGCGGTTTCACTAAACCGGCGGCAGTTTTAAAACTAACCTCTGCGGTTTCCGGTTTTGCTAAACCGGAGTCAGTTTTTAAAACCAACCGACGGTTTGAAGAAACTTCCTCTCCGCCAGTTTTAAAAGGAAGTCTTCTTCTTCCTTTCTTGAAATATTCCGATACACCGGAAAACTCACGAAAACTTCACAAATATTCTATCAAACAGATTACAAACAATCTCTCTTTCGTTTACAGTAAGTCTCGAGAGTATCGTAGATATTAGTTCGTTAGAATCGGTATTCGAGTGTTTGCGAATTCGATTATCAATGGTTTTATCCTGGGACTCGTGAATCTATCAAAAACCCGTCACACTGCGGGAGATTCTTAGAGTTAAGGAAAGAGATTTCGTATCTCGACTCCACTCTATCCATCTGATCTCTTCCCTTAACGGTTTTCTTATCGCGATCCATCTCCAATCACGTAGTGTGCCAAATTTTGGTCCTACACCACCTTACTTCAAAGACAGAATCGTCGAAAATAATTTCTTTGTACAAGCCGTGTTCGCCGAGCCAAAAGTCTCACGTGAAAGGATTATGTTTACTAAATTCTTCATCGTTTTAGAGATTCTAGATGACACATTCGATAGATATGTGTCTCTTCCCGAGGCTGAAAGCCTCGCCAACAGCTTGAAAAGGTATAAAAATATTTCAGATAAATAATGATTATGGTGGTGATGAATCGATGATGATGATGCATTCGCACAGGTGGGCTCCTGATCATGCCATGGATCAACAACCTGATTATTTGAAATTCGTCTTTACCTTTATATTGGATACTTTCGAAGAGTTCAGAAAAGAACTTAGTCCAGAAGGAACACCTTACAGTGTGAAAGCCACTATAGAAGAGGTAATCAATCAAACTCTTCTTTGCAAGTATGATTAATCAAGGGTAATACATTTTCCCATATGTCTGCATTTTCTTTAATGAAATAGTAGGATTTGATATTTTTCAGTTAAAAAGTAATGGGTATTTTTTATTATTTCAAAATGATATTGGAAAACAACATTTTGTAGTCGTAACGGTTTTATACTTTTGGACATGAATGAAGTTCAAGACGCTAGTGAAAGCCAACTTCGATCTTGCTAAATCGGCACGAGCGGCTCACTTACCTAGCTTTGAGGAGTATATGGAGGTTGGTGAGGTGGAGGTCACGGTGTATGTATCTCTGGCAGGTATTTTCATGTGTTTGGGAAAGATTGGTACGAAGGAAGCTTACGAATGGCTAAAATCTAGACCAAAACTTCTCAAATCTATAGCTACCAAAGGTCGTCTTATGAATGATATATACGGTTTTGAGGTAACATTAAATATTGATAATTTTATTTATTTGCGTCTCGGATGTGTTTACATCTTACAAAACTACACAAACATTGATTAGGATGACATGAGTAGGGGATATTTCTCGAATGCGCTCAACTGTTATATGAAGCAATATCGAGTTTCCAAACAAGAAGCTGTTAGAGAGCTTCATATAATGGTTGAAGATGCCGATAAGGCAATAAATGAGGAGCTCTTAACTACAATTGGTGTGTCACGTTTGGTTCTCAAGGCAGCGATGGGTATTGCATAAATGATCGCCATATGCTACAATGGATATGAAGGATTCACCCATCCCGAAGGCAAAATCAAGGAGTATATGACTTCGATTCTTGTCCATCAGTTCCGTCTTTGAAGACTTTGGAAAATGTTTTAGCTTGTGTTGAGTGTTCTATGTTCTTGGTTTCTTTAACAATGCCATGTGTTTACTTTGATTGGACGTTCTTTAAATTAGCACAACTGTTTTTTTTTTTGTGAATTACAAGAATGTTCGGGGCCGAAACCCATAATCCCCTCAGACCCGAACCCACGGCAAAAATATTTTATTGTATATACGTTGTCCTAACTATTGCTGGTGGTATTTAAAAAAAAAAACTATTATCGAAACTGAATTTGTGATGAACATTTGAAATGGCTAAAGCACCAATTATTTTCTAGTACTAAGTATATCTGTTAGTATTCTACTAAACCAAACTAAAACCTACCTAAACTTGTCCATGCATGAAAGATTTGAGCCCGTGATTTGTGGTCCTCCATACATATTTTAATCATTGAGTTTCTCACAAGTCACATCCATACGAGTTATACATGCCCAACATCAACTTTCACATTCACAAGTTTTGTCTCCATCCACTACATTCATAATATGGGTGGGCATAAAAACCCATAACCGAATAACGGAACCAAACCGAACCAATATTATGGGTTTCGGTTAGGTCCATAACCTACACTACCTACTGGTCATCTTGAATATTAGTCCATAAGTATCGGTTTTGTTTCGGTTATAACCCATAACCGACTAATACCGAAACATTATATACATTATATATATTAGCCACATTTAATCTCAACATTATAAACATTAGACCAACCATATTTAGAAACGACATCAGTAAAATGTCAAATCGACTTTGGTTTCACTTTAGTTTGATATATTTGTCATGTTTCAGTTTCACTTTGGTTTGATACTATCAGACTATGTTTCAGTTTCATAAATAAAGATGTCTTAGTTTTACTTAAATATGTTGACGTCTTCGGTGAGACTTTAAATGTGTTGAATGTGTGCGTAATATTTTGGTTTCGGTTTCGGTTTGGGGTAATACCCATAACCAAACCGAACCAAATATATTTCAGTTATTATATGGACTTCATTATTATCAAACCGAACCGACCAAAACCGAACCAAAACCGAAATATACCAGACCGAAACTAGTATGATACCTATATGGACCCCTTCTCCCTAAAACAGAAAAACCAAAAAACCGAAAAACCGAACCGAAACCGAACCATAACTGCTCACGCCCACCCCTAATTCACAATAACACCTGATATTTGAACCAGGACCCATAAAATTAGGTTTGGATGTACTGCACAAAAGTTATATTATTGTCCAATTTTCCTCTAAATATTTGGCAGTTAGAACTGTGAGATTCAAAACAATGTCCTCATTTATCATATGCTTAATGTACTAGAACTAGTTTTAACCAACCCTACTCTAGAGCTAGTATAGAGTATGTTTGGCTTGGTTTGATCATTGTACTGAAATAATTGAGAACTCAAATCTAACCAAAACTACTATTCTTTTTCCTATAAATCACAGCAAAACACACTCCATTTTCTCCTCAATTCATCATCTTCTTCGACATTTCCTCCTAAATGGATTCCGAAATCGTATTCGACAATCCTCCGAATTATCGAGTTTACAAGAATGGCCGTATCGAACGTCTCAAAGGAGAAACATTTGTCCCACCATCTCTAACCCCACAAAACGGCGTCGTTTCAAAAGACACTCTCTACTCCCGGGAGAAAAACCTCTCTTGCCGCATTTACCTCCCGGAGAAAATTTCCGACACGGACAAAAAACTCCCTGTCCTAGTCTACGTCCACGGTGGTGGTTTCATAATCGAAACCGCTTTTTCACCAACTTACCACACTTTCCTCACAACCACCGTCGCCACCGCAAAATGCTTAGCGATCTCTGTAGATTACCGTCGTGCACCAGAGTTTCCTATTCCTATTCCGTACCAAGATTCATGGGATGCTCTCAAATGGGTCTTCTCTCATATCTCCGGATATGGACCGGAGCATTGGATAAACAAACACGCAGATTTTACTAAAGTATACCTCGCTGGAGATAGTGCTGGAGCTAACATATCGCATCATTTAGCTATTAGAGCTAAAACAGAGAAACTTGAGTTGGAAATCTCTGGTATGATCTTGATTCATCCATTTTTCTGGGGGAAAACTCCTATTGATGAACTCGAGATGAAGAACGAGAAAAAGAGGAAGAGAATCGAAGGAGTTTGGGGAATAGCGAGTCCTAATAGTGTAAACGGAGCTGATGATCCATTAATGAACGTGGTTGGATCAGGATCCGATTTATCCAGGTTAGGTTGCGGACGGGTTCTGGTGATGGTAGCCGGAGATGATTTTTTAGTGAGACGAGGTTTGTGTTACGCGAAGGAGCTCGAGAAGAGTGAATGGGAAGGTGAAGTTGAAGTAATGGAGATTGAAAATGAAGGTCATGTTTTTCATTTGAAGGATCCTAATAGTGATAATGCACGTAGATTGGTTAAGAGATTCGCAGAGTTTATCAATAAGCAAGATTGTAAGCAGATTAAGTGTAGGTATTAACGAGTAAATTTGGTTACGTCTAATGTTACGTACTCGAAAAGGAATAACTCTAGTTCAAATTTGGATATTATAAGTTATAACCATATTCAAATAAATTTGATGCGTCTTATGTTTTGTATTTTATTATCACAGGAATCCGCTTGATCCGAGAGTTACAAGAGATTTAGAAACCCCAAATCCTTTACTAAGTTATCACTCGGTTTCCATTTTTACCTCTATTCTCCAAGAACACTAAAATATATAAGTTATAGTTTGAGTTTTGTTTTCACTCCATGTGTCACACCCTTCTACAATGTATTTGCCTCAGTATATATACTCATGTCTTGGCCTAAATAATTGGGTGTACTCACCAAACTTCTAGAATGCATGAAATGGACTTATCCTCATTCTACAAAATGCATGTTGCTTTTGTTCTTGTGATCAGAAAGCAAACAACTACATATTTGTAGTTCTGCATCCTTGGTCACGTGATTCTCCATGAGACATAAATACGTTCTGTACTTGTTTTATCTTGATCTTGCTTTGCTAAGCTCAACACATTCCATGGTCACATTCATTGTTTTAATTAAAGAGGAGAGCTAAGCGCCGTGGTTAGGTAAAGATTCCCAAATTTGAGTATTTGGATCAAAAACCTCAAAACCTATTAGTGGAGTCATTTGTTTCTGATCGATTTTTTTTTTATGGAGATTGAAAGTCGGAAACAAATGAATCCGCCAATAGGTTTTGAGGTTTTTGACCCAAATACGAACAAAGGTTGATATTGAAAAGGGATATGTTATGCCAGAGCCGTCTCAATTTTTCACAGGGTCCTCGGTAAAAACTAAATTTTTTGGGCCTTTTTCAATAGAAATTTAAAGTTTTTAAAAATTGGGTCTTGTGCGGTAGAACCACTTGCTACCCCTCTTTTCTTTTTCATCTAAAAGATTATGTTTTTCAATCTATTTCTTTGAAGATGATGTTTCGCCAGATCGTGATGTTTTGTGCTTCAAATTGCGGTGTATTCGACATTGCCACAAGTAGCGTGGAATGGCGTACGATATAAATAAAACTCATTGGTTTTGATGAACTAGTTTTCTTTTGTTTTGATGAAGTATTTTGTTTGTTTGAGGCCTTTTCGGTTGTTTTCTTTTTAGTTTTGATCTTTGAATGATTAAGAACTGTGTTTATTTTTTAACAAGGAAATGCATGAGGTCATTGTTGGCGAAATATTTTAAAATCACCATATGAAGATGAAGTATAAACCATATGCAAATAGGTCACACTGACACAAATACATGATTGGATTCATTTGTCTCTGATTTGCTTCTTAGGGGTGGTATTCCTTAGATGATTCTAAAAGAATTGATTTTATGGTATTGTGTTTGGAAATAATAGAATTCCATCAAATTCATAGTAAAAATGGTAGAAATTGGCTCTTCACACTTTTGTCTTAGAATTCTATTAAATTCTTTTGAAATCTAAAAGAATAAAAGTTGCAAATAAATTGAATAACACTAGAATTTAAAAGAATTAAGATTCTAATCAATTGAATAACACTAGAATTTGATAGAAAGTCCAATTCTCTCAAAATCAATTAAATTCTTCAATTTATAACCACCTCCTTAGACTCTTAGCGTAATTTCACTCATCCACCTCTAAGGAATCTCATAACCAATCATCAACGCTATTATCTCCATAAAAAACATCAACAAAGAAAATAAAAATAAAAATAAAATGTCGTAAAAAGGAAAATATAAACATCAACAAATATAATTAAAAATAACACTCTAATTAGTTATCCAATTATTATTATTTTTTTCCGTCTGAAGAATATATTAAAACCATAAGTTGTGAAATACAAGCAGGGCCGTGGCTATGACCAAATTATAGAAAAATTGGCATGTGACCCAAATTTTTTGTAAGAAAGTTATAGGCCCAAAATTTAATTAAACTTATCATTAGTAATTAGAGCATGATTATAGCTGATACTTGAGTTTCTTCTCAGCTCATATGTGAATATAATACATTTTTGGGTTTTTATTCAGCCCATATTGTATCAGTTTATTGATACAATATGTACAGTAAATATCGCCACGTGTCGTCTTCTCATTGGCGGAAAAATTTAATGTTTTACTTTGTTTTTACGATTTGTAATTCACTTTTGCGAGGTTATAAACCATAATAAATTTGTGTTTTTATAAAATCTTTTATATTTATCCATAGTAATTTGATTATTCTTTGATTTTAAATTTTAAATTTTTTTTAAACATAAATTTTTTTTTTTTCTTATGAACTTTAAGTATCACCAATAAACACTAAAAAAATAGAACTATCAGATTGAATCTCAACTAACAGAATTAATACTAAATAATGTTAGTAATACTCAAAACAATATCACCAATAATGATGCTCTTAGTTAGATGCCCATAACTTTATAAATATACTATTAGCAATAAATTAGAGGCCCAAAATTTTATTAAACTTACCATTAGCAATCAATTAGAGGCCCGAACTTTTATCTAACCTACCATTAATAAAAATTGTGACATACAAGACTTAGTTTGAAGATTATTAAAAATAACAACTAATTATAAGTTGAAAATAATTAAACAATTAAATCTAGGATAATATTCAACCGCTTCATCTTTCACTTTTCTTAATCGAAGATGAAAATAATCAAGGATTGTTATTCAAACTTATGGATCGTTTATCGGATATTGTTGACGATTCTATCGAAAGAGAATTGGTTAAAAATATTGCTTTTGAAAATTTGGTTAGTAATTCTATTGCAAAAAAGAAGAAAAATTATTATTTTAGAATTAGTCATTTATTTTTTATTTTTGTTTGCGATGAAATATTTATTATTTATTTTATATAAATTATGGTAATTTTTTGTAATAATTAGTCTCGCATCGGGAATCTTAATCTCTAGCCAATGTAAGATCACATAATCCCTCCATAGGAGAGTTTTGAAACCGCAACACGGGAATCAAAATATCATCCTATCATCGAATATTAAAAGCTAATGCAAAAGGCGACCGATAGAAATAGAAGATACCCTAGCCGCTAAAACCAAACTGATGAAACCGAAGCATTCCAAACGATCTCCCAAGAAATCAAAAGTAGAAGCAGAACTGGGCTAAACTAACATGAGCCAAAACGAGACATGAGAAGCATCCGAAACAATCCAAAGGGACTGGAAATCTTGTAGACGGAAGATGAATCGCACTCAACCAACAACAATATCGGCAAGAATGACAACGCAAGAACAAATCAGTCCGGACAATAACCTAAAACCAACTCCGAAAACAAGATGAATCGAGGTAGATTAGGCTCAAAGCAAGCAATGACCGATGCAGAGGAAAACGTCAAATTGGAACTTCAACTCTTAACACGAACCCTCACAAACCAACCTTAGCCATCTACACACTAGAAGAAGGTCACCTTCACGCAAAGAGAAGAGTTGTAGAACAAGCTCAGTGCTGGTCATGATAACCTCTCCACAACCCAAGGGCCAAGAAGAAGACCAAGTAGATGCCACTACAACAAACTTCTAACCGAGAGGCGAATCCAAACAAACGACTTAAAGCATCTCTAACCAGCTAACTCGGAGAGGAGAGAAGCAGAGTAGAAGCCCTAGGGATAAACTCTATTTCTAATTGGAAAGACCCAAACTCTAAACAATACAATTAAGCCACAAACATAGACAAACAGAGAGGAAGAACAAACCACCATCTCGGACGAGATTAACGCTTCCACTTCCACCTCCCGAGACCGAATCGAAAACAAGACATGCAGTTTATGAACATTGTTATGACCGAGATTACCCAAACACCAAACTACTAAGACCTGCGATTTATGACCACCGACTTGGCCAAGGAAACCCAAATACCAAAGAAACTTAGGAGAAATCGCCATAGAAGCACATTCCGACCGGCGGCGAAGCTAACAGAGCCTCCGACCTCCGGCCACCGGCCAAGAAACCAACGCGATCGCACTTTTTATCTCCCTCCCGTGCGGCTAGGGCAAACTACAGCCCTATTGGTTATCTAATTATATGCCGAGAGTTTTGTTTGTATTTTTTTCACGGATTTTAATTTTGGAAAATTTGGCATTGTGCTATTTGTTGGCCAATTTGTTTCAAAATATGCCATTATTCAATTGGTTTTACAAAATCTTCCATTTGGCTGATTTAATTTCAATTTGGCAAAGGTAAAAGACAAATTTGCCCTTAAACAAAGAAAAAAGATTTCATGTCCACCACTACCACTTGTTCAACGTCTACAGTTTTGCCCGTACACAACCGCCACTCGCCCACCGTCGACCACCGTCTTTGGTCACCGTCTGTATTTTTGTCCACCGTTCAAAGTTTTCGTTTTCGTCCACCGTTCACAGTCAACACCCATCTTGACCACAGTCACCGACTATGTCCACCGCCGTCTCAGATTATCGTCGACCACCGCTTCCATCACCGTCGACCACCGTCTGCGTTTTCGTCCACCGTTCAAAGTCTTCATTTTTGTCCACCATTCACAATCAACCACCATCTGGTCCACCATCGTCTATGTCCACCGTTGCCGTACACCTTCGACCACCGTTGTCGCCGACAACCACCACCTTTTCACCATTTTTTTGATCAAAACAGAAAGAAAAAGAGAGGAAAAGAAACAAAGAGAAAAAAATAGATAAGAAAGAAAAAGAAAGAATGTGTGTGGAAGAGAATGTGGGGAGAGGGGGTAAAAATGTCTTTTGTATTTCACTAAAAGATAAAACCAAATCAATTTGTGGCACACCAAAAAAGAATTAGAAGAGAATGACACATTAAAAAATGATTTTACATTAAATGACACATTTGAAATATTCCCTTTTAATTTTCTTTATAGATTAAGATATTAAGAAAATGAAAATAATATGTCGTAAAAAGGGTTTAAAGATCATTTGTATATGAACTAGACTAAATAGGGTTTACTTGGCACAATAAATCAAAACCAAACCCTAATTTCATTAGTGTAGTCGGGAGGTAAGCGCTACAAACATGGATACGCTAAAGGGTTGGTCTAAGCTTTGTCCCGATCTTTTGGGAAAGATCTTCGAAACCTTGAGCCCTATTGAATCCCATCGAGCAAAATTCGTTTGCTCACATTGGTATGACACTTGGAAAACATGCTTGAATCGGTATCTGTGTCCATTACGGATCATACACCAAGGTGATTCTTTGAATCCCAAACAAGACAGTAAGTTTTTTGTTAAACGTCTCTTCCAACTCACCCACAAAAAGATCGCTAGCTCCGGGAATTGGCTCCTGATGGTTGATTATTTTCTCAGTTTCCATCTTTTGAACATGTTAACGTGTGAAAAGATTAATCTTCCATCATTGCGTTCGCAAATTCATTACGAACAAGATCACGTGTCGAAAAGCATCTTGGGATGCAATAACTCAGCTGTTCTGTGGATAAACGAGAGAACGGATGATTATGTCGTTGCTTTGATTTTCAGACAGCATAAACTGTTGTCATTCAAGAAAGGAGATGTATCATGGCGGAATTTGAAATTCGAAGGCACAAATTCGGGGTTTATGGATTTGGCTTTTAAAAACAGTAAGCTTTATGTGTTCACAGCTGATTATCACATCAAGATTCTTGATTTCTTTAGACATTCCCCTGAAAAGGAATTTGAAAAAAACCCGTATAGGAATCATCCGTTTAACTTCGTTGAACAACCTTGGGAACGCATTTGGAAGAGGAAAATAGCTATTCAGAAATCAGGAGAGGTTCTGATCATCTTGAGCTTAAAAGAAAAGAAATACCAAGAGAGACTTTTGTTTTACATTTTTAAGATGAATCTTGAGAGTTACAAATGGGAAAAAGTAGATTCTATTGGAGATAATGAGATGTTGATTTTTGGTCATGGGGTTATAGAAAGCGCACCTGTTAAAGATTGTGGTGATGGAATCAAGAGTAACTCAATCTATTTCGTTGACGATGACGTTTGGCCAGACCATCAAGATCATGATGTTCGTGTTTCAAATTGTGGTGTCTTTGATATTGCCACAAGTAGTATCGAATGGCCTAAGAAACACTGTTTTTATATCAATCAAACTCAGTGGTTTGTTCCAGGAGTTGTTTATTAGTATTTTTGTTTCAAGTAGTTTTCTTCAGTTTTGATGAAGTAATGTTGCAGCTTTCTTTTCTATATTTAGTTTTGATATTTGAGTGATTTAGAATGGTTTTTGCTTAGTGTTGCTTCAAGTGTTTTCTATTTTTATTAAAGCAATTTGGTAACACATTTCTTTTTGTAACCGATATTAGTGAAATTCCCAAGTGGTAACAAACTTCCAGAAAGAGAAAAAAACATAGACAAGATTTTGGCAGTCGTTGACGTTACAAACTAGGAATCTAATCTTAATGCAACTCGAGATTTTTATATTGTTTGTTTTTAAACAAATAAGGAGTTTGTCTTTATCTTGACATATGTCAATAGAATCACAACCACAAGCAAATTCTGAATCTCGAATCTTAAGCAAAGAAGAGTAAACTAACACTACCAAATTTCGTTTTTTCATGTTATATCTCTGTTCTCTGTTCTTCCTCAGAGTTAGGACAAAAGCTTTGAAAAGGTAATCTCTTTCAAGAAACCCACTAACCAAGGTTCTTTACTTGTTTAGTCTCTTCTTCTTGTTTCTTTTCTAATGGTTGTCCAAAAGATTTTCTCACATTTTGTAGTTTCATTTTTTCAAGAAACACAAAGACATGATTATGTCAGCCGTTGACTTAAAAACTGGCAAAAGGAATCATATCTAAACGCAAATCAAGAGATTTCTTCAAATTTATATTATAAAATTTGGGGAAAGGAGTTGTATCTATCTGGATCTGCCAGTGGTATTACAGCCACAAGCAGATTCTGAATCTCCAAATCAAATGGGAAATTAATAAGCAAACAAGTAAACGTTTTCTTTCTTTGTTTTGTGGTTCTATGTTCTTCTTCAAAAGTTAGGACAATAAGCTTCCAAAAAGGTAATCATCTCTTTCAAGGAACCAAAGTTGTCCACCATCTTTACTTTTGTGGTCAATGTTTCTTGATTGTTTCTTTAGAACCCCAAAAGATTTGTCTATTTTTTTAAGTTTTTTGAGTTCTTAATAGTTCTTAATAGTTCTTTAATAGAACAACAAATTTTCAATTTGACTTTGCTTTAGATAGATGAAAGAAATGAATATTTAGTGAAACATAGGTTTGAGTTTCTTGAAGATCTTCTTATGTATTGTTTGTTCTGTTCTTGGAACCTTCCTCAAAGACGACTAACCGAAAAATCTTCCTTATATACTTTGATGCAGGGACTGTTAGTGATTGATTGAGTGTGTGTATACATAGAAAGAGTGAAAGATGTATATGATAGAGAGTAAAGGAGGAGCAATCACTTGTATGCTCTTGGCTCTGCTCTTCTTAGGGACATGGCCAGCGATAATGACTCTAACCGAAAGACGCGGGAGACTTCCTCAACACACTTACCTTGACTATACAATCACAAATCTATTAGCTGCAGTGATCATTGCGCTCACACTTGGCCAAATAGGCCCAAGCAGACCAAATTTCATCACACAGCTTTCTCAAGTCAGTTACATATACATTCATTCATACATTTCTTTCAAAATCTTGTAGCTACATATGTTTGTGGTTTTTGAAACGCGGTTATATTATTACAGGATAATTGGCAGTCTGTGATGTTTGCAATGGCTGGAGGAATAGTTCTTAGCCTTGGAAACTTAGCAACACAATATGCTTGGGCTTTTGTTGGTTTATCAGTCACTGAAGTCATCACAGCGAGTATCACCGTTGTTATCGGTAAACTCTTATTTCTTCAACTACTTTAACTAATCATTTCCTTCTTCTCATGAGCTTTGTGTTACTCTTGCATAGGCACAACTTTGAACTATTTCTTGGATGATAGAATAAATAGAGCCGAGGTCCTTTTCCCGGGAGTCGCTTGTTTCTTGATAGCTGTTTGTCTCGGCTCTGCTGTTCATAAATCAAATGCAGCTGATAACAAATCCAAACTACAAGATTTCAAAAGGTTAAAACATTTTCACAACTTAGTTTTTTCTTTTTTTTGGTTTTGTTTTAAACTAATCTTGATCTTATTTCAGTTTAGAGACAACTTCTTCCTTCCAAATGGAAACAAATCTTGAAAACAATGGGTTAGCGAAAGGGAAAGCAAAAGAAGGAAGTGCTGCTTTTCTTATTGAGCTTGAGAAACAAAGAGCTATAAAGGTTAAAAAAAAACTTCTCATTCCATTGCAGATCATTATCATATAGATTCTTGAAAATTCAAGATTTGCATTTAACAGGTCTTTGGGAAAAGCACAGTAATTGGACTTGCAATAACTTTTTTTGCCGGTATTTGTTTCTCTCTTTTCTCACCTGCATTCAACTTAGCAACAAACGATCAATGGCACACATTGAAACATGGGGTTCCTAAACTCAACGTGTACACTGCTTTCTTCTACTTCTCGATTTCTGCATTTGTGATTGCACTGTTACTTAACATCAGATTTCTCTACTGGCCTATACTTGGTCTACCAAAATCTTCCTTCAAGGCTTACCTTAATGATTGGAACGGTCGAGGCTGGTCTTTCTTGGCTGGATTTCTTTGTGGATTTGGCAATGGTCTTCAGTTTATGGGTGGTCAAGCTGCTGGCTATGCAGCTGCAGATGCTGTTCAGGTTTAAACTAAAAACATATGCTATGTTCAATGGATTAAGACTTAAGAGTGAAAATAAATTATATCTTTATAACTTTAATTTTGATGTGTTTCAGGCACTTCCACTTGTGAGCACTTTTTGGGGGATATTGCTATTTGGAGAATATAGGAGATCATCAAGAAGAACATATACACTTCTTATCAGTATGCTTTTTATGTTCATAGTTGCTGTCGCGGTTCTTATGGCCTCTTCGGGACATAGAAAATGATTTGAAAAGGCAATTCACAGATACATCGACAAGTAAAAAGATCACAATTTAGTTCATAAACTTGTCAAAAACCACCAAGGAAATAGCTTTTGAACCGGTTCTTGAGAGGATGGAGAAGATCCCTCAAGGAAGAGTGAGTATCTCACTAAGGGATGTAACACGTTTCAAGTCTTTTGGTTAAATTTAACCAAAGTGTTTAGATCTTTTCTTTATTGGTTTTCCTCCTACGGCTTTGGTAATGGTAACAAATATTGATTGGATGAATGAATCGTCTCTGTTACACATTAGAGAAAGAAACCATAGTAAACACACAGAAAGAGAGGCAAAGAAATCGAATTGCCATTATTAAATTTTGAGAGTGCTAAAACTACAAACCAAAAGGTCTAAGACAGTGCCATTCCACGGCATGACTACACATCATCCACCCATCTTATCGTGAACCCTAATCAAAGGTCAAGAGATCACAGTCTCGGTTGATTACACCATAAAAGGAGATTCAAATTTTATCTCCGTGAGCTACAAGAAACTTGCAGAGCATCTCAAGCCTGGTGGCCTGATTCTCTGGTCTGACGGCACCATCTCTCTAACTGTCCTGTCCTGTGACCAGTCTCTCGGTCTTGTTCGCTGCCGATGCGAGAACTCTGCTCTTCTTGGGGAAAGAGAGAAAGTTTGTCTCCCTTGTATTGAAACTGGTCTTCCGGCACTTACAGAGCAAGATAAGGAGGATATTCTTCAATGGGGACTTCCCAATACGATCAATATCATTGCTCTTTCCTCTGTTCGTAAAGGATCTGATCTAGACGAGGCCAGGGAATTGCTTGGAGTGCACGGAAAGAGCATCATGCTTATGTCAAAGGTTGAGAATGAACAAGGAGTGGCGAATGTAGATGAGATTATGGAAAAAACTGATGCAGTCATGGTGGCTAGAGGTGCCCCGGTGGATTATTACAGCTCAGAAAAGGATGATCGAGAAGGCTAATGCCCTCGGGAAACCAGTTGTCACCACGATACAGGTGGTGCTTGACTCAACTTCTTGTCGTTCGACTAGTGCTGAAGCCACTGGAGTTGACCCTGAGAGCGTCATGCAAACAATGTAAAGGCTGTGCAATTAGAGGCAGAGAGTTCCATTGATTACAAAGCTTTGCATTTGAGAATAAAAGGAGCCGTTAGGGATGAAGAAATCTGTAAGGTTAGAGATTCAGTTCTGGTGTTGCGTCTGATGGATGGTTGTACTGTCATGGTGCCTATGCTGGTGGCGTCTTGACAATGGGCAGTCTTCATGTTTTTTGATACTAAAGACCTTCATTATTAGAGCATGTGCATTTAAGAGCTATAAAATACTTTAGACACTTTAGACACTTAGGAATCTAATTTGAACACAAGCTGAGATTTGTTTATTTTATACATAATGGGAAGCTAAGTTCTTTCTGAATCTGGATCTGCCCATCAAATTAACCTTGTTTCTTTCTTGTCTAGTCTTTGTTCTTCTTCAAGCTTCAGAAAAAATCTTTAAAAAGGTAAATATCTTTCAAGAACCTACTAGTCAAAGATCTTTACTTTTTAGTCCATGTTCTTATCGCTTCTCTAAAAACACAAAAGATTTTCTATTGTATTGCCTTGTAGTTTTCTATTGTAGAACTACACATCTTAATTTTGAGTTGTGATAGATCTTTAATGCGTATCCAGACCAGTAAGTAAACAGTGTTCTTTAAATCAAGGAAAGTATTGAAAATTTAGTGCCAATAGGGGTTTGAGTATCAGGTAGATCTTCTTGTATCATCATGTCTCTTATGTTTTGTCTTTTAGCCTTCAGTGCACACAAGCTCGCTTCATACTGATAATGAAGAGATTTCTCACTTCTTTACTATAATGCAGCAGTTTTTCATGATTTCGTAAGTATATACATAGAGAGTGAAAGATGTATATGATAGAGAGCAAAGGAGGAGCGATCATTTGTATGCTATTCGCTCTGCTCTTCCTAGGGACATGGCCAGCAATCATGACTCTAACCGAAAGACGCGGTAGACTTCCCCAACACACTTATCTTGACTAAGCACTTACCAATCTGTTAGCTGCAGTTATTTTAGCGTTTACACTAGGCGAAATAAGTCCAAGCAGACCAAATTTCATCACACAGCTTACTCAAGTCAGTTACATCTCTTTTCAAAATCTTGCTGCTATATGTTTGCAGTTTTTTTTTTCTTTTTTTTGATAAACTGTTGGAGTTCCGGATCTTTGCAGTTTTTGAAACGTAGTTTTTTTATCACAGGATAATTGGCAATCTGTGATGTTTGCAATGGCAGGAGGAATTGTTCTTAGCCTTGGAACCTTAGCAACACAATATGCTTGGGCTTTTGTTGGTTTATCAGTCACTGAAGTCATCACTGCTAGTATCGCCGTTGTAATTGGTAAACTTTACTTTCTTCTACTATTTTTAATTGATTCTTTCCTTCTTCTCATGAGTTTTTTTATGTTTTCTTGCATAGGCACAACTTTGAATTATTTCTTGGATGATAGACTCAACCGAGCTGAGGTCCTTTTCCCGGGAGTCACTTGTTTCTTGATCGCTGTTTGCTTCGGCTCTGCTCTTCATAAATCAAACGCAGCTGATAACAAATCCAAACTCCAAGATTTTAAAAGGTGAAAAAAGATTCACAACTAGTCCTTTGTTTTGCTTTGGTTGTAAACTAAACTTGATCTTGTTTTAGTTTAGAGACTACTTCTTCCTTCCAAATGGAGACAAATCCCGTAAACAACGGGTTAGCAAAAGGGAAAGGGACTGCAGCTTTTCTCATAGAGCTTGAGAAACAAAGAGCCATGAAGGTTGAAAATTGAAAACAAAATTTGTATTTTCTCTAACTGTAATTATAATATTTTTTGAAAATTCAAAATTTCATTGACAGGTCTTTGGGAAAAACACAATAATTGGACTGGCAATAACTTTCTTTGCTGGTATCTGTTTCTCTCTAATCTCACCTGCATTCAGCTTGGCGACAAATGATCAATGGCACATTTTAAAACATGGGGTTCCAAAACTCAATGTGTACACCGCCTACTTTTACTTCTCGATCTCTGCATTTGTGATTGCTCTGATACTAAACATCAGATTTCTCTATTGGCCTATTGTTGGTCTACCAAAATCTTCTTTCAAGGCTTACCTAAATGACTGGAACGGTCGAGGCTGGTCTTTCTTGGCTGGATTTCTCTGTGGATTTGGCAATGGTCTTCAGTTTATGGGTGGTCAAGCTGCTGGCTACGCAGCTGCAGGTTCTGTTCAGGTTTAGACTAGAAACATTATTATTTGTTCAATGGATTAAGAGTGAAAAGAAATTATATCTGTTATTCTGATGGTTTTCAGGCCCTTCCACTTGTGAGCACTTTTTGGGGAATATTGCTGTTTGGAGAATACAGGAGATCATCAAGAAGAACATATACACTTCTTATCAGTATGCTTTTTATGTTCATAGTTGCTGTCGCGGTGCTTATAGCCTCGGCGGGACATAGAAAATGATTTGAAAAGGCAATTCAAATACATCAACAAGCTAAAGTGGTCAAAAAGATCGCAAATTAGTTCATAAATTAGTCAAAAACCAAAGCGGAATCAGCATTTAAACTGGTTCTTGAGAAGAAGGACAAGAGCCCTGAAAGAAGAGTGAGTAACTTCATTAATGGATGTAACATGTTTGAAGTCCTTTGGTTAAATTTAACCAAAGTGTTTATATGTTTTCTCTATTGGTTTTTCGTCGTACGGTTTTGGTAACAACAATTGATCAGATGACTGAAATGTCTTTGTTACAAGCCAGATAAAGAAACCATAAGTAAACACATAAAGAAAGGCAAAGAAGTCGAATGGCCACTATTTAATTTTGAGAGTGCCAAAACAACAAACCAAAAGGTCTAAGACAAAGTCAATCCGGGGCATGACTACACATCAACCACCCATTTCAAAAGACAATAATGACTCTAACCATAGAGAGTGTGATTTTTAGTGATTTCATAAGTGAAAACAGACAATAATATGCGCAGAGAGTGAAAGATGTATATTTTAGAGAGTAAAGGAGGAGCAGCCATTTGTACGCTCTTGGCTTTGCTCTTCTTAAGGACATGGCCAGCATTAGCAATAATGAGTCTAACCGAAAGATGCAGTAGACTTCCTCAAATAAATGGAAAACGATTTTTGAAACGGAAGCTTCACATTCAGTACTCTCACGAATCAAATGACTAATATTAATGGAAATTAATAGTATAAGATATTTGGCTAATTTCTCTGCATGATTCTAGGACGTTAACTCTATTTGTTAACTAGCTTTCTCTATATTGGAAGTTTCTAGAGTTACTACATGAAAACTGGAAGTTTTGAGTCAAGGGTTCTGAGAAATTGTTACATTGCCAAAACTCTAAGACTTCAAAGATTTTAGTGATAACTTAAAAAAACAAAACTAAAATTTCCTTTGTATATATGTTGAAATTTTTTGTTAAAACATTTTCGCTATTTCTTCTGTATTGAATTGAATTTCTTACCAACTATTGTTATAAAAAACTAGTCGTACAATCTGCATTGTCTACAGAAATCCAAAATTCTTTACACAAATCAAGAATATTCGAAATTTCTACAATAGTAAAAAATCAAAACTTTTGAATAATTTTAAAATAATAGAGTGACATTGTAATCATTTTTGTGAGTGGAGTGAATTATAGAATTTGTAGCCATAATTAAGAAACTGTTGAACGAAAAAATATAAAGAGTTCAAACACAAAGATATAGGTCAAACGGGTTTTTTGGAGAAGGCACAACCCTTGAATTGGTTCTGCAACAATAGAGATACATTTGGAAGACAAGGATAGCGATTCGGAAATCAAGAGAGGTTTTAATCATCTTGAGCTTAAAAGAAGTTATATTTTTTTTAAATATTTTGTTTTACATCTTTAAGATGAATCTTGAGAGTAACAAGTGGGAATAGTATAATCTATTGGAGATAATGAGATGTTGATCTTTGGTCATGGGTTGCATTAAGAGCACCGGTTCAAGATGTTGGTGATGGAATCAAGAGTGATTCAGTTTGTTTTATTGAGGAAGATGTTTGGCCCGATTGATCATTCTTCAAATTGCGGTGCCTTTGATCTTGCCACAAGTAGATACGGTCATGACCAGCAATCATGACACTAACCGAAAGATGCGGTCTCAACACACTTATTTTGACTACGCACTAACAAATATGTTAGCTGCAATGATCATAGCGACACTAGCAGCTGATGATTTTATTCTCGTATCGAAACAAAGCACCATCCTCAAACCAATTGAGCTTTGGGCTTTCAGTGTAAATGTAGAGACGAATCATGTCCATTTATCAAAGGCCCATTATTTGGGGTATCTTAACTTCACCGAAATTACCAAGTAACCCCTGAATACTATTCTTCACAAACCTTCAATTTTGGGTTAAATTTAGAAATAATATGATGTTAACAAGATGATCTAATGTAAACCCATGGATTAAGGGTAAAAATCTAGTCAAAACCTTGTTGCTTTAGTACTAGGCAGTCCGCGATCTAAATTCATTGTAGATTTAGTTAAATGAAGTTTATCTTGTGTTTTCCAACTTCTTGACTGGATAATTGTGATAACTCATAACATGTGTAAAGACTATTGTTATGTTACTTTAATGCAAACATCTAGAAACAATCCTTAGTCCTTTTTTAAAATCTACATTTATCTAGGATTGAATAGCTCCGATTCTCTCACTTGAATTTTCTTTGGAAGCTAAATTGTTAGGATTTTATATGATCATTTGATTACAAAACCA
This sequence comes from Arabis alpina, assembly GCA_900128785.1. Lineage (NCBI taxonomy): Eukaryota > Viridiplantae > Streptophyta > Magnoliopsida > Brassicales > Brassicaceae > Arabis > Arabis alpina. Next base: position 1,741,595 of record LT669792.1, read on the forward strand.
CAAGATGCTTGTTTTGTAACATTGATTAAGGGTGCGCCAAGAAGGTTTATGTGAAAGACAAAGAAGCTTAGATATGTATGACAAATATAGATGTTTAACTACATATCTTGTAAATAGTTAAGCATCTAATGTGTGGAAATTTTGTACATTTTGATCATGCAAAGAACATTCTCATTAAAAAAAATTGAATGTTTAGTGAAATACAAAAAGAAAATTAGATTTTTAAAACACTTTAACTTTTAGAGTTTCAAAAAACCTTAATTATGACTAAGAAAAACAATACAACCATTTAACAAGGTTTAAAACGAATAATTTTTTCTTTATAGAATCAAACTAATATATGTAAATGAAATTACTAAAATGAACATACCATTTAACAGAGTTTGTATCTTAGCCTCTTTTACCTCGCTTGTTTGTACAAAATTTTGGCTTGCTTCATTTGGGAAAGCTTATAATCTGTGAATTTATTTTCCTCTTATTTGATTTTCACTTTTCAGCTGCTCTCTTGTTATTCTCCTTATAGACTAATATGTTTTAGTTAGTTTTAATTTATGTATGCCAAATTTGTTGTCTTCAAGAGATAAAGCTTTAAAACAGAAAATCTGAAATGATCAATAATCAAAACTATGATATTGTTGTCCGATTCCCCAAACCAACTTGCAAATCACTGCTCACAATCAAAAAATTCAACTCGTATCTAGTTTATTTAACTAATCATGAAAAACTTGTATAATAAGATTGGTTATACAGTATTCAATAAAGTATAAATTTACATATAAATGTGAAAACATTTTATATTTGATTAATCAAAAACACTTTCAAAACATCTTATATAACGAAAAGAGTAGTACTTTAACAAGAGGACCAACAAAATATGCATACAACTAGAATAAAATGTAAGTTAAGTTTATGATTGATCCGTCATCTAATTGTTTTTTTTTTTTTCTCTAGGTGACCTATCCAAGTCATAAGACTGAGTCTAACCCTAAACCAAACAATAAAACTAAGACTTATCCAAGTCATAAGACTGAGTCTAGCCCTAAACCAAACAATAAAACTAAATTTTACACTGAAATATCGAAGAAAACTAAAATTAATCGCTAAAACCCTAAGCTCCAATAGTGTGATCGGCAGGTAATCGCAGAGATGGATGCTCTACGAAATTTCATGAGAAGGAAGAAGAGACAAAAAGATTGGTCCAAGCTTGCATCCGATCTTTTACGACCGATCCTCGAAAGCTTGAGCTCTAAAGATTTTTACAGAGCAAAATCTGTTTGCTCAGATTGGTATTCGATTTCGAAAACTTGCATAAGGGGTTCTCTATGTCCATGGTTGATCACATACCAAGGTTCTGCTTTAACATTGTTCGATCTCCAAGAAGAAAGAACAAAACTCCTCGGACTCGATTTCTTATCACAAGACAGCTTTTGTATGGCTAGTTCCGGGAATTGGGTCTTGATAGTTGATTCTTGTCTTAGTTTCTGTATTTTGAACTTGGTTACGTGCAAAAGAATCAATCTTCCATCAACACATTCTTCAACTCAAAGAGTAGGCTGGTTGAAAAACGACATCATTGGATGCAAAAACTCAGCTGTTTTGTGGGTAGACGAGAAAACAGAGGACTATGTTGTTGCTTGGATTTACAAACAGAATCAGTTCTTCTCAATCAAGAAAGGAGAACCTTGGTGGAGAAAGTGGAATCACCGAGGCACAAATTCCGGTTTTTACGATATGGCTTATAAGAACTGTAAGCTTTATCTCTATACTTTAGATCATCACATCAAGATTCTTGATTTCTCTGGTCATAAACCTAAAGTACTAGGTATCGAAAATCCGTATCTTAACTATCCATTTAATTTCGTTGAGAAATCGTGGGAATACATTTGGAAGAGAAGAATAGCGATTCAAGACTCGGGAGAGGTTTTGATCATCCTTAGCTTAAAAGCTATTGATGAAGAGAAAACTTTGTTTTACATCTTTAAGATGAATCTTGAGAATAAAAAATGGGAAAGAGTGGATTCTATTGGTGATAATGAGATGTTGATCTTTGGTCACGGGGTTACAATAAGAGCACCGGTTCAAAATGCTGGTGATGGTATTAAGAGTGATACAATATGTTTCGTTGAGGAAGATGTTTGGCCGGATTCTAATCATCCTTCAAATTGCGGTGTATTTGATCTTTCCACAAGTAAAATCACATGGCCTAAGAGATTCGGGTTCGGTGGTTATATAGATAAAAGTCGGTGGTTTGTTCCAGAATTTAGTGATGGTCTTTGTGGTCAAGAGGCAGAGCCTGTTCAGGTTTAGACTAGAAACATGCATGTTATAATTACAATGGTTAAAGATTGAAAACAAAATATTTATTTTACCTTTTTGATTTTGATGGGTTTCAGGTACTTCCACTTGTGAGCACGTTTGGTGAACACAAGAGATCATTGAGAAGACCATATGTACTCCTTATCAGTGTGCTTTTAGTGTTCATGGTTAATGTGGCGGTTCTTATAGAAAGATATTTGAATAGGTGATAGCTTAAACTGCTTAAAGGACCACAGTGAGACCGGCTTTTGAAATAGTTCTTGAGAGGTTGAAGAAGAGCCTAAGAAAGAAGAGTGAAGAGTTCACTAATGGTTGCAACATGCATGCCCAAGTCTTTGGTTACATTTATACTAATTCGCGTAGTTTTTTCCCGTTATGTTGATTTAAGAATTAGGAATGTTATTTGAACACAAGTTGAGATTTGTTTAGTTCATACATGGGAAGCTAAGGTCTTTCTTTCTCCTTTCTGATTTTTGAAGAAGCTAAATAACGAACATAGTTAACATGTTGTGCCCCGTTATCTTTGAAATCAATTTCGAGGAAGTGGCCCAACATGTTGACCTAATATTCTTGGTTAGAAGGTGGTGTGAGATAAAGAATGTATGGTACGCTTGTAGTGAAAAAGACAGTTATTGGTGTGCACAAAGCGTAATGAGTGGAGATTGGTCAAAGGTTTGGAAGTATTCATTAGGAATTGTTGTAGTGGTATATGGGATCAATTTGATGATTCTCTAAACAAGAACATTTTGTGGTATTATTTTCAGTATCTATTCTTAGAGATTATGTAAGTTGCCCATTTGGCAATAACAAAATGCATGATATACATATCAATTTGGTTTAGTTTGTGCCTACTACACTATTCATCAAACAGCTGGTATGCATCTTACGTCCTAGTGACATTTGCTAGATCAAATTGTGACTGTACGAATATAAATTAGTTTTGGATACGAGTTGCTTGGTCTAAGTTCGATTCTTTTTAACAAAACAATTAAATTAATACAGGAATAGCAATACATAAAACAATTAAGTTACCAATCTTATATAATATTATACGGTTTTCACAAAGTTAAGTTTTGAAAAGTTGTCATATGTCATTTGTCATTTGTAATGTTGACACTTGTCCATTTCTTAATTAATCATCTTATATTTACTCTAATTTTGACATTTGACCATTAAGATTTATCAATTCTGTATTAATTCTTTAAAATAAAGTGTTATATCACTATTAACTTAGAGTGTTTTATGCAATAACCACATATAAAATATTTTATGCAAATAATCATTAAACATTAATACAAATAACGTTGTATACGTAGAAGCTATATAATTAGATCATATAAGAATTAAACTTTGTAAACCAAAAATGTGATTAGTCAATTTCATAAGCAATTAACAATTTCACCAACTTTTACAAATATTTTGCTTTATTTTTGCTAAACATATATTTATATTTTACTTTATTTTTACATATTTTTGTATTAACTTCAAATCCGCGCAACGCGTGGAAGATCCTCTAGTACAGTATATGCACATATGACACCAACATCTTATTATATATTTGCATAAATTAATATAGATTTTAGCCAAATTTTAGGAAAAACGTATCAATTTAGATGTACTGAATTAGGAAAACTAGATGTCATAGATTTCAAATACCAATATTATATTTGTACACACCAACATTTCTTTGATGAAACTCAGCTAAGATACCAACAATTACTAACTTTTTTGATCAAATCTTAGGCAAGCCTTGATCAATTTCATCTTAATATTGGTCAAATTGTTTATGTTTTAGAAACTTTCGTGATAATCACAATATAATGATATTCATACGTCAAATACCTTGGAATAGTTGAACGGAAAAATCTAACATAGATAGGACTATGGTTTCGTTTGCATACATACCAATAAGTTAAATTGGAGAAGATCATAGAGTTCAGAAACATATCGAGGCCAAAATCTCCAATTTTGTGTTAAATACTGATGAATGATTGTGTTTTCATATGCGAAAGCTATCTGTAATTTAATGAATTATGCACTTTGCAAAATCTTTGTCGAATCTATAATTGTTTTCTAGATGTTTGAGGAGATTACTTGAACAAATCATGCACAAGAAAGATAAGAAAAGTAGCAAGAAACTACACAAAATGTAACTGAGTAGACATAGGAAATAAATAACATATCAGTAATATCAACCAGCTTTATTTGATTTTCAATGGTGGGGAGATCTTTCAATGGTGGGGAGATCCTTCAATTCATTCAGGAATGTCTCAAGCTAAAACCTGGTTGGGAAACAACTTTGAAGTTAGAAGAGAAGATCATAAACCATGATACAAACATCACACAAATGGATCTCGTAATGGTAATTACTGACTTTAGTTTTTGCCTTCTACGTTCTAATAACTTATTTTTCTTTATCCTAACATCAATTTCCAATTTCTTTTGTTTGTGTTTAAAAGAATCATTTACTGCGGATTGCGGTCTCTTCCAAAGACTCTTTGATTGATGACTTGTCTCTAGTCACAGAGGAGCTACATAGATCCGGCTTACTCTCCTCTGAAGAAGTGTTAGAGTTATCTTCTATGTCAACATCTGATTTTTACATAATTTTCAACGACAAGCTCAAACTAAACATGGTACATTTCAATCTGATCACATTTCAATCTTTATTTGCTTAAACAACTAAAGCTGAAACCCATTTTTTTTGATGTTATCTTGCAGCTCTCAACTGCTTTCCCTGAATTTTGGACTCCACATAAGGCCGAGTCACAATTTTTCCGTCATTTTACAAAGGTTAAAACCCTTGGTACGTTCCCCATTATGCGTTTCTAGGATCTATATGTGTATATGATATATGTGAATTTATGTATATGATATTCTGTGAACTTCTTAACTTTTTATTTTGCACGTAGAGGTGGTTTTAGTAAGGTTATCTTGTGCACAAATAATCTCGATGAAAAGCAGTATGTTGTGAAGAAGATTCGAGTGAAAAAGAGCGAAGAAAATAGGTAAGAAAGAAAACTGTGATTATCTATGTTAATGTTAGCTAAGTGTTATGCCATTTATCTAACAATGTTTTTCTACATATTCTAGTGGCAAGGATTCCCGTATTCTCAGAGAAGTAACAACGCTTTCCGGCATGCACCATCAACGATTTAGTTACATTATCTTGTTAATAATTAAGCATGTGTGGAGATTTTGTACATTTTTGATTCAACAAATAACCTTTTCATTAAAAAAAAAAGAATGTTTATTGAAAAGAAAAATAAAATAAAGTAACGAAATAAATCTCGTAAAGAATTTAAAAAAACCTTGATCATGGTTGAGTGAAGAGCAGTATAGAATATCATTTTTAATGAAAAGTTTAAACTATGAGATGGGACAAAGTTTCATCGTCACCTCTCTTCCACAAAAGAAAATTCAACTTCACGTAGAGAGGAAGAGAATTTTGTCAAAAGAAAATGTCACAAATATCAACTATTTTCTAGAAAACATGATTAAAAAATAATCTTTTCGTATCAATTATTGTTAAAAAAACACACACACATATGTGACAAACTTATATATTTTTTTCTTCCAATTAGAATCTAAAGAAATAATTCCAACATTCTCATTTGGATGCACAATTAACATGTTAATTATGCCCCCATAACCTTTGGATGCATTAACATGTTGTGAAATAATCCCAACATAACACTCTCATTAACATGTTGTGAAATAATTAACACTTTCAATTAAAATCTTAAGAAACAATCCCAACATAACACTCTCATTTGGATGCACAACATGTTAATGCAACTAAATGTTATTCTAGTGGTAAGGATTCTCCTATTCTCAGAGAAGTAACAATGCAACATCAACGTTTTGTTGTGTTCTTGTATGACAAAAAGCTTGATGAGTTGGTACAAGCTTGATGATTCTCAAAACAAAGAACATTTGGTATTAAAATTTTCAATAGTAAAGAAAATTATTTTGTTACTTTTATACTTGCTATCTACTATTAGTAGGACTCTCAATAAACAACAAAGCATGATGTTAAGAACCGTTCCATTAGTTGTTCACCTTTACAAGAAGAAACTCCTCAGGTAGTTTCAGAGAGGGAACACTTTCTTGTGTTTGAAATATAACACAAACCCCAAATACAAAAATCCGCATCCGATACCCGTTACAAGCAAAACCCACTGAAACATCGCCGGATTCTTGAAAACCGAGTCTTGCATATTCATCCCGAAAACTGCGGTTACAGCTGCAAAAATGGCTGCCACGAAGGTTGCCGCGGTAAGAAGCAGTTGAAACTGAATCAACTGATTCTGTACATTCCCCTAAGAAAAACATGGACAAGGTAAAAAACTCGCAGAGAATCTTGAGATGAAACAAGAAGACGATAACACGACTAGATTGTATCTGTCCATACCAGCTTAATGTTGATCAGATCCTCTGTATCATCAATATACTCCTTCAGCTGCAAACACAAATCATAAATCAAAATGAAGAATTAAACTGATGAAAAAAAACATGTAACTGTAACAGATTGTGGTACTAACCGATGATAATTTGCTGAGAGTGTTATCAACAACGACAAAGTAGGCTTCTAGTAACATCTCTAGTTGATCAATGTTCTCTCCGCTGCTAGAGGAGCTTAACAAGCTTCGGTGTGAGCCAACGACACTGCTAAAGGCTCTTTGAAGCTTCCCAAAAGTCCCACTCGTTGAACCAACAGGTGAAACCGGAGCAGATTTCGAAACTATTCCTCCAGAAGAGTGAAATTCGTCATCGAGGTTATCTTCTAACTCCCCTGGAGAAGCATGAGCCTCAGCTCTTTCTTTTTTCTCAGTCAGATACATCTCAGCCATGTCATCATCATCATCCATTAAATGTTCTATTTCATCACAAACCTGCAAGTTTCAAACCCCAAAAATCAAAATGTATGGTACCAATTTCTCTAAATTTTAAGGGTTGTTCGTGATTTACCTTCTGAACTTTCTGCGTTAAGGTTAGGAGACGACCTTTTAACCGACGAACGTGTTCTAGATTAAGAGTGCTAATGTTTGAGGCTAATTCATCAAGAACAGGATACACCTCCATCTCAAGCTCATTCACCTGTTATAGTTAAAGCTGTTATAGTTACACGAACTATAGTGCGGTATGATCTTATAAGAGAATGTAGCATACCTGTGCATCTAAAGACAAGCAAGATAATTCCAAAACCAGCTCCAACGCTTTAAATTCAAACGGCAAATCATCTAAAACCAACACATATAACAGTTTCATAAGCGACTCTAATCATTAACACAATTCCAATCCATAAAAGCGATATCAAAATCTAACCTATGAGATTAAGGTTTTGTTTTGACTGAAGACGTTTACACAACTCCGACTGATACTGAACAACAGACGCATCTCGACCATTCATAAGAATAACCTCTTCAGCTGTGATTATACATCTAATCTTCTCAAGACTAACAACTATAGCTCTCTCACGTCCCAAAATACTCGAAGGATAGATAAACAAAGGATCAAGAAGTCTCAAATCTCTAGATGGTAACGAACAACGCTTCATTATACTTGCTTTATCAAGCTCTAAAACCGTCGAGTTCCCATTTTCGTCAATCTTCACCCAAGAACGACTAGATTGACCTCTCTTCTTAAGTCCAGAGAAAGGATGGCTACGGTTACTATATCCTTCAAGATTATTCACTGGTCTACCAATCTTTTGCGAAGAAGATACGAAATCCAGAAGATTACAAGTAGTAAATGGATCTTGTTGTTCTCCCATTGTGACTCTTTCCTCTCTTGCTTACAAGTAACAATTTCAAACCTGAAAACAACAATTTTGACATGTAAAACTCTTCTTCTGATCTCTCTACAAAGAACCTAACTTTCTCTAAAGATTATGCTAAACAGAGAAAAACCCACAAATCAATTCACAAACTTTTCTACAATGATAATCAAGAAACAATCTTTAAAACACTAAATTGAAGAAAAGCTACAGTAAAGGAAGATCCAATTCGATAAAATTTCTCAAGAACACAAAATCACCAGAGATCAATTAGGGCTAAACTATCAATTCCCAAATACATAAACGTCACAAAGCAAAGAATCCAAAATCAAAACCCATTATATTACAAACCCTAGATTCCATTAAAAACTTCACCTTTCGACTTTCGTTTACAAGCTTTTTCAGTTTCTCAAGAAGCAGCAACAAAAATGGCTTTTTGTTTTTGTTTTAATACAATTCAAGAACAAAACGTATCTCAAGCCGCCACGTGTACAAAGTCAATGACCTCTCTCTCTATTGGACAGAACACAATATCTACAATAGACCTTACCACATGACTACATCATTTAGTTAAATAATTTCATAGTATCAATTTAGATCTACGTTCACATAGGTTCTAAATTCATTGCATTCAAATGAAAATTGTTTTGTGTTCTCGGGCTTCTTGACAAATAATTGTGATAACTCAAAATTTGTTTTGTTGCTCTAACGCAATTATCACTTGACTTTTTAAAAATCTGTGTTTACAATTAGCACTAGTTTTCAATTCAACGCTTCTTCTAATTTTAACGGTGTATCTATGAAATTCTGAAAAGAAAGAAAAAGTTATTTGAGAAAATTATTGAAGCATCAAATATAGACTACTATCGTTGACCTGAACAGAGAGAATTCACTCTTTTTGTTGTGCAAAAAATTCGTTCTTGAATAGTTCATTCACAAATAAACTTGCACGTGTGGAATTTGTACATTTTGGATCCAACAAAAAAACTTCTCGTTAAAATACAAATTAAATGTCTAATAAAATACGAAAAAAAACAAAATATTGTAATGAAATAAATCTATAAAAAAACATTATCGGATATCTAAAGAACGACAATCTTTTGCAAAGAATATACAAAATTCGGAAGATTACAAGTAGTAAATGGATCTTGTTGTTCTCCCATTGTGACTATTTCCTCTCTTGCTTACAAGTAACAATTTCAAACCTGAAAACAACAATTTTGACATGAAATTCAATATTTGCAACCATCTCTTTTGTTCTCTCTACAAAGAACCTAACTTTCTCTAAAGCTACATAATTTACAGTAAAGGAATATCCAATTCGATAAAATTCCTCAATTTCAGTATCTTAATTCCAAAAAATCGATCGAACACAAATCAATTAGGGCTAAATTATTAAAACAAAGAATCAAACATCAAAAAACCCTACATTCCAACAAAAAAAAACTCTACCTTTCGAATTTCGTTTACAAACAGTTTCCCAAAGCAGCAACAAAAATGGCTTTTTGTTTTTGTTTTAATACACTTCAAGAACCAAAATGTATCTCAAGTCGCCACGTGTTCAAAGTCAACGCCTCTCTATTGGATAGAACACGACTTCTACAATAGACCTTACCACATGGAATCTTTAAAAAACCGATAAAGAAGATGGCGCGAAACGTAGCCATGGTTAGTTATAAAGGTCCGAACTTTACGACATACCTTTCGTTCTATGTTATCTCCCAGACAACAACAACAACAACAAACCCTAGATCCCCTTTTCATCAATCTTAAATCCTCTGTTTTGGTCTTGCTTAGATTTCTCTAACAAGATTTCAAAACAATTCACTGATTAATAAGCTTAATCATTGTTTCTGAATCAAAAGGTATGTGTCTTTTTATATCAGAGATTGTATATGTATATTAGTTTCAAATTTGTTCAATAAACCCGAGAAATGGCTTAAAGATGATTCTTTTTTAGGTGTTTAATGGATACTAAACAAGAAAGTGTAGATATTCACTTAGAGACACATTCAAGAACGTCTTCTTCATCATCATCATTATCATCGTCTTCGTATTTATCGCCACCGAAAAACCTACCTGACACAGAGATATCACCAACGGATTCACCTCCTGTTCAAGTAATGGATAGAGATGATAATGATAATGGCAATGACATAGATCAAGAAGGAATAGACTATGATCCGAATAGGATACCGTCTTCGGTTTTCGATAGAAGTAAATCGAATATACCAGCTGAATGGAGTTGTACTTCGAACGAATCTTTGTTTAGTATTCATTTAGGACGTAATAGTTTCAGTGTTTATGGTAATGATTTGATGACATCAGGAGAGTTATTAGCTTATAGTACTTCACTTCCTATGCCTCCTCCACCTGGATCAGAACCTAAACCTGTCGAAGAACCGTCCAAGGTTGTTGTCGTTGTTGATGATTCGGATAAGGAAGAGGAAGTTGTAGTAGTAGTAGAAGAAGAAGAAAGACATAAAGAGGAAAAAGAAGAAGAAGATAAAAGAGAGAGTCATGATAAAGAGCAACAACAACATCCTGTTGTTTCTTGGAAAACTCCTACGCCTTCGTATCGGTCTACTCATAGCTCGAACAGCGCGCACTCCTTCTCTTTCCCGATGTAATAAACCTCTCCTTATAACCCCATACGCTTTGTTTTGTTTTGTTTTGTTTTGGATCAGTTTTAATGGTTTTTGTAAACAGTTTGGCAGGTTCTGCAGCAAGTGAACCAGCTAATGCAGAAACAGAGGAAGAGAAGAAACAAGGAAAGGAATCAGAAGACACACAACAACCAGAAGAAGCAGAAGGAACATCAAACCAGAAACAATCAATGTGTAGATGGTTCTCATGTTTTCCTCCATGTCCTTGGTGTTGTGCTTCACGTTCTCCTTGTTCTTGTTCTTGAATCTGTTATGGTGTTTAATTAGACAAAAAAAGCTTCTTGACAACAGATTAAATTTGTCATTAGAAGTGAAGGAACCTTGATTCAATTCAATCCATGAGAAGACATGCAAGAAAAATGATCTAGATAAAATCGGTTTTTTTTAACTCTTTCTCCTATAAAGCTCAGATTCTCAAACAATGAGCAAACTTTGGAAGAAGAAGCTAAAATTCTATTTTATGGTCTGAGCCATATTGCCATGGCTGTTCTTCTTATATGTTTTTACCATCACCACCAGCAGCCGCACCGTTCTGTTTCACATTGCCTTTTCCTCCATTGGAACCGTTGTCTCGAGGTTTGTCTCTTTTGTAACCATTCTCATTCTTATGGTCACCGTTGTTTCTTGCATACGGTCTGCCACCATTTTCTGCAGCAGGATCCTTAACTCGCTTCTCTTCTATAGATGCTCTTCGGTTTCCGATAATGATTGGAGATTCCTTGTGAGCCTGGAAGACTCTTTTAACTGCTTCACTATTTTCGAACGCCACAAACCCGTAACAGTCTTTTTTTTCCTGAAAGATTAAGAATTTTAAACGTGTTAGTAAGCTACGGTTTAATGTTTCAAAGCTTTGCAAAAAAAAAAAAACATTCTCTTAAGATCGTTTAAAACAACTCACCCATTTGCTTCTCACTTGAATACCACCTCTTCTGATAGCTCCAAAACCTTTAAACGTTTCATAGAGTTCCTCCCGAGTCGCGTCTAAAGGCAAGTTTGCAACAAATATGGAACCGCCCTGGTCTGGCTTTTCAATGGTATTAGCAGAAGATTGTTCAGGAATTGGGATCGGAGCTTTGGCCTCAGCAGGAGCAACACTCGGCTTTTCGACAGGTGAAGCTTTAACATTCACCAAAGGAGTGCTGTTTTGAGCTTGAGTTTGGACCCCCAGAACTGATGCAAAGGTTCCCTTGGGAGCATCCTCTTGCACTTTTGCTTCAGCAACCACTTTCTTCTCCGGGACTTTCGCGTGTCCATTTGCTTCAACAACCACTTTCTCCTTGGGGACTTTAGCGTGTCCGTTTGCTACAGCACTTACGGGTTTTGTAACCGTAGTTTCACCTTGACTAGAGACAATAACCGCCTCTACAACTTCACTTGACTCGATTACTTGGTGACGCACTTCTGGTTCGACTAAGTCATCAGACAAGTACCTCAAGTAATCATTAAGCACATAGTAGCTTCCTTTCTGAGGTACAAGGAAGAAACATTGCACAAACTTCTTTCTTTCTCCATCTTTACCAATCACTAAACCCATGACTAAAGTTGCAACTCCATTCTTAAAAGATGTTTGGGAATCAACCTCTAAAATCTCAATCTTCGAGTTTTTGTAGTCACACAACATTATCTGATCATTAACATCCTACAAAAATCGAATGAAAAACCATTAACACAAACTAAACACCAGACACCTACTAATACCATCAAAGGAACTTACTTTCAGAGTATTGACATAAACCATGTCCCCATCGAGATTAGGACGTCCAAGAACACTAAGCTCGTGATAGAATTTATGAACCGTAGCAGGTGATTCACAAAGGTGGTTGTAGTATTCAAGAACAAATGTATTGCCTACAATGTTCCCATCCACTATTGGAGCTTCAAGTGCCATCTCTACATTCATAATCCAACAGATTTACATTAGTAAACATTCTTAAATCTATTACAACCCTAATCAACAATTAAAGGATGTACCTTTAATGAATCATGCGATTGAACAATAATAAACCACAAAAAGAATCAATTACGATTAAATTGAACTACCATAGATCGTAAAGGTTTAAACTTTATATCAAATTATAACAAAAAGAAGACATTGAGACAAGAATCTAAAGTAAGTACCTGTAACAATTAGGAGAAGAAGACAACAGAATCAATGACAAATCTTGAGACTTTGAGAGGAAACTGAGTTTACTTGGAATGTTTTAGTATATATAGCTACTAGGGTTTTTTACTCCAAAGAGAATTGGGAATTTCTGTTTTTTGTTTTTTTTTAAAAAGGAAATTGAATTTACCTTTTTTTCTTTGCAACGTTTTGGGTTAAGAACCAGTAATAACTCGACACGTAGTAGTCATATCTGATAGAATCGGAATGTTGTGTTGAAAAGGGCAGTAGATCTTTAACATTAAATTAAAGGAAAAAAAACCAAAAGAGGAATTATATTTTTTAAAAAGAGCCCCCGGCGAGGATCGAACTCACGACCTTTCGCTTACGAAGCGAACGCAATACCACTATGCTACGGAGGCGATTTGTTCACTCTCTGCAACGAATGATTAAAACTTTTGTACTTTTTTTTTTGTTGACAGTCTAAAGCAATTTCTTCTTCTTTGTGACAAGTTTTGAGAAGCCGCCGGAGAAAAAATGTGTGGAATTGCTGTTATTGTCTCCGGTGTACGTATTGAACTCTCGACGTTACAGTCTCTCTCTGAACCTCCTTTCGAACAAGTAAGTAAATCTCTCTTCTCTGACTTCACTTGTGATGATGATTTAGATTGAGAGTTTGGAGTTTTTTGTTTGTTTTAGTATGAATTACTTGTGGGTTTTAAGTTTAGTGTCTTGTTCTATCTTAATCACTACTAAAGCTTCAAACTTTGTTACTAAAGCTTCAAACTTTGTTGAAGACCAATTGCTTCTTATGTTCTGGCTTTTAATACACTGGAGTGTGCTAATTTGGTGTGTTTTCTTGGTTAAAACCAGTTACAATTCACTATGGAAGATGTGAAATCTGTGTTAGGACAAAGAGGTCCTGATAGTGTAGGTGAAAAGAAGATTCTTCTTCGACCAACTAGTGCTCAAGAATCTGTGACTCTGTCTGTTTTTGAGGATGGGGAAGGAGATTGTGAGCTTGGAGATACTAGTTCTTCTTGTGGTGAATTGCATTTTATAGGTTCTACATTACAGCTTAGAGGAACTAGTTCTATAGTTCAGCCATTGGTGGATTCTTCTGGAAACATTCTAGCTTATAATGGTGTGGTTTTCTTCGTAATCTTTTGAATTATTATGTGTTTTCTTTACATTATTCGATATATGAATTGGTATGTTTTCTGTTCAGGGGAAGTATTCGGAGGGATTGAAATCAATAGTTATGATAATGATACTGAAGTTCTTTTGAAGTCTTTAGAGAATGAAAAATCTTTGGTTCCAGATGTTCTTTCGATGATTAAGGGTCCGTGGTCCGTTATATTTTGGCAGGTAAGTTAGTAACTTGCCTCTATCTTTGTAATGTTCGTAGCATTTTAGTACTTGCTCTTAGAACCTTTTACTCTATCAGGAAAGCTCAAGAACGCTATGGTTTGGTAAAGATGCTTTTGGTCGGAGGAGCCTTCTTGTTCACTGGCCAACTGTTGAAGAACCTCGTTTTATTCTATCGTCTGTTTCACCAGCTTCTTCCATTGCTCATGGCTCTGGTATGAATTTTGCTTAGTAGAGTAATTTTGTGTCTTTATGTACACTACATGCCTCCAAGTAACATTTGTTCTTTTGGTAGGATTGGATGCTGAAAATGGTAATAGCATTCATAGATTTTGGGAAGAGCTTCCATGTGGAGTGTACAGCATTTCGTTTGGGGTTTCAGAATCTGGTTTATGTGTTCTTGGTGAAGTCACGAAACATGAATGGACAATTACCATGTGGAAAGAATTGATTGAATGGGAAAGAATTGATGTTCTACCAAGACCCGAAGATCTATCAAATTCGTCGTTGGGCAGAATTCAAGAAGAGAAAGACAATGCTCTTTCAACTTCTTCAGGTACTGCTTAAGTTCGTCAGACTCCTCCAGTTTTGTCCAATTTTCATATTCCTGACAAGGTTTAGCTTTAGTATTCGCGCAGACAGTTTTAGTTGTTCTAAAAGAATCAGTGAGGCGGCGAACTTCACTACATATCATTTTTCAGGTATGAGCTTTAAACTATGCTCTATTAAATGCTGCATGATTCGCGAAAATTATTCGGCAGTCACGGGTTTACCTCCAAACATCTTTTTATTGACATAAACAGGGAGAAAAAGAAGTTGTCCCAGTAGCTGTTCTTTTCTCTGGTGGATTAGATTCGATGATTCTTGCTGCTCTGTTGGATCAGTGCCTTGATCCAAAATGTAACCATTCCTCTACACTGTTCCCATCTCGGGCATAGATTGTGAAGCTAATTTAGATTTACAAAATCTGTTTTTTTCTTTCAGATGAAGTTGATCTTCTTAATGTCAGTTTTGATGGTCCTAATGCTCCTGATAGGATCTCCGCTAAAGCTGGAATAAAGGAACTTAAAATGATTGCACCTTTGAGAAGGTACTTAACTCTGTTACTGTGTATAAATGCATATGTCTATTACTATTCTAACCGATTTCTCGTTGTCTTGATGCAAATGTTATTGGAAACTCAAGGTGGAAGCTTGTGGAGATTGATGCTGAGTTATCAAAACTAACCTGCGAGACGAAGCGTGTTATGTCACTCATCAATCCTGCAGATACTTATATGGTAAACATCAAATTCTTGAGGATTGTGATTGCATTCTTCTGAACTTTGATGAGAATTGAACAAAAAAATTGCAATGTTAGGACCTTAACATAGGAACAGCATTATGGCTTGCTGCTCGTGGTGATGGTTGGATTCACGAAGAAAGCGAAAATCAAACAGTAGAAGAAGATAAGCAGCGCGTCAAATATAAATCTCATGCTAGAGTTCTGCTTGTAGGCGCTGGTGCTGATGAGCAATGTGCTGGTTATGGTAGGCACAGAACAAAGTATCGAAATGGGAGGTATATATATGTCTGCAGATACTTTCTCTTATGGATCTAAAGTAACAACTAACTCATCTCACAGTTTTGTTATACATTATTGTGTCCAGTTGGGTTGCGTTGGATCAAGAAATGAAATTGGATATGCAGAGAATTTGGAAAAGAAATTTGGGTCGGGATGATCGATGCATTGCGGATAATGGTAAAGAGGTATATGTTGCACCAAGAGTAGAAACTCATTTTGGTTTCTCTTTGTCCTATGTTCTTAAAATGTTTTATATTACATTTTCAGGCGCGGTTCCCGTTCTTAGATGAAGATGTGATAAAGACTCTCCTAGACATTCCCTTATGGGAAATCGCAGATCTTGAGCAACCAAGTGGGAAGGGAGATAAGAAAGTTCTTAGACAGGTGAGTAATAATAAAGCTACTATTTCTTCCTTTTAAAAAACCTCAAGAACGTTCTAGAAACTTCATAAACCGAAACGTTACTTAAATCTTAAAGGTTGCAAAGTTGCTTGGTTTACATGAAGTTGCAAAGATGCCTAAGAGAGCAATACAGGTAAAAGAGGTTTAAAAAAGTTGATAGCTATGTGTTGTGTTTTCTTGCTCTCTCACTTTTTTGTTTTTGGACTTTATCTTTGTGTTTAGTTTGGATCAAGAATAGCTCGTGAATCAAACCGTAAGAATTTTGGAAGTAACCGAGCCGCGAACCAGGCCTCTGCCGGAAGCGTGAGATTCCAGTCCCCATGACCAAAACACTCATTTTATCCCTACACAACTATTCTTAGATTACGTTACTTTGTGTTGTATTGTATACAAATACTGATAAATGGTATATACAATCTCATGTTTTCCCCTTAAAGATTTTGCTATTGATACAAAACATGTCGAGTAGTAATGTTGTCAATGATGTTCTATGATAAACTAGTTGATTCTGACTTTGCTCAGTTTCATACGCTAGTGAAAATAAGGTTAAACTTTTTGTCTTGACATAATCCAAATTACGGCAACTTTTTACCAAGACTACAGAAAAATAAAGCCTTTGTCAAAAATGACATAAACCCTAACCCTAAACTCTCTCATTGCCTGTGAGAATTTTGCTGCGACGAGTGGATTCGATGGAGAAACGAAAAGGTTTCTCAAGTGCAAGAGAAGATATGATAAGCAAATTACCAGACGCTTTGATAACTCAGATACTCTTGTATCTTCCTACAGAAGAAGCTGTAAGGACTAGTGTTTTGTCCAATAGATGGAAAAGTCTCTGGCTTTTGATTCCTGGGTTAGATTTGGACTCTATGGACTTCCCAGACTACAATGCTTTTATTGGTTTTATAGACAGGTTCCTAGATATCTCTAGAGAAGAGAAAACATGCTTGCAAAAGCTCAAGCTATGTATTAGGAAAGATGAGAATGAGGAGTCTTGTGTCACGCGTTGGATAGACTTTGTGGCTACTCCTAAACTTAAGCATCTTGATATTGAGTGTGTTCAGTCTTTTGAAGTGATTCCATTAAGCCTTTATATCTGTGACAAACTCCTTCACTTGAGTCTCGATCATGTTTCTCTATGTAGTTTCGAGTCTGTTTCATTACCTTGTCTTAAGACTATGTATTTGGAATTCAATTTGTATGCCAATGAGACGTCTCTGGAGTTGCTTATCTCATCTTGTCCAGTTCTTGAAGACTTGAGCATTCTTAGAAGGGTAGATGATAATGTAAAGGTTTTACGAGTCCGTTCTCAGACACTAACCAGTCTCAGTATAGAAGTTGGTTTGTTTGATCTAGTGGATATATCTGATTTTAAAGACTTTGGAGTATTGATTGATGCCCCTAGACTCAAGTATTTGAAATTCGAAGGTGATGTTACTACGAGTAAAATCATAACCAACTCGGGTTCTTTAACCAAGATCAATATTCTTGGAGACTTTTATCTCAAGGATAGTGCTAATGAAGTCAACTTACCAAAGGGATATATGGTCCGAAATTTTTTCGCCAGTATCTTGGGAGTTAGGGATATGAATATCTCTTACGGTACTTTGGAGGTATATATGTCTATGCAAATTCATTTATACATTTTGGTGAAATTTTTGCTCACCTATATTCTCTCCTTTCTTCTGTGTGTGTTTGTGTTGTATAGGTCATTAAAGATTTCATGCCATTACCTCAGTTTTGCAACCTGTCCCGTCTAGAAGCAGAGTTTTACAATTTAAATTCTTTGGAAACTCTGCTAAAGTTACTTCAAAGTTGTCCGAATCTAAAATCTCTAATCCTGGTAATGACTTGGACCAACTCATGTGTTAAAGTAGTATATAAAATTCATTAGTCTTGTGTTTTACAGGATTTACTTCCTTTCTCTGTGAGGGAACAAATAAGACGTTCGCTCGTGCCTCAGTGTTTGCTATCATCGCTCGAGTTTGTAGAGATTAAAGGCATATTATGTGGAGACCCTATTAAAATCTTAGTAGCAAAGTACTTTGCAGAGAAATCAGTAATCCTCAAGAAACTTGTTCTGCGTTTGGGAGGTTTCATGGAAGAACAAGACTCCGATGACTTAAGGGCTCTCCTTGCATTGCCAACGCGATCTAGCAAGTGTCAAATCGAAGTTTGTGATACGTTGTAAGACTGATGTAGTGTATCATGCTGCATCAAATACTTTTAGACTGAGACTAAACCCTACGTTGGACTTGGATTTTGTTTCTGTTGAATTATGTTACTGATACCTTTTGGCCACATATCTTGTATTATGTTTCAGGATTCCAAACTTGTTAGGTTGAAAATGATTGTGGTAGAGAATTTTTAGGTAAACAGGTGCAAGAATATTTGGAACACCATGACTGTTCTCTTGCGATGAACATCGTATACATCTCTTTATGTTGCACAGAGAGACACTAGTGAAATGAAACTCTATAACCACTTTATCATAGTTCAATTCAGATAAAGAAGCATGATCTTTGTTTAGAGGGAAACAACAATCAAATATGACCAAATGACTATCCATATATGGTGCAAAGAAGGCACCTCGACAATTAGCGGAAACAAAGTGGTTGTGTTTGTCATTCAAGCGACAATGTACCTTGATATCGATTACATATAACTCGAAAGACATAAATTCGGCATCAAGCACGACATAAATTCCAAGAATTGTTGAGAGAGAGAGCTTTTGATGTAATAAAGAAATGGCCAAAGAGCTTCTAGTAGCTTGGTAAGTGAAATACAAAGGCATTTGTGCTCTTAGAAATATGAGATACTTCAATACTGATTGTTATTGAACAAGTGCTTCTTGACCAAAGAAGTTTTCAAATACACTAGAGTGGTTTAAAGCAACAATTTCATTAAATAATCATATTTATACTCAACTTTTTAACTGATGTATAGTAAAAGCGTAAAACAAAAGTTACAAAATCTATCCATGAAAGAAGAAGACTACACATCCCCTTTTGGTAGTATCAAACATGTTAGTTTATTTTTTATTTTATTTTATTTGTATTACCAGGAGATTCCGAGCGTAAGCCCATAATCCCTTAGACCTGAAACTACAGCATGTAATATTAGTTTCGTCCTAAACGCCACTCGAACCAACGACCTGTAGGCTTTGCATGAAATCTTTACCAGTTGAGCTACTCGCTCATGTTAGTTTATTGAACTTCAACTTCTCTAACTAATCTAATAAGAAGTCTAATCTTAGACACTATCCAAATTTAGATCACTATCTAAATTTAAATCCCCATATAGTCAATGTTTTTGCTCAATTTTCAAACACTTGGGGGACACTAAAAGTTATCTGGAAAAAGGGATCGTGCGCGTGAGATTCACGCGCGACGATTTCCAGCCACAAACCACCGCCGAATCTCACATCTACGATCTTCTTGCTTCGCCTCTCCGGTACCCGGTTTCGACCGGATCCGTGAGAGGGCAATCTTCCCTCCTTATTTCTGTTGATTTCTCCGGCGGCTGAGCTTATTGTGCGGTTATATTTGTTTTGTTTCTTTCGGTGAGTGGTCGGAGATAAGCTGCGTGTGGCGGCCGCGTCTTGGTTCTAGGGTTTCTTCCGGTATGGCTTTTCGTTGGTCGACGGCGTTTTGTCATAACCGGAGGTCAGCTATCACCTTAATCCAGCCCCACACTCGTCGTCCAGTGGATCTACATCGTAGATCTCTTTCTCCTCCTTTCGTGCTTCCGGCGAAAGAGATATTATCGCAGCTGTGGAGCGACGTCTGCTCGCTGATTGGTGGTCTCTCTTTCTCCATTGGATTCCGATCAAAGCCAGGCTTGGTATGGTGGTTCCACCGTCCCTCTTTCTTCTTTGGTGGTCGGGCTTTTCTTTGACGGTGGCATCAGCTTCGAGGATGGTGTTAGTTTGTCGTGTTTAGCCCTTGTCCTCACCAACTAGTTGGATGTTGTCTTCTCATGTTCGGTGATTGCTTAGATCTCTAATGGTTGACGTTGTTCTCCCTGTCAGAGCCTCGATCTTGCTTTCACCTCTAGAGGACTTAGTTTCAGAACAATGTTCCGGGTTTGATCTTTGCGAGGCTTTTCCTCTTGGCACTTTGGCTCGATGAATTGGTGGTCTCTACTGTGGATATCTCTGTTGCTGGACAATTGCAGTGGGTCCTTGTTAGCTATCGATGTGGTGTCTTCGAGTGTGAGATGGTGTCCTGTTAAGCCTCGTTGTTTCTCTTCTGGTCTTGCGGTTTGTGTTCCTTTGTTTTGGTCCGGTTACCGGTGGTAGCTATCGACCATCTCTTTGTGTTTCATTTCCCGTACATCTGGTCGTGTTCGGTTTGCTTAGGGCCTGTTGCTGTGTGCGCTTTGCTCTTGAGAGGGTCTTGTTGATGTTGTCTTAAATTCTTGCGTTTGTGTTTGATGGGTTAGGCTTGTTCGCTAGAGGAGCTAGTATAACCTTAAGTGTTCGTTGGGGTATTCATTGTCTTATCTTAGCCCTGGACTATTGACTTCAAGTGGAACTTGGTAGGGTGGGCTGTCGACGAACACTAGCTGGTTCGTGAGGTTTCTTCTTTGGTCGAGCTCATGGAATTGTTCAACTAGTTTCTCTCACGGGGCACGAGTGGAGTTCGTGATCGAGGGCTACACGACATTGCCGTTGACATCTCAATTTTGGTCCTCCGTTGAAAGGCTTCTAGTGCTATGGGTTCTAGTTTCATCGGCTTAAGCGGTTTGCTATTCAAGCTCGTTTCTTGATTCTGATGTAGGAAGATCACTCGCAACGTCATCATTTCGTCTTGTTTCATTAGCTTTGTGTTAGTGTTGAATTGACGGACTGAAAACCGTTATGTTTTATGCGTTCCATGTTTTTATCTTTTTTGCCATGGTTACATCTTATAGGTTTAAAAGTTTGCTTTGTAAACCTAAAACATTTCATTTTAATGAAACATTTACAATTTAGCAACAAAAAAAAAAAATTCAAACACTTTTGTGAAAAGAGGGTAAAATTGTAAAATCACAAGAACAATCAAAAACCCTAACATATTTACCAAAATTCAATTTTCTTCTCCGGTGTGATCTTGCGTTCTCCGGCGCATAAACCTCTGCTAAAGGTCACAACTTTAATCCCAAAGTTTGCTTTTTCCCCTCTCAAATCCAATGGAAACCGAAAATAGTGTTAACGATGAAACATGGAGAGCAGAAGCAGAAATCGGTGGCAACGAGAGAGCTTTACAAGCACTTCGTGAACTCATTATCTTCCCTTTTCATTACCCTCTCGAAGCTCGAACTCTTGGTCTCAAAGTATACACCTTTACACTCTTGATTTGAGCTTTGTCTCTTTCGTTTTCAGTTCATTAATTGGGTCTCTGTGTTTTACTCAATTACAGTGGCCTAGAGGATTGCTTCTGTACGGACCTCCTGGAACCGGAAAGGTAACATATTTAGACCCAAAAATGTGTTGGGTTCTTGAAAGTTTTGAACTTTAGCTCACTTTAGCTGATTAAACTGTTTTCTTGTAGACAAGTTTGGTTCGTGCTGTTGTACAAGAATGTGATGCACATTTGATTGTATTAAGGTACTTTTGTGTTTGTAGTTTCTGTATAAGCTTATGGTATTGAGGAAATAGGTGAATGATGTGTGTTTGTGTGGTGATGTTCTGTTTAGTCCACATTCTGTACATAGAGCACATGCTGGAGAAAGTGAGAAAGTCTTAAGGGAAGCTTTCTCTGAGGCTTCTTCTCACGCTGCTTCGGATAAGCCGTCTGTGGTTTTTATCGATGAGATTGACGTTCTTTGTCCGAAGCGTGATTCTCGGTATTGTATTACTCATAATTTATGGTTATGATCTTCAGTGAGATGTTTAAGAGATTTGTTATTGACTTGATTGTTGGTAAAATGTAGACGAGAGCAAGATGTTCGTATTGCTTCTCAACTGTTTCAACTCATGGACTCGAATAAACCTTCGTCATCTGCACCAAGAGTTGTTGTTGTAGCATCCACAAATAGGTTATTGTCTTACCTTAAAACATTATTTTGGTGTTACAAAACTTTGTATTTGATTCAATGATTTTTTCCTGATCTTGTTAAAGGATTGATGCAATTGACCCTGCGCTAAGAAGAGCGGGACGGTTTGATGCTTTAATTGAAGTAAGCACGCCAAATGAGGAGGATCGTTTAAAAATCCTGCAGGTAATATTGAGTTCTTATATGAGATGCTTCTTGCTGCTTAAATGGGGAAATTTGTTTGTGAGCTTCGTGTTTGCTAATTTTTCAGCTGTACACAAAGAAAGTCGATTTAGATCATAGTGTTGATCTGCAAGCCATAGCAACATCTTGCAACGGATATGTTGGAGCAGATTTGGAAGCTTTATGTCGTGAAGCGACCATATCTGCAAGCAAAAGATCCTCAGAGTCTCTTATTCTAACATTGCAAGACTTCAAGATTGCAAAATCTGTGGTTGGTCCAAGTATAACAAGAGGCATCACAGTTGAAATTCCTAAAGTGACATGGGACGACGTTGGTGGTCTTAAAGACCTAAAGGTTAGTACTGTAAAAGGATCGCAGATTTAACATTGTTGTCTTTCTTTCTTTGGGACTAATGAGCTTCACATTTTCCGTCTTGGACAGAAAAAACTCCAGCAAGCTGTTGAATGGCCAATCAAACATTCAGCTGCATTTGTAAAAATGGGCATATCGCCAATGCGTGGAATACTCCTCCATGGTCCTCCGGGTTGCTCTAAGACAACTCTTGCTAAAGCTGCTGCAAATGCTGCTCAAGCTTCCTTCTTTTCCTTAAGGTATCGATTTTTGCGGATCAAAAAGATGAGAACTCGATTAATCACGTTTAAGGAAGACCCCTTTTGGCTATGAAACTTCAGTAAGGAACTCATTTTTCTTGTTTGTCTTTGTGTGGCGGTGCAATTTAGTTGTGCAGAGCTATTTTCTATGTATGTTGGAGAAGGTGAAGCATTATTACGGAATACGTTTCAAAGAGCTCGACTTGCTTCTCCTAGTATAATATTCTTTGATGAAGCTGATGTTGTCGCTTGTAAAAGGTTTGTCTTCTATCTCTCTGAACTCTCCGAACTCTTGCTTTCGCTCTATAGACTCTCTCGTAACATGTTTACTTCCATGGTTCTTTTGTAGAGGTGATGACAGCTCAAGCAATAGTTCTACAGTTGGAGAAAGGCTACTATCTACACTGTTAACCGAAATGGATGGTCTTGAAGAAGCCAAGGTATATAAACAAACAAAATCTCATAGGCTTAATAGATTATATCTCTCTTTTCGGTTTGTAAAATGAAATGAATCGGGTTTTTCGGTTTAGGGAATACTCGTCTTGGCTGCTACAAACCGTCCATATGCAATTGATGCTGCTCTAATGCGACCTGGTCGATTTGATCTAGTAAGTCCTCCTCATAGTGGAATCAGACGAGTTCTGAAATAGCAAACTGTGATTGGATTGTTAACATTTTCTTTAAAATGTCTTTGTTTTAGGTGCTCTACGTACCACCGCCTGATCTAGAAGCTCGGTTTGAGATACTACAAGTGCATACACGCAACATGAGACTAGGAAACGACGTTAATCTGCGAAAAATCGCTGAAGAAACCGAGCTTTTTACAGGTGCTGAACTCGAAGGTCTATGCAGAGAAAGCGGTACTGTCTCACTTAGAGAAAACATTGAAGCAACCGCTGTGTATAATCGCCATTTCCAAACCGCAAAAAGCTCGCTTAAACCCGCGTTAACAATCGAAGAAGTCGAAACTTACTCATCATTCAGGAAGTCTAAAGGATCAGATTCAAAACCGGTACCGGTTCTTAAAAAGAAGGTTAATTCCGGTTTAGGATTCTCATGGAAAGTTTGTGTTTTGAGCTTAATGTTACTTGGTAGTGTTACTACTGGTAATTATTATTACTTGAACCAGACTAAACATGAATTGGTATCTTCTGCTACATGAAAAAGTTTTTTTACTTTTAGAAACTTGTAGAAATTCCAAGATATCTTTTGTTGCATAGTTCAAATTTTAAAATGATATAAAACGGCTAATAATAATATTCGGAAAATGACAAAGACTGGCCATTACATGACACTGGCCCACTGAAGCATCAATAATTTCACTGCTTTTTTGTGTTTACTGATTGAATTTTTTTTTTTTGTTGCTTGTATAATACCACAATAATTACCTGAATCTTCTTTAAACTCCACCGATTTTGGAATAATTTCGTTTTTGAATTTAAATATTCCAATCAAAAATGACAAAAAAAATGTTGTTTACATTTCACAAATTTTGCGATAGTTTGTTGTGATGTGGTTAACCGAAGAGCCGATGAATTAAACCGGATCAACCATGACACTAGCCAAACCCGGTTTGAGCTTATTTATAGACTGGCAAAACAATTTTCGGAAATTCCACCGGTTTTGGAATACTTTCGTTTTTGTATGTACATATTCCAATCAAAAGTGACAAAAAAATGTTTATATTCCACAAATTTTGCGATAGTTTGTTGTGATTGTTAACCGAAGAGCCGATAAATTAAACCGGACCAACCATGTAATATAACCGGGTTGAGCTACAAAAATGTTGTTTATGTTTCACAAATTCTGATAGTTTTGTTGTGATGTGTTTAACCGAAGAACCGATCAATTAAACCGGACCAACCATGGCACTAGTATAACCGGTTTGAGCTACAAAAATGTTGTTTATATTTCACAAATTTTGCGATAGTTTGTTGTGATGTAGTTAACCGAAGAGGAAATTAAACCGGACCAACCATGGCACTAGTATAACCGGTTTGAGCTACAAAAAAGTTGTTTATATTTCACAAATTTTGCGATAGTTTGTTGTGATGTGTTTAACCGATAAATTAAACCGGACCAACCATGGGAGTAGCAAAACCGGTTTGAGCTTATTTATAGACTGGCTCGCTTATGACTCAGAAGTGACTACTGAGTCTGCGTTTGTTTGCTTCTTCTTCTTCTTCTTCTTCTTCCGTTTTCTTCTTCTTCTAGATCTGATCGCTAATTTCGTTCTAGGTATGTTTCTGTAACCCTAATTTCTCCAGATCGCTTTACTTGCTGTATGCTAAGCCGAGTTCAGATCGTGTTTGATCCTTGGATTATGCTTTTTAGCCTTAATTTTGAGTAGATTTGTGTCTCTGGCGATTTCGTGAGTTTGAGAATGGTGAATTCGATTTTCGTTTGTTTTAGATCTGATTGTAATTTCACTCTTGTTCCGTTTTTTTCGCATTTCGTTCTCATTTGAACAAAAATTGGCTATGAACTATGTGAAGCTTTTGGTCACATTTGTTGTTTTTGAGTAGTGGATTTGCAATAGCATTTTCTGGATTTGTTGTGTATAACTTCCAAATGTGTATCATAGTATAGGAAACATAGAAAGAATGTGACTAGAATAGTACCAGGACTTGTTACAACTCTGAATCTTTGATCTCTGATTGTGAATTTTTAGAAATTTTGATGCATTGATCCTATAAGCAGCATTCATTATTAGATCATTGAAAAAGAGTGTTTAAGGTGTATTTGAGACTTGTTACAGCTCTGAATTGTGAAATATAAAGAGATTATCATGTATTAAAGTTAGAAGCAGCATTCACTATTAGATCACAGTGTTTAAGTTGTATCTGGGACTTGCTTGTTACAGCTCTGAATCTATTTGAATGAAGACGGTTCTAAAGTCGTAATTTCGTATAACATTTCCGGGTTTTGCGTTGTTGATAGGGTTCAGGAGTTTTTTCAGTTTACACTATGGGTCGTGGAAACAGTTGTGGTGGAGGTCAAAGCTCACTGAATTATCTTTTTGGAGGTGATGCTCCTGCTCCTAAGGCGGCGGCTCCAGCTCCAGCTCCTCGTCCTACTCCTACGGAGCCAAACAACGTGACTGCTGCACCAGCGGTAGCTGCTCCTGTGACTGCAACTGCGCATACAACTGCTACTACTACTGTTGAGCCAGCGGAGCTTAACAAGCAGATTCCTGCTGGTATCAAAACTCCAGTTAACAACTATGCACGAGCTGAAGGACAAAACAATGGCAACTTTCTCACGGTATGTTTTGGTTTTGTGCTCATTACTTGTATTACCCTGAATGAATTGTTCTCTCGCTAATGTAATGCGCGCTCTCTTTCTGTGTGCAGGACCGTCCTTCGACTAAAGTTCACGCAGCTCCTGGAGGTGGATCATCTCTGGATTATCTCTTCACTGGTGGCAAGTAAAAAAACTAAACATTTGTGTGCATTTGCAAATGCGTATCCATTGTCTCTGTTGCGTTTATCTCACTATAAACTGTTTGATGTGAGCCTTTAATGATAAGAAGTCGGTTTCTTGTCAAATCCTATCTCAATTGTTGTTATCTTGTAATATTCTGCTGAAAAATGTTCGAATCATTTGAATCAAAAACTTAAACTTCACTGTTTATTACCCATCAAATGCAAGTACAAGTAAATCAAAACTCGTTTACAAATTACAACTCTATCATTGAATCAAGCTTAAACAAAGTAGGAGAGTTCTCAAAGTGCGAAAAACCATCATTTCGGATGTTGAGGAGCTGGGATTATTCCCCATTTTCTCCGAACTTGCTCTAAATCTTCATCAAAGTGACGTTCATAGTACACACACATGAGATCAGTACACTGTCTTCCTGCACGAACAGCCCAAGGAAGGTAATGTCTCAAGAAGATCGATCTCTGCTTCTCGTTAAATCTCACAGTACCTCCAATCACAGAAAGCATACACATCGGAAGATACATTTGCTCAAACTCAATAACTTTAAGAGCAGACTCACCTATCAAATTAGTAGGAAGACCAAACAGTGTATGCCATAAGTCGTGAACTTCACGAGCACGCGTAGCTACGTAAGCCAATTCATCCGTCTCCATAAACCTTACTGGCGGACGATCATCGGGTGAGAAGTTTCTAGATCCCATGAATTTTGCATATGCAGCTCCAAATGTGTTTTTTGGTAGATCCCAAGCATGACCTACTTGCTCTGATACAACTCTAGGACGCTCCAACAATATAGCCTAAGATCAATCACCATTAAGACTAATCATTCATCAAGCAAAGAACTAGTACACTCTGTATATTCAATTCCAATACAAAATCACAAACAATCTATAGATAGATAGAGAAACTTACTCTGCCTTCAGGGCTTTTCTTCATTCTCTCAAGAACCATTTCAAAAGCTGGTTTTCCAGTGGTTTCACCGAGAGCAGCGATTAGATCAGCTCTACGTGGATTCACCAACGCACCGAGAGCAGATCCCATAGCTACTGCAGCTTGTTGCCACCGGCTCAATGGAACTCGAGCTCTTTCGATCGTCATCGTTATCACCGAACAGTGAAAGACTTTCAAATATCGTTTGTATCTATACGTTTTATTTTAAAACCTCCCTGATTGCCGTAAAAAGAGATCTTGAGGATTCACCCACCATTAACCCATAAGCTTCTCCTCCGAAAGCTAACCCACTCTTGTATCTAAACGAATGGTTTTTCCAAAATTAAAATTGACCAAATCCCGAAAATTGCTTGATGCGAAGAAATCCTCTCCGTCGATTCCCCCTGTATCTAGATCTTTCCTTTTAATTTTTTAATAGATACAAATACTACTTGCCTCTGTTTTACCGATTCTCTTTATAATAATTAATTATCTTAATTATAATAGTTAAACCATTTATATAGTACTAGATGAAGGATCCGTGCGTTGCACGAGTTTGTTGTTTGAACTATTATTTGCTATATGAAATTATTAAAAAAATTGTGTAATACAAAGAATAAATAAAAGCGTGAATTAAAGTTTATAGAAGAGAAATGAAACGCAAGGAAAATATTTCTTTAATTTTAAATGAATAATGGTGCCCGTACATAAATCAGTAAAGTCAGAGCAAGAAATTTTAAAATATATTTCATACAAATTTTTTGTTTTATACTTACACACTAATTTAGATTGTGTACTATGTGTGAACTCTATCTAAATTCAGCTGTATATTAGGTTTATCTGTAAGCATCTTCTCGCTCATAGCATTCTGATCATCATTCATGGTACGTCAACGTCGGTTTCTTTTGCTCTTTGTTTTTTCTATTTTCTCGCTAATTTTATAACTATATGTAGTGTTGTTGTTTAATGCCACAATTAAAATTTAAACTTTATGCTATGTATGTTGTTCTGATATATATGTACATTAGTATATCTCTTTTCCCAATAACATTAGTTAAATTTTATTTTTACTTTTGTCCATAAAAGGAAAAGTATATTCCTTTTGCCAATGGGATTAGTGATTAAACTTTGTATTGAGAAAATATACGATTGATTTTAAGCGTTGTTTTTTTATCGTTAGTAATAATAATATCTCTGGACCTATTCTATTTTTTTACCGCACTTTAAAGGTTTAATTTTTTTTTACTCTTTTGTTTTGACGGTGAAGAACCCCTTCATTTCATTATGAAAACTAATTTTTTTGAAACTGATAATATTTGGATTACTGTTTTCTGTTAGGTGATTATTAGTTTGAGATCATATATCTATTAAGTTTTTCTTATGATGATTTGGAAATATGGTGGCATCAAAATTTTATAGATCTGATCTTTGGAAAAAAAAATTTATATATCAAGCTATCTTATAAAAACGCTTTATTAATATAACGAATCCATTAAAAAGGGACAAACAAAATAAAAGCACCAAGTAAAACTTATCGTTTTAATAATATAATAGGAAAAAAGAAACAGAGAAAATCTATTCGAATTATTATTATAGAAGGTTAAACATCAAGTCATTCTTCTATTCGTGGTTGCTTTCGAGAACTCTGGTTGGTTCTTCATGCTCTTTGCAATCTTCACATTTGTTTCCATCATCTAAACTTGTCTGAACATAGCGACAAAAAAACGATTGTGTTAAATTAGAAAATATGATGAAACAATATTTTGCAAAATAGAATATTAAAAAATATATTTTACCTTTTAATTGTCGAATATATTTAAAAACTGTGAAATTTTGATACGTTACCTTACAGTCTTCTTCTTTAAATAATTAATATATAGATCAAAATTTTGGGAATAAAACATAAATATAAATAATTCTTATGTCCGTAGCTGTTGTGCCAAAGATTTTTGAAGCAAATCATCAAATAAAACAAAAGTTGTAGAGTCGTTTCCATTGTCTACATAATTTATTTAGAATCTAAAAGTTATAGATTTAAATCTATTTGGATATGTAAATCTAAATTTATTTAGACTTAAAAATTTATCACGGTAACAAAACGATTAGAACGACTATTACTGAGGTCTCTTTTACGTCAATGTATGCTGAAACCTCCAGACTCGCATGCATACCTTAACTATCTCAAGCTCATATTTGTTTTATCTAATAGAAATAAGCCTTTGATCAATCGTTTAATCTTCCCTTGTTCCGATTTTTTTTATTCATAGATCAAAAGTACACAATCACTAAATTTGTTAAAAACTATTGCCATATATTTTAAGATCACAGCTATTCGAATCACCTTATGAAAGTTTTTGGTTTGATGGCTTACATTAAAAAAATACAAAAACGAACATGTTTAAACTTCTATACTAATGAAGCACAAAACAATAAACAAATAATTCACAACAATCAAGATCTTAAAGATACATCATCAAAAAATGTAAATTAGTTAAAAACTATAACATTCTTAATTTCTTATCGTAGCTAGGTGAGTAAAGAATATCAAATAGAGTGTATAAATAAATCATATCTTATTATGGTTACCACCGATCTAAACTACAAAATCTAAAAAAACATAAAAACCAAAATCAAACCAATTATCACAAAAAAAAGACGACCAAAGTGATTTAGAAAAACTCATGCTCATGAGCACGATGATCAATGCCTCATTATCAAAGAACATTAATCATGGTGAATATGCAAGAGAAAAACAATATATAAAGAAAAAACATATGGATCAAATTTAGTATGAGAGCAAAAATATTAAAAAGAACAATCATCTTATGTTTACAAAGGTAAGAAACGTGTGAATAGACTATTGAAATTTGAAACTGTTTGGTGAAAAGATTAAGAAATCATGAAAGGATGTTATATAGATAAAAAATTTGTAATCCTTAAAGAATTGGATATGTACACCTAAATCTATTTGGATTGAAAAAAAATATTATAACACATGTATTATCTTTTTTTCTTCTTCTTTTTCAACATGTAATTATCTTATTAGATTAAATAGGAAGATATAATGTGAGGGAAAAAAAAGAAAAAATGGTAGATTACAAAACTAAAAAGGAAATCATAACAAATAATGCTTATTAATTATTGTTAATTTGAACATAATTAAACAAATTTAAGATAAATACAAAACCTAATTCTATTGGGACAACATATACGTATAAAAAGAAAAATTAATAAATAATCCTCATAAATTAATATTAATTGAAACGTGATTAATTTGTTTGAAGATAAATACAAAATCTAAATGAAATCTTGGTCGATCGATTTGACACGTGTCACGATCTTTTGAATTATTATGTTTGACGCATCAAGCTTTATATAATAAGATATATCTTAATTAGATAAATTGACTAAAAAATGACTTAACCACAATAATGTCAAACGTGAACCAAAATTCTCGAATTCCAAAACCAAATAATAAAACAATTTAGATGGAGTATAAATTTTCAAATTAATCGAACTAACCGAGATCTATCTAAAAACCAATTATTTTAATTAAATTTATGATAATTATATTTAAATATAGTAAATATTTATATTTATTTTATCCTGAATTGATCTATTTCTACAATCTAAAAAATACAACCCGAAGCCAACTATAATTTATTTCTAAAGGAGATCTATTTTTGACAAATACAAAGAATTTGAAACTGAAGAAAACTTGATCCAAACCAAGCTGAAATAATTGAATGCTCAATTCTATATGGGACTCTTAGAAAATGAATTTAATATTTCAATAGACATACTAAATGAATAAACTTTTAAATCTAGAGTAAAATCTCAAATGAAAAAATATTATAAATGAATATTTTAAGTTGATTTACCCTACTTAATCAATTAACAAAATTGTTTTCTTAATTTAATCATAAATATAGAAATAACATAAAAAAAGAAATAAGTACTATAATTTCAAAACTTGAATTATCGTTTTAATGGTGGATTATGACGTTCTTTTTTTGTCTTGAAAAAAAAGTAATAAATTGGATCCACGTTGATAAATATATTTTGTTTGTTAGTATTTAGATTAGTTGGATAAAATAATAAAAGTTAGATAGTAAATCAATAATAGAATGTATAATGGAAAGAAGGGTAGAAAAGAGAGAAAGCAAAAAGAAGGGGTTAGTTAGATTATAAGGGGATACTTAGAATAATAATTTGAACATAAGGGCTTTTCATATTAAAGTCCCTCTCTGATTTCAGATCGAGATCGTTAGACGGCGACGAGGATTTTAAATTACACGCGCTTGTAGCCTCGCGTGGCTCGTGGACTTTCTATTCTGACTAATTCATATTAGGCTTTAAATTGTGTCAAGTTACTTACAACGGCCCAATTGTGTAATCGAAATTTAAATTTTACTTATTCATGATTCATCACTCATGTGATGATGATACATTTCGCTTATTGCGAAGACTTCTAAAGTTCTAAGCTTATTAAATTTCGTCGAAAATAAAATTTTAGATCTAGACTCTAATGAAAATTTTACATATCAAAAACAAAAAAAAAAAATTGTGCTAAACATGTTAATATCAATTTAATGAAAGTTTAGGTGTTACAAAGAAAAATAAACCTAATACAATGCTTCCTCGGCAAAAAAAGAGATAAAAAACAAGAAAAACATACATTTTATAAACGGTTATTAATCAAACATTTACAAACCAAAGCTCCAACAAGTTGACAAAGCGCTTGTCTTGCACTCTCTCTTATCAATTCAAATACAAAATCACAAACAATCTATAGATAGAGAAACTTACTCTGCCTTCAGGGCTTTTTTTCATTCTCTCAAGAACCATTTCAAAAGCTGGTTTTCCAGTGCTTTCACCGAGAGCAGCGATTAGATCTGCTCTACGTGGATAAACCAAAGCACCGAGAGCAGATCCCATAGCTACTGCAGCTTGTTGCCACCGGCTCAATGGAACTCGAGCTCTTTCGATCGTCATCGTTATCGCCTCACCAGTCACCGATCAGTGAAAAACTAATTCAGATCGAGATCGTTAGACGGCGACTGTGGAAGCCGGAATTCGCACAATTAGATTTGTAAGGGTTTCGGGAGGAAGCAGAAATTTCTGAAGATAAGCTATGAAGAACAATGATGAGCAGAGAGAAATTAGGGTTTGTAATTGCTTTGTATTGCTTGTGTGATAAAAATTGTGAATGTCCCCCTTTACAAGTGTTTCTGTCTTCCTATATATAACCCCCTAAGTCGGCTAAGCTTTTTTTCTAAACCTTCGCGGATTGCCTTTTTCGCCTATGTCGGTCGAGCCTATGTGGGCTTCGTTGCTGGGCTTTAACGCGTTGAACCTTCTGGAACCTTCGTTGATGTTCTGACGGGCGACAAAGGACCTGAAGCCGATGGGAGTGGCTTGGGCACCGATGTCAGCTGCCTGGACACCGATGAGGCCAGGCACATCGGTGTCACTGGGCAGTGACATCGGTGCCACTGCCTGTCGTCGGTGTCACTGCTCAGTGACGTCGGTGTCAGGCAGTCTTGGTCTCTGCAGCGCCTCCTGTTGGCTCTGTGACCTCTCCGACGCTGCATTCATGACTTCTCCTGAGGTGAAGATAGCTTTGAAGGTTCTTTCACCAGGCAGAAGGTTCAAGGGACTTAGGGGTTTTCAGGAGGTCTTCACCCTTTCTTGCAGGTGGAATGACTTAGGAGTTTTTAAGAGTCCTTCACCCTTTCTTGTAGGTGAAATGACTTAGGGTATTTCAAGAGGCCTTCACCCTTTCTTGTAAGTGGAATGACTTAGGGTCCATATTATCTCTGCCCGTTGAAATATGCTCGTTGCTTATCATAAATTTGAACGTCAACGTTTAGCGGGTGAAATCCGACCCCAACAGTTAGCCCCCCAGCTCGGTAGTGTTAGTGATAACAGTGTCGAGTTTAAGGACCATTGGGCGTTGGAGTTAGCTGTTCAAAGTTATGATGCTGTTGTTAGCATGATGTTATAGGCCTGAGCCTTTAGTGTTGATAACACTGTGAACGTTATTTTTCGTTCTTCGAAGGTTTTAAGACTTCGTGTTCTGCTTGCGAGAGCTGATAGCGTTTGTTGTTGATAATGGTCTTTATACTTAAAGATTTAAGACCTTGCTGAAGATTTAAAGACTTCGCGCTTCGCTTGTTGAAGCTGATGATGAAGATTTTAAGACTTCATGTTTTTGTGAAGATTTTAAGACTTCGTGCTTCGCTTGTCGAAGCTGATGATGAAGATTTTAAGACTTCGCGCTCAGCTTGTAGAAGCTTTGATTGTTGGATTCAGGCCTTTAGCCTATGTAGATAGTAAGACATCTTTGCTTTAAAGCTTGAATTTGGCTTATGGATTTGTCAAAATCCTCTTGATTTTTGATGATGAACCAAATTTTTTTTTTTTTTTTTGATCTTTGATTTTGGTTGTTAGTGGAAATCTCTTAACTTGGATTATTGGTTTTGTCGATGTAGGTAAACTTGTGTTCATGGATCCAAAAAGTCTTGGGTTGTCCTCCGCGTTTGATGGTGACGAACCCGACTTCACCGACGGTGATCGAGAGTCTACTCGTACCGATGACGCCGACGTCACGCGTCTACGTCGTCTTGACGCCAAGGACCCGAGGAGTCACGATGGCGGCGCCGATGACGTGCAAGGTCGTGGTGAGGACGCCGATGACCCGATGATGCAACGTCCGGACCCCGATGCCTCTTGGTTCTTCATCGACGACTGTAGAGCCCAATGTCTTGTCGAAGGCTTTGGACCCCGATGTCTTGAGCGTTGACCCCGAGGTTAACACTCATGGACCCGACGTCCCCGCAAGCTTTGTCACCGATGTCCATAACACCGAAGACAGGATGGTCGTGCCACGAGGGAGCATAGACCTGTTTAAGACTATGGTGGTACCGAGGACTTGACCTCGAGACCGATGACCCGATGCTACCTCTTGGCTATGTCGATGCATTGTTATCGTCGCTTTCGTCTTTCTACCTTACCTTCCGAGCTTCTAGCGTTGAGAGAGATGATGAAGATGTTGAGGCAGACGACGACGACGTCGAGGCAAGCGACGATGATGTTATCAAGACAAACAACGACGTTGAGGCAGACTAATGATACTCATCGTGGACGTATAAGGATTTCAAGAGTAATAATACTCGCTTTGTTGACTAAGTCTTTAGTATAGGTTTAGAGGTCGTTTACACTTGAAACGCCTTTGGCGGTTTGTACCAACGTTGTTGTTTGGTTTGTGATTGTAGAGTAGCAAAATCGCAAATGCGCTTGTGCTCCTTTCCTACCAACGCTTGTTGTTGGGTTTCCGTTTTTACCAACGTGTTGTTGGGTTCGTGATGGTAGGGTAGCAAAATCGCAAATGCGTTTACGCTCCTCTTCTACCAACGTTGTTGTTGGGTTTTGTAGAATGGCGGTGCTTTCCAAACACGTCCGTTCAGAAGCGATCACACCTTTTGACTTGACCAACGTGTTGTTGGGTTTTCTGAATAATTATTCGGTGTATAAACCTAAGTAATCATTGGCAGCTGCTTTTTACCAACGGTGATGTTGGGTTTTTGAATGAACGTTCGGGGTCAAAAGCCCAAGAACTGAACATTAGAATCAGCCGGAGTCAAACGCCCAGAAACTGATCGTTGTAATTTATATAGCGCGCTTAGGATCCGATGATGGATGTCAATGTGTTCAGGTTCACACATTGTTGCTGTGGCCAGCAGCAACGACAGTGGATTGAACTTTGCTTTTGAAAAGGCTTTGAAGAATCCCTGGAGGATGTAATTGATAACATTGCTTAAATAAGGCTTCGAGTAATCCATAAAGGATGTAAGTGATGAAGTCTATGAGACTTGTGTCAAGTGAATCCTGAGAAGGACGTAGACGAAGTGCTCGAGACTTGTCTAATAAATCCAGAAAATGATGTTTGATGTTTTCCAGCATGGTGGAAGTAAAGGATGGGAGTATACGAGTATACGTACCCCACTCCCCCCCTCCTTTTACGGAGGAGGGCAACTGAACTCGTCCGGAGACAAGCTGCATACGTACCCTTTTGCAGGGATCAAGTCGCCTCGTAGTTCGTTCTAGAGGCCTCAAGAGGTACTAGTGGCAGTACCCTTCGAGTGCCTTGCAAACCACTAGGGAGTGGTGTGGGAGGT
Organism: Arabis alpina; assembly: GCA_900128785.1. Taxonomy (NCBI): domain Eukaryota; kingdom Viridiplantae; phylum Streptophyta; class Magnoliopsida; order Brassicales; family Brassicaceae; genus Arabis; species Arabis alpina. Next base: position 1,777,154 of record LT669792.1, read on the forward strand.
TTTTCGGTGATGTAGGCTCGCGGTGGTGACATGCTGCAGACCTTGCTACTTGCAAACGCGTTGGCTTTGCGTTTTCAGTAGCTTCTGCGAGGTGTAACTGCTATGGAAGGTCGGTCAAATCATTGACATGTTCGGAACTGGTCCTTCTCCTCTTTCGTGATTCTTGAGGTGAAGATTCCTCCTTCTTTTTCTCGGTGTTCCTCAGCTTGTGCTCTGCCATGAAACACATACGAGACTCCTTCTGGTTGCCCCATTTCGTTTTTACGCCGATGGGTGTAGGAAACTTGAGGCATAAATGGTATGTTGAAGGCACAACTCTCATCAGGTTGAGCCAAGGAGTCCCCATGATCATGTTGTAAATTCCTGGATGATCGGAGATGGTGAAGTCGACCATCTTTTTAACATTGCCAGCTTGGACGGGAAGGCGAATTGTTCCTATCGTCATAGTTGGCTCGCCAGAGAAACCTGTTATGGGTTTAGGCCTCCCTTTGATCGTGGATAGGTTAATCTTCATTCGCTCAAGTGTTTTCTTAAAGATGACATCCACTGAGCTTCCTGTATCAATAAGAACCCGAGCGACGTTGAAGTCATAAACAGTCAAGTTGATTACCAGAGGATCGTTGTGTGGTTGATCGAGACCCTCAGTGTCTTGCTCGTCGAAGGTGATAGGGTCGCTGGAAAGCCTTGGCTTTGCATTTGCTGATATGTTCGCGCAGACGTCAGCGCGGCATTGGTAAGCTTCGATCGTAGTCTCATTGTCAGCACAGTACTGCGAGCCTCCCATTATCATGTTGATATCTTCGTGCTGGTCCTCGTTTTCCATGCCATCATCGCGACGTTGGCGCCTGGGAGTATCCACTTGTTGTTCGGTGTTGGCAGGAGCTTTCTCCTTGGGTTTGAAGTCTGACAGGCTGACGTTGCCTTTCAAAGTGCCTTCAGTCAGTTTGGCTATGAGCTGCTGCCCCAACTCCTGACACTTTGCAGTTGAGTGTCCATTTGCCTTGTGGAAATCGCAGTATAACTCTTCTTCATACTCCTTCGGTTCTTCGTAACCCGACGACTCCACTTGGTAGTTATGGACCCCTCTGGATCCTCCCTCGTATTGGATGTAGGCGGGATTCACACCATTCCTAGCACGGACTTCTTCTTCGGTTCGAGCGAATTCAGCAGCACGGTGCATAGTGTCTTGGATCGTCGTTGGCGTGTTGAGACTCATCTCTTGCCAGAATGGATATGGACACCGAAGTGCTCCTCGCAAGGCTTCTAGGGCTGACTTGTTGCTGATACCTTCAACCTTTGAAAGCGTGTTCTTGAACCTTGTCATGAAAGACCGAAGACTCTCGGTCTCGCCTTGTTTGTTATTCCATAGTTCCGAGTAGTAGATTTTCCGCTCCATGAAGATGTTGTAATGCTGCACGAACAACTCGGAAAGCTGGAGGAAAGTGTGAACTGAATTCTTCTCCAGCTTGTAGAACCATTGAAGGGCAGGCCCCTTGAGACTTTCTACGAACAGCTTGCAGTAGACGATGTCCCTTTCTGCTTCTTTAAAGTTTGCTCTCCCCAGGGCCACTTCGAATTCCATCAGATGATCTGAAGGGTCTGTAGTTCCTTCGTAGACTGGTAACTTGATTCTTCCGGGGTCGGAGATTTTTGTCTTCGCGATTCGACCGTCGAAGGGTGTGTTCCTTGCTTTTTCTAGTACGTGAGCGATGGCAGGAGCCTTCCCCGTTCCGTGGTGTATCTGCGATTGGGTACGCTTTAGGTCTGAGGTTACCCGATCCATCTGAGCCTTTACTGCAGCGAGCTCTGCAGCGTAAGAGCATTTGAACGCTCTACGCTCTTGCTCTTTTTTGTACCGCTCTTCGCTAGAGTAGTTGGTGTACTCCGAGGTGTCTTTCACGATCTCTGTCTAGGAAGAGCCTGACGCGCTTTGAGTATCAGAGGCGCGTGGTTCTTGTCTATTGCCTTCTGCACCTTCCGCGCGAACACGCTTTGTAGGAGCTGGTTCTTCTTGGTCAGAGATATCCACGACGCGTTCGGGAGACTTGTCCGTTTCCCGACGTGGTGGTGGTGGTGGTAGGTCCTCTGGGTTTCCCCGAGTAGTGCGAGGCGCTGAGAAGTCGAGGCGCTGAGAAGTCGAGGCGTTGAGGGTCGACGCGCGCTCTGAGTCTCGCCGTGTTGGGTCTTTCGCGTTTTCTTCGCGAAAGAGCTTTGAGTTCCTTTGAGTTTTCCTCGATCATCTTGGCTTGCTTCTTCTGCTCGGTGAGGAAGTCTTCTAGCATCTTCTTCACCTCGGTTAGGTCACCATGAGCAGGGGTTTTGGCAGCAGTAGCCTCGACCAAAGGTTCTCTTTCCCGGTTCTCTCTGCGGGACGTGTTCTCTTCGCCGCTCACCATCTTTGAGTTGTTACGTAGCTTTTTTGTGTAAGAAAGTCTCTAGATCCCCTTAGTCGGCGCCAAATTGTGGAAGCCGGAATTCGCACAATTAGATTTGTAAGGGTTTCGGGAGGAAGCAGAAATTTCTGAAGATAAGCTATGAAGAACAATGATGAGCAGAGAGAAATTAGGGTTTGTAATTGCTTTGTATTGCTTGTGTGATAAAAATTGTGAATGTCCCCCTTTACAAGTGTTTCTGTCTTCCTATATATAACCCCCTAAGTCGGCTAAGCTTTTTTTCTAAACCTTCGCGGATTGCCTTTTTCGCCTATGTCGGTCGAGCCTATGTGGGCTTCGTTGCTGGGCTTTAACGCGTTGAACCTTCTGGAACCTTCGTTGATGTTCTGACGGGCGACAAAGGACCTGAAGCCGATGGGAGTGGCTTGGGCACCGATGTCAGTTGCCTGGACACCGATGAGGCCAGGCACATCGGTGTCACTGGGCAGTGACATCGGTGCCACTGCCTGTCGTCGGTGTCACTGCTCAGTGACGTCGGTGCCAGGCAGTCTTGGTCTCTGCAGCGCCTCCTGTTGGCTCTGTGACCTCTCTGACGCTGCATTCATGACTTCTCCTGAGGTGAAGATAGCTTTGAAGGTTCTTTCACCAGGCAGAAGGTTCAAGGGACTTAGGGGTTTTCAGGAGGTCTTCACCCTTTCTTGCAGGTGGAATAACTTAGGGGTTTTTAAGAGTCCTTCACCATTTCTTGTAGGTGAAATGACTTCGGGTATTTCAAGAGGCCTTCACCCTTTCTTGTAAGTGGAATGACTTAGGGTCCATATTATCTCTGCCCGTTGAAATATGCTCGTTGCTTATCATAACTTTGAACGTCAACGTTCAGCGGGTGAAATCCGATCCCAACAGCGACGAGGATTTTAAATTTTACGCGCTTGTAGCCTCGCGTGGCGCGTGGAGTTTTTTATTCTTATTAATTCACATTGGGCTTTTAAGTTTTCTTACTTATTACGGCCCAATTGTGTAATCAAAATTTAAATTTTACTTTTATTCATGATTCAGATGATACATTCCGTTTATTGTGAAGACTTCTAAGCTCTTTAAATTTCGTCGAAAATAAAATTTTAGATCTACACTCTAATGAAAATTTTACATAATCAAAAACAATTCTTAATAGTCAATAAATGAATGTACCAATGATAAAAAATAGTCCAATACATTAACATATAGAGGACAATAATCAATATATGTATCAAAATCACTCTAAGAGATTAACCGTTAGTATTCTATGTGGATATAACCGTTGGATCATATAGAAGCCATAAGCTGAATTGGCCAAGTGTTTGGAAGACTTTGAGGCAAGCAGAAGGTCTCAAACAAAGAAAAATTCACGTGCGAATCGCACGTGCCAAGACTTCTGATCGAAATAAAGTTTTGCTAACTTTTTTCTTCTCATTTAATCTTGTTATTCGTTTTGTAACAAAAAAATAAAAAAGAAAGAGAGAAGGCCGTTGTAAGTTTCCGGCGAGTTTTGCCGTTAATAGTGAGTTCTCCGGTGAAGTAATATCACCGGTGGGTTAAGAAGATGCACTAAATCTTGATGTTCGAGTTTTTGTGTTCTTTACTTTCTCGCTTAATTTTAGGTTTTGATTCGAGTAGCTTTCGAGTTCAATCCAAATTCGATTTCAAGCCAATAATCATACATTATAAAACAAATAAAAATTCAAATGTTTTATAAGTATATACGTTTTCTGTAGCTTTTAGAAATTGAATTATCGACTTTTAAAAATAAATAGAGATCATTGAAAATTTAAAATTGATTCCGTAATACTGTCTCTGAAATGGATTAGCCTTCCATCACATGCGAGAATGATTGACACGTGTCAGTCCAATGTAATGAAAAGGCAATAACATGTCGACACGTGTTAGTCCAGGCACGTGATGTACGTTACGATTGTTTTGTTCAATCGCCAACATATCCGAAGTGGTAATAAAATAGTCTTTGATCGAATAGAAATTCGACACGTAGCCTACGGTCTCTGTCCCCTACCTCAACCTGCATTATGCTTCCCTCATCTTACGTTTTTTATTGTTAAAAGTACAACTAATTAATACAATATTTTGTCAGAAAATAATATTGAATGTTTACGACTTTTTGGCTAACTTTCTTCGTGTTATATACCTCGTATTATGTTCTAGGCTTAAAGTTACTTTTTCTAGAAATTTTATTCTTTTTATTGTCGTTTTTATATTTAGTTGAACAGAGTCCTATATCAGTATGATTTTAGATTGATATTGTATAGAGTATGAAATTGATTTATTAGTGATTATGCAAGTTTTGCTTTTTATTAAAAAAATCAAACGTTTTGTGAAGATAGCTATATAATGATAATCTTGATATAATGTCGAAGTTCATTGGTAAATATATTCTATTTCATTAGTATTATTCTACAATATTGGGAGTTTGAAATTTGGACTAGGAAACACAAACCTACATAAATTAGTGTTTATCTATTAATCTGGAGTAGTAGGAGCAATAACTAATCTATATCGTCAATACAGTTATACATGTTATGTGTATTTTATCAGTTTCATGGCAGAACTACGTTTAATCTTTCTCTTATTTTGTTAAATTGAATAAAAAAATTAACTTTTCTTTTCTATTTTGTTTATTTTGATTATTTATTCTCAATTTCACTATTAAATTAACGAGAAAAAGTTTGGTTGGAGATCCAAGTCGGAAGAGATTATTTTAATTCAATGATCTAATTATTCAGTAATGTTATCAACTAGCCAACTTTTTACATATAATTGAAATTCATTGTTTACTATATACCCAAGCCCTTGTTTTTTAGTGATATACTTGTATGATTGTATCTAACTAGAGATATACTATTTAATAAGTATGTTCTTAGTGAGTTTGAAATTAATAGGCTGATGAAAATAAGAAGGATGAAAGATCTAATTAACAACAACTATGTTTAAACGAAATTTAAGCAGAAAAAATCATCACTCACTCACTCAGTGACCATTGGTTTGTCTTCTTCCTCACCAAACACCCATGCATGAAATAAATATTTTACAATTCAATAACTAATGGGGTAATTTTCAAACAAAAATAAATATGTTTAAACGAGATTCCTTTAGTTTCTTTTTTGTTTTGGTCAGAGTTTGAACTAGATTCCAACTACTAATATTAGGTGCAGAAAAACAAAAAGTGATATCTCAAGAAATTTCAAATGCCTATGGTCCATGGAGTAACTAGGGTTTTAGCACATCATGGGGTCTAATCTTGTTCCAATTTGTTAGTCTAAATATACAGAAGAAGCCTGCAAGGATCAGAAATGCTACATTATTTTAATATATGTTTTTTGCAATATTATATGGACCGTATGATTTGAACCTACGGTTTTTGTTACCTTGGTCTACAAGATAATAAAATTTGGAATGGTATAGCCAATGGACAGTCTTTTTTTTTGTCTATATATTTTTATATTTATGAGCTATATATCTAAAATATCCATATCGAAGAGGGACTAGGCAAGTATATTGCAATATTCTCTCGTATATATTCTGTTTAGATGTTTACTAAAGCATCTATCTAGCTACATGTTACATATTGATAGGTGACCACTTGGAACCATAAAAGAATGGTGGAGAATAGCGAGTCCGTAGAAGATAAGGATCTAATTTTACATGATGATATGGATAAGAAATGCATACACATCAAGTTTCCATCAAGAAGATTAAGTAAAGACAAAATAAACAGATAATTTAGCACAAAAGGAGAGAAAACAAATTAAATACTCTACTGATGTATAGGTTGAACAAAATAACTAAGGCACCAATTGTGAAATATGAGTCAGCAAGCAAGTTAAAAAGTTGGTTGAGACATGTCACATGAGTAAATTAATAACCATCATCATCATGAGATATAAAGTAAATGCCATGAAAAGAAAGTGAGACAAACAAATTAGGGATAATTGGCCTTATAACCCAATTTTTTTTATAAATTGAATAAGTAACCAATTTGGCCCTATGTGGCACAATCTCCTCCCTTAGATTTAGGTCATTTTGTTAGTTAGTTGATAAATATATAGGGCAATTTCCAAAAATACCACTTTTTAAGTTTTTTTTCCAAAAATACCACATTTTTTCCAAAGTTCCAAAAGTACCACTTTTTTTAAAAATTCATTTTTAACATTCAAAACTAAACCCTAAACCCCAAACCCAAACCCTACCCCCTAAAACTATACCCTAATTTTGGAATAATTAACTCAAACCCAAAAAATTTAAATTCTAAACCTTAAAAATCAACTTTTAAAAAAGTGGTATTTTTGGAACTTTGGAAAAAAAATGGTATTTTTGGGAAAAAAAAGTGGTATTTTTGGAAAAAAAACTTTAAGGTGGTAGTTTTGGAAAAAAAACTTCAAAGGGTGGTATATGAGGGAATTACTCTATATGTTTTTTGGCTATAGAGCAAAATGACCCAAATTTTTTTTACTTGAAGAAAAAGCTCCAGTAACTAATTTTTAGATGCATGGTTAATTTGTTGGGTCATTTTGCTCTATAGCCAAAAAAAAAAAAATATTAATCAACTAACTAACAAAATGACCTAAATCTAAGGGAGGAGATTGTGCCACATATGGCCAAATTGGTTACTTATTCAATTTATAAAAAAAATTGGGTTATAAGGCCAATTATCCCTAAATTGTATTAACCTGACAAAAGCATCCTACGAAAAAGTTAAAATTCTTAGGATTTGAGAGCTAAACTATTCATATGAAATTCTCTTTTGGTCTCCTTCTTCTTGCAAGCATTTTTGGGTCATTGTTATATATACATATATTATATATAGATATGGGTGTGGGGGATTTCTTGAGCATAGGAAATCTAATAGTATTATCTTGAAATCTATATATCTTAGATTAGACTGTATTTTATGAAAATCGATTAGCATTTTTTATTAGACATAATTAAGCAATTACTAAGTACTAACTTGTCCCTCTCATTTAGAAGGGAACCTACATACGAAACTCTAAAATCTTACAAACCTACTAGTGTCAACATTTTATTACATGATTGGAGTGATTATATAGTATTCAACAAGATCCTATGACTAAAATCCTAAACATAACAAAAGAACCACGATTTGCTAAAAAAAAAAAAAAAAAAACCACGACTTTTTTTCCAATATCTAACGTAGATAAAAGACAAAGTCCACGTGAGACATGTACGTAAAAACCTTCTAAATAAAACAGTAAAATTTCATTTAAATACTATATAGTACAATATCAGATTAGCTATTTCAATTTGACACAATTTGTTTGTAACTGTAGAACCGTTTTATGCATTTAAACGATCGTGAAGTAGCTGTCACACGAAAGAATCTGTCGGCAAAGAGAGGCAAAGCAAAAAAACATATCTTTAGAAACCTATCATTTTATTGCTTTTTTATTAAGTTTGGGTTTCTTATGGGCTTCCAACTCAAAACCAATTGGTTAATGAGTGGATTGGTCATAACCCTTTATATATTAGTAGATTATTTCTCCAACTTCCGATGTGAGATTATATCACTTAACACCCCCTCACGCTCATGCATGAACATCTGTAGCGTGGGCAATTGTGGGAATAACATCCACGGGGTGGCCCAACGATCGGGTGGCTCTGATACCATATTAAGTTTGGGTTTCTTATGGGCTTCCAACTCAAAACCAATTGGTCAATGGGTGGATTAGCCCTAACCCTTTATATATTAGTAGATTATTTCTCCAACTTCCGATGATATATCACTTTAACACTTTTATTCACAAACACACACACAAAATATATCCATTATAGTGTTCTCTTTATTATCTAAACGTGTCAAAACCTGGAAAAAAATCCCATAAAATTTATTTCTTTCATTTCATGAAACAATATATATAACAATATCATGAAATGCTAATATATAGATAAGACTTGGACTTGTGAATATGCTCTATTTAAGGCATATCTCTATAGGTTATATATAGAGTCTTTTACTTATTTCTTTTTTGAGCATGCTAATAAACTAGGGACTAGATCTGATGAAAGAAAGCAATCTATATATATACACACATGAAAAAATGGCATAAATATATCTATCTTAAAATCCAATGGAGGAGGTTGAAAGAGAAAAGTTGGAGCATTTTGTTTGGACGAGAGGGAGAGGGAGAGGGAGAGGGAGAGGGAGAGGGAGAGGGAGAGGGAGAGGGAGAGAGAGAACTAGATATTATTAACTCTCCTTGGAAAAGTACTAGGAATCAATTTTTATTTTCTGCAAAAAATAAAGATCTAGAGAAATTTAAGTATATATTTATATTCCCTGATGAAGTTAGAATAAAAAAATGTGGTATATATAGGTATATTTATTTATTTTCTCTTTTAAAAAAGGAAAGTTTGTGAGGGTGGATATAAATTTGTAAGGTTTTTATTTGGCCAAGAATGGCTTAGCATCTGCAAAAAACTAACCAAAAGCTATTCTCTTAAAACATTCCAACAAAAGAAACCTGAACACACGGTGGCCCACCACCACAACCACCACTACCACCACCTTCTCCTCCACCATCACCAGTCACCGGACAAGAGAGGAAACTAATTCATGCCCTAGATTTAGAGACAGAATCCTTTTTATTAGGACAAGATCTATACACTCTATACACATTTCACTTTATGTGTGTGTTTATATAAAGCTTCTTTACTTCATCACTTGTGTGTTTAGGGGATAAAAAGGAGAAAACTTTTTTGTTGGGTTTTGGTTTCTTGGTGAGAGAGAGAGAGAAGATGGGAAGAGGTAAAGTTGAGTTAAAGAGGATAGATAACAAGATCAATAGGCAAGTTACTTTTGCAAAGAGAAGAAATGGTTTGCTTAAGAAGGCTTATGAGCTTTCTGTGCTTTGTGATGCTGAGATTGCTCTTCTCATTTTCTCTAACCGTGGCAAGCTCTATGAATTCTGCAGCAGCCCTAGGTAAACCTTTGATTCTCATCTCCCACAAAAGTTTCTATTTTTGAGATTTAGGGTTTTGATCCTTTCTATATATAGAATTAGGATATGATATGAAAGTTTGGGTCTGTCTTGACTTTGTTTGATTAGATGATTAGGGTTTTGTTTATTTTCTGAGTTCTTGGTTTTATTATGCATAAATCTTGCTTATAGAGTGAGACTTCGTTTTTAAAAAAGATGTTCATACTATGACGGTAGTCTTAATTGTGCTATGTAGATGATGATTAAAGCTATAGCGACTTTGAATAGAAAAAAGTCTTCTACATGAGATTTGTGTCAAGAAGCTAGCTATATATAAAATATATATTTATAGGTAAGGCTTTTACACATGAGGTTGAGTCTTATTGAAATTGTTACCAAAGGTTTGATCCAAGTTTCCATAGAGACAAAGGATTGACCTCTGGTTTATACACAAAGCTGTAAAGAAACACCAAAGAAATGCTTTGAGTACTTGTTCAAATTATTATCTCTCAAAGACTTGTAATTATAGCCAAAGTTAAAGAGACAACTACATGATGATAGTCAATTTCACAATTTTTCTTTTGCACTTAAACAAATGTTTCTATTTTTTCTCTACTTTGGAAACAATTTAATTTTTAATTACAAAACATCATAAGATTGAGACCAATCTTGATGTGTTCTTGGAACTGTGTATATATAATTTCGTGCCTAGATTTATAGTAGATGTTTATAGGATTAAATGTTTTATTTACCCTTTTGAAATATTATTAGAAGATATTCAAAGTTTGATGGATTAATTCGATTAATTCATAAAAATTCAGTGATCATTCAAATTGTTTGTATGAATAGTGGTATGGTGAAGACGGTTGAGAAGTATCGAAAGCATAGTTATGCAACTATGGATCCAAATCAATCAGCTAAAGACTTACAGGTACATACATATCTTCTCTCTTTATCAATGATCAAAGACTACCTGTTTTAATATTTGTCCGCAGGAGAAGTACCAAGACTACTTGAAGCTGAAATCAAGAGTTGATATCCTTCAACATTCACAAAGGTACATATAGCTTGATTCATAAAAACATTTTAAAGATGATAATACTTTACTCCAGTTACTTAAAAGTTATGGAATCTACAATTCTCTCTAGGCATTTGCTAGGTGAAGAGCTAGCCGATATGGGAGTCAATGAGCTTGAACAGCTAGAACGCCAAGTAGATACATCACTAAGACAAATAAGATCTACAAAGGTATATATATAAAGCTCACGAAATCGACCAAGTTTTTATTCGATTCTTTGGTCCTAAAAGCATTTAGAATGTTACCAAATCTTGACTTTGTTTTCATGGCCAGGCTCGGTCTATGCTTTATCAACTATCTGACCTCAAAACAAAGGTACATACTCTATAGTACAATAGAGTCACACAATGTCCAATAATCTCAATACAACACTCTTAAGACTCATCAATTTACAGGAGGAAATGCTATTGGAAACCAACAGAGATCTTAGGAGAAAGGTGATTATCGAAATCTTTTAGCGCAAGAAATTGAAACTTTTTGAGATCTCTTATAACTTTGCTCTCTCTATTTCAGTTGGAGGAAAGCGATGCTGCGCTTACTCAATCGCTTTGGGGACCTTCTTCTGCTGCAGAACATTCCCATCAACAACAACAACAACAACAACAGCAACAACAAGAAGGCATGAGCTCTTACCAATCAAACCCTCCAAATCAAGAAACAGGTTTCTTCAAGCCTTTACAAGGCAATGTAGTGCAAATGAGGTATGCATATACAAACAATCGACCCTTAAATTGACTTTTTTTCTATATATGATCAGTAAGTTCTAACCCTTAATTTGTGTTTTTTAAATGTTTTGATATGATCCAACAGTCATAATTACAATCCTGGTGTGACAAATGCAAGCAACTCTGCAACAACATCACAGAATGTTAATGGATTCTTCCCTGGCTGGATGGTCTGAAACAATAATACATATGTGTGTTTTATAGATTTAAAGATCATTTGCTTGTATCATTTGAGTTTTGCAAAACAAAACATAGTTCATGATTACAAACTCTATTATATAATCAAGGGCTGTAAAATGTCAGACACACAATGTTTTTGAGTTGTTTTTACATACAAAAATAGTATGTGGGATATTCTTTTTCTTTAAATTTTGTTGGTCTGATTATGAAAAAATTATTGGGTTTTTATATTAGAATATGATTCATTTTAGTCAGTTTACATGCCACAAGAATTGGATTCTCAAACAAGTAGTGCTCTGCATTTGTATCAAGATTGTGTTGTTTGATAATTAAAACCACTAATCAATTCTATTAGAAAATATAAAAATTATGAGAACAAGTCCAAAATGGGTTTTAAATGTATTTTCATGGCAAGCACGTTCAAATAATGGCTCCAACCAAAAACCAAACAACACAAAACAGTATATAAAACTCTTTCAAGAACAGAGAAGCAAACACAAAGAGAGAAAATGGGGAAACCAGCAGGGTATTGGGTGAATAAGATTAGGACATCATTCAAAGGAGGATCGTCTTCGAGCAAATCATTAGACGAAGGAAGTACTTCTGGTTCGAGAAAGAACGATTCAAAGCATAGTAAGAATCTGAAAACAGAAGAAGGTAATAAGAATGGTGAAGCAGGAGGATCTCAAGCTGAGAGTGGAAGGAAAGTTATGGTTGTTGTGGATACAACTTCACAATCAAAGAATGCTCTTCAATGGGCATTAACACATTGTGTTCAAGATGAAGATAATGTCACACTTCTTCATGTCACAAAAACACCCATAGGACAAGGTATATACGAACATAATTTATGCATATAAATATGTTATCATAATTTGCATTTACTAGAACCTTTGAGTTAGTGATAAAACCATTAGAGCCAAAACTTATATCATATTCTTTTATCTTGCCTTAAGAAAAAACCATTAGGATTTTATCATGGGCTTTTCTTGGGCCTAATGTTGTCTCATTTTGTTTAACCAAGTGTTGTTATGTTATTAGCTATAGATGAGACACAAAGGGAGAGAAACTCCAGGGCTCATGAACTAGTTCATCCACTGAAGAACTTTTGCCAACTCAAGAAACCTAATGTAAGCTTTCTAATTACAAATCACATAAACTGATTTGATTCAAAAGCTCTTTTTTGACATTAGGTATCATAATTTTCAGGTGAAGACAGAGATAGTGGTGGTTGAAACCGCGGAGGAGAAAGGGAAAACGATAGTAGAAGAATCAAAGAAACAAGGAGCAGGAGTTTTGGTTCTAGGGCAGAGAAAAAGAACTTCGAAATGGCGAGTGATATGGAAGTGGCGCGCGAAGGGAGGCATGGGAGGAGGAGTTGTTGAGTATTGTATTCATAACTCTGATTGTATGGCTATTGCCGTAAGGAAGAAGAGTAACAATGGGGGTTACTTGATTACCACGAAACGTCACAAAGATTTCTGGCTCTTGGCCTAATTTTATTAAACCACACCTCATTGATCCCAAATCTTCATTTTTTTTTTAAATCGAGACGAATTCTATTTGTTTCTAAATACATTTTTATGGATATGTTTGACTTTGATCTTTATTCACTTTCTTCTGTAAAGACTATTTTTTTTATATGTTGCTCTTTGTTTTGAGCCTCGAAATATAAAATAGAAGAACAAAAATTATCAGAGAAAGACATACAAGCAAAACACGAAGTCTAATTATAATTACGATTATTGTTATTTCATATTCAATCTTTGTTACAATTTTATCACATAAAACAGAACTAAAGTAGAAGTATTATATATTGCACTATTATTCGTTCATACATCTCGAAATTGTTCACCTTATTCTTTTTCATGACCCGAATTCTTTTCGGAAAGCACATCTGTAATTCACATCCGAATCGATTTTCTTGCAAAAAGAATTCGAGTACGTGGTTATCTCTTTTCTCATATAAGTAAAGTCATAACCGGTATAATTTGCTTCACAAAGCAATCACAAGACAATTTACACTTTATTTAGTATATGGGGTTTTGTAAAAAATGAAAAAGATAACAAAGTGATTTAAATCATATAAAAAATACAAGAGTATGTGTCAATAAATATATACTCCCTCTGTTTCATATTAGTTGTCATTCTACGATTATTGTTTTGTTTCAAATTAATTGTCATTTCACATTTTCAATGCAAATTTATTATTAATTTTCCACTTTTATCTTTAATCTTTTAGCTAATTAAATCCACATATCAAACAAAACAACACATTAATTAGGGGTAAAACAGAAATTTTAAATGTTTTCTTAATTTATGTGAAATCTCCTAGAACGACAACTAATATGAAACGGAGAGAGTATATATATTTATATACTATATAAATTATAACTAGGAGAATACTGATATCTACTAAGATCTATCAAAAAATTCACTCTGGTCAAAGTTATAGATTTTATGGTTTAGGCACAAGAATGTATATAGATATTCATATACCATATCGAAAATTATTTTGGAAACATAACTAACACATAGGTTTTCAGAAGTCAACATTTTTTCAAAATTGTTATTTTACAAATTTTAAAATGGGATGGAATTATTCAAATTTAACTTTGGCAACAAATTAACCATTTTGAAAAAAATGAAAATAATTAAGAGTCAAAATTTAAAAGCTTCCAAACTAAAAAATAACATTATTAATTAATAAATTGTTAATAGGTATAAATATAAATTTCATAATTATTATATTTACAAGTCTATTGGTTCTTTTTGTCTTATCTACAATAAAGACATAAATTGACTGAATGAGATATTTATTTACTTACTATAATGAAATATAGAAACTGTAAATTGACTGAATGAGACATTTATTTACTTACTATAATTTATCATAACAAAACAAAAATTATATTAGTTACTATATTTTTAATTTATTGCAATTCTAGTTTGTTTATTTTTCTATTAAATAGCCCATTTGGACGCGGGAAATTTAAATTTGTGCTCGAGTTTTAATCAAATTTATACAATCTTTTCTAAAAGCTCCATTCCCATTTTTCTCATTTGTTCATTCTTCACTTTGGCTGATGGAAGTAGCAATCTTGATTTGTAAGTTTTTGGAGATTTTCATTTTTTCATCTTGCAGTATCTAGATCACTTAAAAAATTATAATAAAATATCTACTACATTCTATAATTTATTTTTCAGATTGGGATCATTTATAGTTTTTATATTTGTAATTGAGAGTATGAAATCTTTATGGAGAATCTTGATACAAAATATTAACTAGAGAAACCATATGGTTAAACATTTAGCGATGTAGACCTTGATTTGTTTTTCAGAACTACGTTGTTTATGGTTAACAATTTTTTTTTTGTTTATATATAAATTCTTAAAAATACGTTGCTAATTATTTTAGTTTTGTCATATATTCTCATTTATTAATATAATTTAAAATGACTGAAATAATTAATATCTCATTGCAAATAATATGTGAAATGACAAACTATTTGCTTTTTATGTGTTGAATTCTTCATTAGGAAAAAAACTAAAGCTGAAGGTGAAAATGCCGAGAATAAGGATTGGTCGCTTCTTCTTCCTGAACTTTTGACATTAGTTATGTCTTGCCTCATTGTGAAAGACAACATCCATGCTTCCCAAGTATGCAAAGAGTGGTATAGAGCTAGTGCCTTTATTCAGATGAATAATAGACATCTATGATTTATGAAACACCATGTATCTTCAAGAACCAAAAGACCTTGTGAGTTGTACGATCCTTCGCAGGATATTACATACACCAAGGAGTTTCCGGAAATAGAGGGTATGGCAACTTACCACTCCAAAGATGGTTGGTTGCTTATGCACAAAGATAGCTCATCTGAGATGTTCTTCTTCAATCCATTTACTCGTACGCTCATCAGATTGCCTACTTGTAAATATCATAGTGAATCCGCTATTTTCACTTGCGCACCTACATCCAACAGTTGTTTGGTTTTCGGGTTGACAAACATCGACAACAACAACATAGTCGCGGTCAACACTTTAAGGCTCGGCGAAACCCAATGGAAGTCTACTTGTTTCGTGAGTCCTGAACGTTTATTCGCTTATTACAGCAAAATTATCTTCTCAGGAGGTCTCTTTTATTGTCTTGGTGGATTAGGCTCATTAGCAGTTTTTGACCCATCCAAACAAACTTGGAACACTTATTGCCTTAAATATGACGAAAGCTTCTCACCTTCGGCGACAACAGCAACATGGTTTGGAACTTACTTTATAGAGATCAAAGGAGATATTTTCCTCATAAAAACTTTGGGTAAGAAGCCGCGAGTGTTTCGACTAAACTGTGATGGAGGTTGGATTTGGGAAGAGAAAACCAAAATTGAAGAGGGGTTAACGATTTTTGGAGCATCTTGTACATCCCAGTTTAGATCAGACCTTGCGAGCGACATGAGAAACAAGCTATTTTTATCTGACTCGTATCACCCCATGATTACTACTTATTCTTTTAATGAAGATAAGTATCTCCCGGGTACTTCATTAAAGCCATCTTGGGATGGAAAAACTACTTTCGAAAGCATTTGGATTGAGCCGCCAAAACAATGCTTAGATTTTATCTGAATCAATCATTTGATGAAGATACAGCTTATTGGTCTCATCACCGAATAAAAAACTCTCCTTTTATTTTCATTTTCATTTTTATGTTTCTTTGTGTTGGATTTACTTTTAAAAAAACAATAGTTTGGTTCATTGTGTTTCTGTCATATTTATAGTGTGACATATTATGAATGTCTAATTTCTGGTTCAATAAAAAAATTGGTTATTTTCTTCTAGTTAAACTAAGCAAATATTTACGATGGATAACCAAAAACTACATTGCTTGATATGATATAATAAAGATAAAAACTAATGATTAAATGGTTTCACAAATAAACACTATAGGGTACTCAGTTGTAAAAGAGATCGCAAGCATTCTAAGAAAACTCGAAGAGGAACCAATGAACTCATATTACAAAAGAAAATCTGATAAAACAAGAGATTAATTTATACCAAACGAGTTTGGTAGGTTACAAGCCATCGGTCAATGTGCTAGTTTTGGTAATTAATTAAAATTTGAATTTTTTTTAGGGTTTTCTGCAAATAAACCCTCGAAGTGGCTAGATTTTGCGATTTTACTCTCCAAGTCAAAAACCCACAAATCAGCCCTTAAAGTATGAGTTAACCCGCAATATAACCCTCGGCTGTATATGAATTTTTTCAATCTGTATATAAGCTATTGCATTTTATTCTAAGAGAAAGTCATTCTTTATAATAAGTTTCTAAATAAACATGTTAGTAATATACGGATTGAAAAATTTATGTACTGCCGAGGGTTATATTGCGGGTTAACTCATACTTTAAGGGTTGATTTGTGGGTTTTTGACTTGGAGGGTAAAATCGCAAAATCTAGCCACTTTAAGGGTTTATTTGCAGAAAACCCTTTTTTTTAATAAACATTAATTACAATGGGTATTTTTGATAGCAAAAACTTAAAATATATATTGCTTTGATATATACAATACTCTTTAACAAATAAAGGGGGTGTATTCAACCTGGAATTTGGAGTGATTTGTATTTACATGACAAATCCTCTGTAATTCAAACATGAGTTTTAAAAACTTTTTTCAAATCCAGTGTTATTGAACTTGTGATTTTAAAATCTACTTCAAAGTCTAGTGTTGTTGGAAATATTTTAAACAATGGTTTTTAAGAGTTTTGATGTGATTTTAATGTGTTTTAGTGGGATTCTTTAGTTAAAATGTGATAAAACAAAGGGGGAATTGCAAAACTGCCACGTCTGAATTACCACTGTGCAAAAATGACACGCCCAAAACACTGTTCACAAATATGCCACGAATTTCGTCATTTTGGACGAAATTACCCCTGACAGAAACAAAGAGAATTAAAAAAAAATCATTTTCTGATTTTTTTGTTTCTCTCTTCTTCTCTCTTCTCTTTCTCTTTCTTCTCTTTCTCTACAACAACAATGGAGATCTCAAGATCTCTTTCCATCTCTTTTCTCTTTTCTTCTCTCTTCTCTTTCCTTCTCTATTTCATCTTTCTCTGCATCAATGAAGATCCCTCTCTCTTTTTCGTGAAATTGAAGAAGCCAAAACAAATATCTCTTTCTCCTTCTCTCTCTCTCTCATATAGATCTAGATCTGATTTTGTGAGTTTTGTTGTAAATCTAGGTTTATTTGATTTGTGTTTTCTTCTCTATGAGGTTGAAAAAGGCAAAAAAATCTAGATCTAGATTCGATTTTGTCAAATTTTGTTGAAAATTTGGGTTTATTTGATTTATGCTTCTTTCTCTATGAGGTTGAAGAAGACAACAAATTCAGATCTAGATCCGGATTTTGTCATTTTTTGTTGTAAATTTGGTTTTATTTGGTTTATTTTAAAAATCTGAGTTTTTGATTCGATTGGTAGAAATCTTAGATTTTATTCAATTAGGGTTCAAGATCTGATTTTTTTACTGAGTTTAGACGTTTTTACTGGTATCTGATTCGATTAGGGTTTAAGATCTGATTCGATTGTATATTATAAGGTTCTTGTAAGGTTTATAAGGTATTTAAAAATTGATTTATAAAATTGTATATTATAAGGTTTTTGTAAGGATTATAAGGTATTTAAAAATTGATTTATGAAATTGTATATTATAAGGTTTTTGTAAGGATTATAAGGTATTTAAAAGGTTTTATTAGTTGATTTTCATTGTTTTGCCAAACACGACTTTAAATGAATTCTATATTATAAGATTTTTGCAAAGTTTATAAGGTATTTAAAAGGTTGTATTAGTTGATTCTCACTGTTTCGCCAAACAGGACTTCAAATGGTTTAAAAAATAGATATATAAAATTGTATATTATAAGGTTCTTGTAAGGTTTATAAGGTATTTAAAAATTGATCTATAAAATTGTATATTATAAGGTTTTTGTAAGGATTATAAGGTATTTAAAAGGTTCCAACTACAAGGCATGTTGTAAGGTTTATAAGGTTTTTGTAAGGATTATAAGGTTCCAACTACAAGGCATGTTTTAATAATAATTTTTTTTATTTTTCTTCAAATAATGGCATAACTGTAATATTGTGTTTCTTCTTCCTCCACTACCTATCCTTCTGAAACCTAATTTGCCGCAGCCACCTCTCTCTTTTTCCTCCACCTCGTTCTTCACATGAATTACTTTCATTTGACAGATCTTTCTTATGGAATCTTATAGAACAACGAGATTAAGATCTCAATCTGAGATCGAGAACGAATATGGAGAAATCAGAGATCTGAGATGAAGAAATCAAAAATCGGATGTCCTAGATGGAGGAATCAAACATCGATGTAAAGATTTTGGGAGAGAGATGAACAGATCTGAGAGAGAAAGAGAAGATATGTAGAGAGAGAGGATGAACAAGAGAGAGAGAGAAAAAAACAGAATGAAAAAAAAAATGAGCGTGAGAAAAAAATTATTTTATCATTAAGGGTAATATGAGAATATAAAAAAAAGCTGTGGCATTTTTGTGAATGTGTAATTGGCTGTGGCATCCTAAAAATGACATTTTTCAAAATTTCTCTAAAACAAATCACATTGTTTTAGGTGGGATTCTATGTGATTTCAATTAAAATCACAATTTCTTTAAATCATCCAAAATCATTTAAAAACTCAATTAAAATCAAATCATTTCCAATTCCATGTTGATTTTTTTTTTTTTTTTGAACAACAAGAACTTTCATTGAGTTAAACATTCGGTTCGATTACAACAAGAGTTTCAACAAACACGTTTGCAAAACATGAGATGAAATGAAAGATAAAACGATAGATGATAGATTCATGGGATAAACCATGTAGTTTGGAAACAACTATCAAGCCTAATGAGAAGGCTCGATCCAAGGGTAAGGATTCGGATTTTACCGATGAAGTCCTTTTGCATTCTTCTACTTCATGTGACAAAGCCACTTTGTCTTCAAATTGAGTTACCACAGATTCATAAATCTTGGTTTTACACTCGTTTTCAACTAGCCAATCATGGGTACAAAGCAATAATAACCATACCAATGTCAATTTGGTGGATGAAGCTACTCTTTTTACCCTTTTTGAAATGCTAATTTGTTCTCTAACCATTAAAACAAAACCATGGTCCAAGATCTCTAGCGAATTCTCATCTAACAATTCCATTAAAGCATTACCAAAAGAAGGAAAGAGGCTTACGGTAGAAGATCGGAGACTGAGATTAGGGATCATCTGCAAGGCTGGTGAACTTGGGGACCACGACAAGAGAGAATGTAGTCGGTTTACGTCCGGTTGAGCTGTAGACGAGCAAGGCTTGGTTAAACCAGTAGCCGCTCCTTGAGATCTCGGTGAGACAGACAGATCGGCTGGATCCGGAGGGTCTGGAGGCTGTGGCGGCTGAGGAGGGTCCAAGACTCCTCCAAGGGTCAACACCGGCGAAGAGGAGATGGAGCATGGCCGAGAAGTGGTGAGCTTTGCTTGCAGAATCACAAGAGGTGTCGCTTCCTTTACCGGAGAGAAAGTCGGATCTGAGAGATCCTCGTCGCAGATCTCGGTGGAGTTTCCATGGATCTTCTTCCCAAAAAGAGGGATCTCAGATCGGAAGTTAAAACGGAGGATTAGTTGCCGGAGATTTTGCTGGATAATGGGCGGTCGCAGGGAAGAGTGGTGGAGGAGGAGAGCTGGAGGAGTGAAACGCTGCTGGGTAAGGGAGATTCGCGGGTCTTCACCGTCATCGTCATCTTGGTCTTCGGTGGCGGCTAGGGCGAACATATCGCTTAGAGGGGAGAGGAGTATGCACACGAGGTTGATTATTTAAAGATTAGTTAGCAATTCCATGTTGAATAACTCCCAAAAAAAAACTCATTTAATTATGCTAAAGAAAATCTTTAGAAAACTATGAAGTTCGATTTTTCATTATGATTTTTTTTTTAAAGTGTACCTTTTTTTTGCCAAACGTAACTAACTTGCTCTTGTGATGTATCATTGAAATTATTCAACTATACAAACGATGCACGAATCATTGGTACGATTTAAACATAAGAAGATACATTCATTCATAAGAAAATACATTACAAAAGAGAAGCATTTATTGAATCATATAATACTCGAAGCAATAATAAGATCATGCAAGGCTCAATATTTCATTGCCTTCTTTTCAGTGCAACATCGGCGACGGCCATAGTGATTGTCCCGGCCACAGCTAACGGAGCTGCTGCAGCTCC
Source organism: Arabis alpina (assembly GCA_900128785.1). Classification (NCBI taxonomy): domain Eukaryota; kingdom Viridiplantae; phylum Streptophyta; class Magnoliopsida; order Brassicales; family Brassicaceae; genus Arabis; species Arabis alpina. Next base: position 1,797,772 of record LT669792.1, read on the forward strand.
TACGGCAATTGCTGCTGTACTCACGGCCGCTACAGCCGTGGTAATCGTTCCTGCGGTGGCTAAGGTAGCTGCACCACCACCAACGGCGGTTGCAGCTGCTCCAACCGCGGTTGCGGCAACACTGACGGCCGTTACAGCATTACCGACAGTAATGGCTGTGTTAACAGCTCCTGCGACGGTTACAGGTCCTGCAGCATCTTTGAAGGCGGTGGCACCAGCTCTTACAGCAGTTGTTGTAGCACTCATCGCGGAAGAACCGACATTTATCACCGTCGTAACAGCTCCGGTGACTATGGGAGATGTAGCACTCGCGGCGGAAGAACCGACATTTATCGCCGTCGTGATAGCTCCGGCAGCTATGGGAGCTGCTGCAGCATGGACAGCGGCGGTAGTACTTACGGTGGCAGTACCGACGTTTATGGCCGTGGTGATTACAGAATTGAAAAAATTCATTTAATTTATAATTTTCTGATGTAAATAGTGCATTATGGGATTTATATACACCCAGGCCCGTTCATAGAGGTTAAGAGGCCTAAGGCAAAAAAAATTTGGAGCCCTAAAATTAGGGTTAGAAAATATTTTAAACCCCAAAATTAGTATGAATATTGATATCAATTTAAAATCATTATGTAAAATACATACCATTTATTAATTTTCTAAAATTTGTAGTTCTAAAACTAGGGTTAAAAAGAATTTGAAACCTAAAATTAGTATGAATAATGGTATCAATTTAAAATTACAATAAAAAATACATATAATTTATTAAATTTTCAAAATTTGGGGCCCAAAATTTTGTAATATCAGGCGGGCCCTAAGGCGAATGCCTTAATACTTGTAGGTAGGCACGGCCTTGTATACAGCACTAGTCGATTGCGATATTGTATCATTTAATGGGGCTGGAACGTTTAACCGACTAGTCCGTCTGTTCCTAAAAGATAAAAACTTTATAAAAAAAAATTGTTTCAAAAAGATAGAATTATTATTGTTTTCTATGCACTTTTACAAATTTCAAGACAAATATTGAAACACTATTGGTTGAACTTTATTGAAAACTGTATAGAAATCAATGCGTTATCTTAATAAGTTTGCATAATCTTAAACATCTATATTTAAAGAACGGATGGAGTATATAATTGTAAAATAACAATTAGAGCAGGTAAAAAGTGAACTTATATGGTAAGATAGCACCATTAAAACATACTGTAGATATTTGGGGAAGAATAATCAAGTGGCCTCGAACAAATAAAGTGTGAAATTATTTGTATGTAACGAAAGTTAAATAAACCTTGAATTATATAGTGGGACACTTGTGCCAAAGAGAGATAGGGATTTTTTCTTTTTCTTTTTCATTCTTTAATGACTCGCTTTAAATCTGTTTTTATTCCCACTCATCCCCTTTAATATTCATTAATATCTTTTAACTATTCATTAATTATTATGAGAAAGCTAGCACTAAAATTTGATTTTTTTTTTCTAAGAGTGTTTTGGAATTTTACGTGTGTGTTTTTTTTTTTGGATCAAAGTCGAAATTTTCATTTAACCGGGATAAACCGGGTGAGTGATACAAAGCTAATTTTGCCAATGAATCGACATCGGAAGTTTACGTCAGTTGATTAATGAAATAAAGGAATAGGCAAATGGTCAAATAACAACAACAAAAAGCTGAATTTGGTAACACTTTGTAAAATAATACGTTAGTTACATATTAACATGTACGTAATAATAAAAATAGCACAATTAACCAAGCGGTAGTGGTTCTCACTTGAGGAGGAGTTGCTCTGTTGGTCCAGGTCAGGGATCGATTCCCCTCAAACGTGGAATTATCTAATCATTTCTATTTTGGCCACCGGAGCATTCACATGGCTCTCCGGGCCCCGGGATTAGTCGGATCTCATGACCCGTTGACCCGAAAATTAGTTAGGGAATAAACATCTCTGCGACCTAACTCGGAACTCATGGTGTCCGTTGAACCGGATCACCAGAGTTATAAAAAAATAAAAAAAATAAAAAAAATAAATAGCACAATTGAAAAAACAAAAACGTAAAGTAATATATCATTTACCACCTTGAAGTTCATTACATTTTATAAACATTTTGAAATACAAAAATCTTATTTATACTATTTTTAGATAACATTACATGTGCTATTGTCAAATTGATGGTTAAGCGGTGGAATATGAAAAAGCTGCTCTAACAAATAAAACAGATATCACAGGGTAGAACTAAGAAATTAATAGGACTGAAAACACATTTTGTCGAAATAAAGTTAAAAGAGAGAAAACTACAAAACTCGAAATTCCAAAAAAAAACATCAATTATTGACAACTTAACAAAAATTGGTTGAAGATTTTATTTTGGGAAAAATACATAAATTTAGAAAATAATACTCCCTCTGTTCCTAAAAGATAAAAAATTTACAAAAAAAAATTGTTTCAAAAGTATATAGTTTTTACAGCTTTCTATGCACTTTTACAAATTCCAAAACAAATACTGAAATATTATTGGTTAAACTTTATTGAAAACTGTAAATTGTAGAAATCAATGCGTTTTCTTAATAAGTGTGCATAACCTTAAACATCTATCTTTTTGGAACGGTTGGAGTAGTATACATGCGCGAAGAAAAAAAAAGCATACTGGTGCTAAATACAATTTAATCAGTTCATGTTTTCTGTATATTCTTTAAAGATTTGATTTTTTTTTTTGTCTAATAACTAGTTATATACAAGAGTATATATATATATATATATATGGAAACTTAAATTATTATCTCTTCAAGTCGAAGAAATAGGATATGCATTTCCTCTCGTTGATAGTACTAGCGTTGGGGTCTTTCAAGACTCTCCTCCTTTAAATAGCCAAAAGATATATAGGTTGAGCAACCGATTTCGAATAATTTATAATTCAATTGTTGTTTTGTTACTATAGTCTTATTATCACACATTACTATGACTATTTTACACAGTCTAGTACTTAAAAGTTAAAACTCTAAGCTTAGATTTTACATAGTCTATAACTATTGAACAATTTATTTCTTTTGAAAAAAAATTTTATTTCTTTTTCAAAAGAAATTTTATTTCTTTTTCAAAAGAAATTTCTTTCTTTTTCAAATTTTTTTTATTTCTTAACAACTGATTTATTAAGCTATTGGGGCGCAACTAATCCAACAACGACTAATTAGATGGATAAACCAAAAAAAAAAAACTAAGCTTAAATTATTTAGAAAAACTAAAATCAAATCTTTGTCTACACACTTACACAGTGATAGTCAACAGACAGAGTCACTTTTGAAACCACAAAAGCAAACTGCTTTTATAAAGCGAAAGCTGTACTCCTCCCTCTTTCATCATCACTTCAATTTCTTACTGCATTTCACTGATTAGGTATACTCCCTCCCTTATCTTTAAAAAAAAGATAGATATTTAAGATTATGCAGACTTATTAAGAAAACGTATTGATTTCTAAGATTTACAGTTTTCAATCAAGTTTAACCAATATTATTTCATTATATGTTTTGAAATTTGTAAAAGTGCATAGAAAACAGTAAAAACCCTATATTTCTGGAACATAATTTTTTGGAAAATAAATATTTTTAGAGAAAATACGTTGGAAAATGAATAATTTAGTTTTTATAATTTACATAGCACATGATATTTGCTAAAAGTGAACTGATCTACAATATAAGAAATGATTGGATGGTAAATAACTACATATAAACGCATTTAAATGATTGAATGGTAAATAACTACATATAAACGCATTTCTAATGAAAAGCTGAATTCAATTGATTTTTTATAATTGGTGGAAATAGATATGATTGAAGGGTAAATAACTACATATAAACGCATTTAAATGATTGAATGGTAAATAACTACATATAGACGCATTTCTAATGAAATGCTTAATTCAATTGATTTTTTTATAATTGGTGAAAATAAAACTGATTGAAGGGTAGATAAATAGTTCTTAGTGTGATGAATCGGTACACTGTGTTGATCTGATAAAGTTAGCTTAAGCATAGTTCGTACTATTTATTTCGATTTTGTAGTTGTAGGGGTACAATTTCGTAAAATTTTAAAAGCAAATACCTGAAAAGATGTACTCTATGTTATGATTTGTATGTCGTGTGCATGACTACACGTGTGATAGTATTCTCTTCTGTTTTAACTTTTAAGTTTTCTTCTTCTTAAACATCATCAATTTATTTGACCACGTCTCATTAACTTGCAACCGCATCGTAACTTTTGCGTTTATAGTGATCGATCGTAGTTAAGTAACCAAAAAAGAGAGTGCCTAATTAACATGATTTGGTCCCATATGATTACTTGATTATGTTGTGGTAGCTCCGAGGGTCCTCCGGAATATTTGTGGTGAGTTTTTCATCCTAGATATTCTTCGCAAAATCGATGTTATTGGGCTGTAAGGAGCATATGAATTCACCATTGATATGTATATTGTTGTTAAGTCAACTTCATATGATTTTTTTTAGACTTCTTCCCAAAAAAATTCATATCAATTAGCATTTGGTCGAGTGTGCTAGATCTCTCTATAGATAAACCGTTCCGAATATATCATCCACACTTTTGATTTTCAATTTACTATATCAAAATTTTTAGTTCTTCAAAATAAACTATGTAATTATTAAAATTATTCAAAAACTGTCGATTACGTCTGATTAACAGGTAATTGTGGTGAGTTTAAATGCATTTAGATATACTCGAATCAAATTTGACTAAAAAAATTCCGAAATAAAATTCTTTTGGAGAAAGAGAAGGTTTCATTTTTTTCACATATTGGGTAAAAATAGTGAGGTGAAATGTAATTTAGGAAAAAATCGATTTGGTAAAGGGAAAGAGATTAGGATTCATCATTTTCACGATTAGGCTATACTCATGAGATCTTAACTAATCAGTCTTCTCTAAAGCTTGATACCTTGTAATTGCATGGGTACATGTTAAGAAACTTAGTTTCTTATTTCTTAAGAGTTCAAGAATGAAATCTTCTGATTCAATTATGTGTTTAGCTGCTAAAGCAGTATCACATATGCTTGCAATATCTATTAATCATATATTGCCATAACTGACGACAAAAATAAAATAAAATAAAATTGCCATTTTTTTTTAAAGTATTTGTCAAAATTGCCATAAACTTTTCAAATCATAATAGATGATCCATTCCGATCATCATTTACTACGTAACTAGCCTAACGGCAGAATAATTTGTGTTTTTTACCCTCAAGTAATTCTTAATGGTCAAAGTATTTTGAAGTAATATATAATGTCCGTTCAAACAGAACGTTTACACAATTCCCTATCAAAAATTTACTTTTCTAACTTTTTCTATTACTATTTCGAACATGTACGTCAAGTAATGGAGCATGACCAGACAAAAACTGTTTCAAACATGCATTGGTCAATTAACGAAGCATGAACGGACAAAAGCATTGAGGAAAATCGTTAAATCCATTAATTTTTACGTGTCATTGTTGCATATAAATACAATTTCGATCACAATAGTGAATCACTCCATACTATTTAGACTTGATTAAAAAAAAATGTCTCGTTCTAGAATTTCAAGAAGAAGATAAATTTTGATGTCAAACTATATGAATTTTTTCAAGATCCAGTCGAAAGTTATATCATATATCCGATATGCATGCACCCTCTATGTTTGAGTATTGTTCAATGGATAGATTGATCACTTAAATTTTGCTAATGTTTGTTCTTGCGTTGAACTCGAAGATACATATATAATATTATAAGAACATCCTTAAAATATACTTTAACAAAGAAAAACATCCTTTAAATATGATAAAACAATTTTTTTAAGAAACGTGAAACTTCGATAGACAATTATATATGGATTTGTTTATTTTAAAGTGTACTTTTTTATTTTGATATATAAAGCCATCAATTAATTTATATGCTTGTGTGCTGTATCAGTGCTATTCCACAATATAAAACGATGCAAGAATCATTGGGACGAATTAAACATAAGAACATACTAATTCATAAAGACATTACATGACAAAGAAAAAAAAAAGACATTACAAAAAATCTTCTTCGGTCTAGGGCTCAATTTTTCATTGGCTTTTTTTTAGTGCAACGTCGGCAACGGGCATGGTGACGGTTCCGGCGGCAGCTGCGTTGGCAGCAGTTGCAGCTGAGTTTGCAACTGCCTTGGCAGCTGCATCCGCGATGAGAAAAGAAGCGATTAAATTCATTGGAATTGATGACTTTTTTTTGTTTTTCTTGTTTTCTAATGAAAAATTATGCATTGTGGGATTTATATACAATACTAGTAGTAGTTGATTGCGATATTGAAACATTTATTGGAGTTCAAAGTTGAGTTACTACATTTTTTAAGATGAGTACAATTTTCTAGAAGGTCGTTAAAGTGTATGCATAGATTCTAGCAACTTGGCAAAAGACTCTTAGAGAGATGTGGGAATCATTTAGTCTTTTAAAGATAGCTCTTGAATTACTTGAGTCTTTTAATGAGACGTGAGAATTGAATTATGAGTGTATGGCATTTCAAAAATATGCATGTCATATCTAAAAATCATAACATGTCATAATTTCAATAATTATAGTACCACTATTAATTATAACATGTATATTATCTAGTTTAAGAGGTTTTCCATCAAGCATTGATCATGGTGTGATTTACTATGGTTAATAGAAACACGACAATTCTGGTATAGCTTTGCCTCTTCATTTTTTTTGTTCATAGACTTTTTAGTTTATACGATTTTTTAACGAAATTGGAGTAATTCTTAATGGGCACAGTACTTTGAAGTAATATATCATGTCAGTTCAAAAAGAACATTTACACAAGCCCCGACTAATTTTTCTTTTTGTAACTTTGTCCATCACTACTCGGATCTCGGAACATGCATTGGTCGACTAATGGAGCATGACATGACAAAAACTACTTCGAACATGCATTGGTCAATTAATGGAGTATGACCGGACAAGAACATAAACTCTGTAAAAAGCATAAATGGTTTACGTGTCATTTGTTGCATCTATAAAAATACAATCACGGATAATTTAATATCTTTCACAACAGTAAATACTTCCTATGTATTTGAAAGATTGATATTTAGAATTTTTTACAAATATTAAGACACAATAACTATTTATATTTATTTTTTTATTTCTACTTACTTTTTTATTTTCCAATAAAAAAATATGCATGAAAAAACAACTTTATGGGATAAAACAAATATTTGTCATTAATTTAAGTGATAAAGCAAAAAAAACATTAATTTGAAATGTAAAAATCAATCTTTCAAAAACAAAGAAAAAATATAAAAGATCATTCTTTCAAATAAGTATTTCATATACTACATTAAGGAGTACTAGTATTTAGACTTCATCAATAAAGAACTTTGTTTACTGTTGTTAAATATTCCACAGTTACTACGCGTTCAATTTATTTTACAAAAAATATATTCATTGTCGAACTTAATCAAGACCTTTGTTTTCAGTGGTAAGCAGTTTCATCAAGCCAAATTGATATACTACTAATTAGAGAAGATCTAAATTTCAAAGCCTATTGAAATTTGAGCATGTTTAGCATATTATTAAGAAATTTAAAAAAGTTTCATCGTGGTGTCTCCCCTATTAAACGCGTATCAATCCCTTGTGGTTTCGAGTATATTTTTAGAGTCCTAAAAAAATCCTCCGTTTGATTATCGTATGCAAGTATTTCCATGTTTTTCTTTGTCTTCTCTAAACTTAATTAGATGATAACAGCAAGATTATTGGAAAATCTTCCTCTCCACGATAACTTTGGAAAAGAATCCAAAATGAAAAGAAAACTTGTTGATCAAATTGGATATGATTGAAATTGTTAAATCATACCTCACTGAATCTACAATCTTCATTTTATCGAACGACCTTTTTTAATTTAATGCATGTGACTATGGATATGATTGATCTCTATTCGCGAATTTTTATAGTTTGCTGTAAAGACTTTATGGATAAATGTTTTTGTTAATAAAATACTATAAGTGCAGAAATATAAACAAGTACGAAGTCAGGTATATAATAATCATTTCATGCAGTTTATTATTTTTATTATTGTGATTTCATATCACATGAAAATAGAAAGTCGAAGTAATATACTACCATATTTGTTCCTCCACGGCCGAGATGAAATCGGAAAACATATGCTTTGGTGACGGCTCCGGCGGCAACGAGTGTAGTTGTGACGGCGGCGGTTACTGTAAAACTGGCCCCGATGCCTATTAGAGCGAAAGCACACAGGACAAAAAAAGTTACGAGACCCATCTGTGAATTATCTCCTCGTTGTTCTTCTACTTTTAGGTATAAATGAATCATGTGCGACACACACACATATATATATATATATATATAGTTGTATGACTTGTAGTACTAAAAAGTTATGGAACAAAAAAACAAGACGAGATCAAGATTTTAGAATTTTGTTATTGTAATTTAATGATTCCGTTTGAACTCGTTTCGGGTTTCTAATCAAATTTTAGAGAGACTCTTTGAGGACTACTCTTTGTCTTTGAAGAGGCCTCGAGGGAATTTGAACGTTTTTTTGTTCAAGGTCAAATGTCATAATCACTTATTGGAACAACCATTGGGTCAAATGTTATATTTTGTCTTTTTAATTTTTCAGTTTTTACCATTACGATGACTAATATTAAATAAACTATATATAACGATTTTGAAACCTATGCATACGTGACTTGTAAAGGATAGTACTAATAACATAAACAATGATTTTAGATTATGTTGTTAGGTGAAGTTCATGAGGTTGATTAGTATATATCAGCAGCCGAAATATATTCAAGATTATTAGTATGTAGATCTTGAGGAACTAGTATGTGTAGACTGGAGCAAAGTGTCCAGCCACTCTTGAGTACGTATATTACGGCTGGAGATATATATACTAGAGACCATTTATTGACTTTGACACATGATTTTTTTTTTTAATGCCAAACTATATAGTATCCAAATCCACCCTTACCAATAACTACCATGCAAATTGTTCAATGTTACGTGTACACATTTAGTAAAAACGGATTAAATTACAGTATAAGTAGGAAGACTTCAAGTTGGCGCATGATTTGTAAACGCTAGATGTAGAATTGGGCACTCAAAATGACATTATGTATATATTTCCTAATTATCCAAATTTAAAATGAGAATTATGTTTGTATATATATTTATTTAGGTTGCTTATGTGTTTGTGGTTGAGATAGCTTTTGTGAAATCTTGTTTAGGTTGTCTCAACCTCTCCAATTGTTGCTTTGTTTTTTCTTTTTCTTTTTGGCAAGGCAGCTTTACCTTTTGATTATACTTTTTGTAAAATCAACCTTCATTTTAATGATATTAACCCTTTATCAAAAAATAATAATATATATATATATATATATTTCTGATTTGATTGATCGCTCATATTATGTTGAAGTCGAGAAAGGGTGTATTTTTTTTGTCACATGAGAAAGGGTGTATATTTCGTTTGTTATATAGCCTATAGGCCATTTCTCATTTAATACTATGTTCTACAAATTGATATTGAAAAATCAGAAAGAGAAAGATAGATGGGACTTTATTATCAACCAATCATAAAATGGTACATATGACATATCATATGCAACCTATAATATAGCCATCTTTTATTTAACATACTCAAATATTCATTTGTTACGCAGATTCTTGAAATACCCTTTCGGATCGTTTTCAAAAACACTCCTCAGAATACGACCATCCTTCCCGGGAGCTTTCATTGTCTTGTCCAGTCCTGATCCCATACCGGAGCATAAACCGGCAATAACTCCGACGACACCTAAGACAGCCATAGCGATTTCAAAAAACGAAGTAGCTTCTTTCCCGTTAACGTTACCATCATTCTCGCTCATTTTTGAAATGATTATCACGATTTCAAGATTTACTTTTGCTGTGAAGAAGAATAGATTCATGTGATTTTATAGTTGTAGATGTGAGCCGAACGGTTCATTAGATGAAATTAATATCTCAATGCAATTTACTAGGAGGATAATTTAATTACGATTGGGGTTTCTAGAGATAATTACGATTACTAGGAGGATGAATTAATATCTCAATGCAATTTAGTAGAGGATAATTTAACTTAATGGTACCGTTGGTATCGATTGGGGTTTCTAGGGATAATACGTATAGATAGATTGAATATATTAAATGGTGATTGATTGTAACAAATTTAAACTTATATGATCTAATAGATCATCTCCAAATGTAATGAATTTGTATTTGCATGATAATAAATAAAGAAACAAATTAGGGGAATTTTTCTCTTAGATTTGTTCCAATGTGATGTGATGGGTTGGGAGGGAAGAATCTCAAAGCGATTTCAAGAATCTACCAAGATTTCATTAATGGGACCAGAAACAGACGGCTTTATATAGTACTAGCTCTATTCCAATTTAGATGCAATTTAGTTGTCATTCTACATTATTTCACGTATATTAAGAAAACATAATAAAAATTCTATTATACCCTTAAAAACAAAGTTAATTTTTGGTATTCTTCATAAAATTTTAGGTTAAAATTAGTATTCAAAACTAAAAATTACATTAAAAATTAGATTGACAACTAATTTAAAACATAAAATTAAGTCTAAAACGACAACTAATTTGCAACGGAGGGAATATGGTTTTGTTTTGTTTTTTTTCGCTAAACTTTTTCAAAATAGTATGGTTTCGTTACACAAATCAACTAAGCATGTATGGAATGAAGAACTACAATTTAAGCAATATACTAATGTTTGGCTAAAATTATTAAGTAATAAAGTATTTAAGTTTCACGTAGTGCAAACTTCCATGTGTAAAATGGCTAGACGGATTTCTTTATACCAATTTTGTAATTTATTTTTTGTCTTGCATGAACTTGATGTCATGCAAAGCGGAATAAGTGCAAAACAGACGTTATAAGTTATAACTAACATAGTATTTTCTGTAATTTTAATTAGAAATGGTGTGGTACACCGTACACGACGAGACATATGCAAAATGGACGAAATGATTCTTTCCACAAGTGTTAATATTTGAAGGTTCCTATAGGTTAAAGCTTTGACAAGTTGCCATGTGTCACTTTTGGTGTTGACAATTAATGTTTATTTTCATATTTAGAACTTAAATTTTACTTAATTATGAGATTTGCCATTCTAGAATTTAAAATTTTTGTATTGATTTTTTAAAAGAAAAATGTGATATCAATTTTAATTTAAAGTAAACATTTAATATCAAATTATCTTCATAAATTAATTGAAAAGATGTAAAGTCATATTCTAATAGATATTTTTTTTCAAAGTTAAAATTTTCTTATTATTCTATAATAAAATAATAAAAATTGATAGCATATTCTAATATGTTTCAATTCACGATATGTGCCATAATATCACTATATAATTATTTTTATCATGTTTCATACATATCATTTATTTTAATAATATCATAGATTTTTATATATTTTAAAATAATTCACATAAAATAGCTTAAAATTATTGTTTAATTTTTAATCTTAACTTCTCTAAAGTTATAAATTGTGAGTATAAATCTTAAACATCACTTAATTAGCTATATATACAGAGAGGAGATACTTTGTCATAATATATATCAACAATGTTCCATCTTAATTTGTTTTCTACAATTAACATTGTATATATCTAATAAATAATTTGCTAAGAATATTTAGTCTCTGAACCTAGATAATTGTTTATTATAAACACCAAATTTCTATAATATTAAATATAAAAATAGTCAATAAATTAAAAATTATTGTATATTATACCATGTTAATTTTTAAATCCACGCAACGCGTGGATATACCCTAGTATATATATATTTTCGATAGGAATAACATTTTACAAGTGTTTCTTTAATTAATCCTTTATGCCTCTTGCAGATTTTGTATGTCTTTTGGTATTTGTTTGGGGCTGGTACTGGTAGCATTATTTTCTAAGAAAATACTGTACTAATCAATGTAGCCGTCCAAAAATAGATGTAATCGTGATGGCATTACATTGTCACAACAAATAAACTTTTAAGTTCGTGGGTGCAAGTTTTTCTCATTTAATTTCATAAAAAGCCAACAAAAAGGAAAGTTATGGACACAATGAGCGACACGTGGAACAGTCATAGTCAAAAGGTGTGGCACACCAATCAACAAGGATCATGAACCCAATTTTCATTTTGACTTTTTTCCAATGTTAGCAATATAATAGCCATCAATTATTTATTATTTTTGTTTAGTACTCCATCCGTTCCTAATTAATAGATGTTTAAGGTAATGCACGGTTATTAAGAAAACGCATTGATTTCTACGATTTACAGTTTTCAATAAAGTTTAACCATTAGTATTTCAGTATTTGTTTTGGAATTTATAAAAGTGCATAGAAAACTGTAAAAACTCTATTTTAGGAACCGAGGGAGTAATTATGAGCAGTACCAAAAATGAAAAATCTATCACATTCTGATTAAGATGTTTAAACAAGGACCAGTCAAAGAAAATCTAATGAGATTTACCAAACCAGCGATTACTGAAAATGATCGAAAATGATTGGCCACTAATCATGAAAATCAAATTTTATATACACATCCACAATTGTAAATCCAAATTCTACACATGAATCTTACTATAAACCCTGTAAAAAAATTCTAAATTTTAGTGTCCTAAAGCTTCTTCTTCTTCTACATATTCACACAATGTACTAAACTTGTCATTTACAAATATAAAGGAACCACCACCACATTCATGAGTTTAAGATCTGATCAATCCGAAATTGACGAATGATCTCGACTTGAAAACGCCAAAGAGAAACCCCGTAGGAGATTCTTGAGAACTCGGTTTTACGTCTGTGTTTCCGCCTTTTACTTGAAGTATTGTCTGGCCAATCACTTGTCTAATGGACTCTATGGTCTTAGCATCAACTTCATAACCAGAAGCATCTCTCACATAGAATGTGTTGAGAGCTTTGTTTCCTTTTGTTTTTACTTCAGCTCTTGTAACTGTAAGACTGTTTTCACGGAAAATCCGAGTTACATCCGTGAGTAACCCCACTCTATCTGATGTACATAGCTCAAGCTTCAAGCCCTAAAACATAGATTCAAAACCCAAATGTTAAGCCACGACACACAGCATTCTTATGATTCTTCATCAAGCAAATCACAACAAGTTTTACCTCAGAGACTCTTCTTTGGATTGCTGCTTTCAGACATTTGATTACTCGTTCTCTCTCTGCTTCGGATTTCACTGGAGATCCATCCGTATGTCTAATGTAATATTCCTGCGAAAACACGAGAATTAAGACAATGGTATACAAGACAATATGTGGATCAAAATCAGCAGAGAAGCTAATAATGTATGTATATATATATACCTGGTAAGCTTCAGGGCCTTCAGCATCGATACTGGCATGTGAAACTACGTATTTCATATCCGTCAAAGTAAAGACGGTATCGAAAAGAAGTTTTGGTCTATCTTTGCATTTGATCATCACAATTGAGTAATCCAAATCATCCAAATTGGAGACATCAACATCTGGAACTACTCTCCCAGTTTTATCCTCATCATCAACATTATTCTCCCACTCATCGTAATCTCTATCCGCAAACATCATCTGATGAAGCTTACGATCAGTGTAAGTCTCATTGAGAGAAGAAGAAACCGTAGTTTTCGGTTCACGGAATCTTCTGCTACTGCTTCCTCCTGTAAGCACATAACCAAGCAGCTTCCTGATTTTCGATAACCTCTCTGGATCAGTGATCGCACTGCATGTTTCTTCATCAGTTACTTGTAAAACCGCTGCTGCTTTCGCTCGATGTGTCCAGATCTCAGCGTTTACCACATTGCATTGAAGGTCTGTTAACACAGCGCATAACTCAGACAACAAACCAGGTCTATCAGTACCCGTTAGCTCAATCACAGTAAAGTCGACAGATTGTTTAACACCAATAGATGATCTCATTGACGAAGCAAAGCAAGAAGACTCATCAGGTCCAAGAGACTACAACAAAACAAAACAAACCAAACACACAAACAGTTAAAGAATCATATCATCAAACTACACCGAAAAACACGAAATTCAAAACCGCGTTTTACTTACTTTACGAATATATTCAAGAACGATTTCATCGGTAACTTTATTCCCATCTTGATCAGTAACATTAAAAACATCCATGAACCAACCACCATCAGATGAGATATAAGCTTTCTTAATAGTAAGATTAAGATCAGTCAAAACTTGAACAACTTCAAGAAGTATCCCATGTTTATTCGCACTATCCACCTAACAAAAACAAAACCACACAAATGTTTCAACACATTTTTCTCTTCTCTAAACCCAAAAATGAAAGTTTATAAAACATACCTTAATCACAGTAACATTCTTACAAACTTCATTATCAATCACAACCCTAAAAAGATAACATAACCAAATCAAAAACTCAAATCTTATTGAATAAGAAGAGAGATCACAACAACAATTAGTTACCTTGGTGGATTTACTCTTTTGATGAACTTTGCAATTTCATCATCCATATTGTATGAATAACTCAAACATACATCTGAATAAGATTAAAACAAAAAACACATTAGATTCAATCTAAACCCTAAACAGAGAAGAAACAGAGACTCAAACCTAGAAATGATTACAAAAACGAATCAAAGTTCCAAAATTGAACAAAACCCATTTACATAAACTGAAAATCAGAGACAAATTCAATCATCAAACGAAAAACCCAAATCGGGAAACATCAAAACAGAGAGAAGAAATAACGAACCCATTTCTTGATTCGTTAGTGAATTGCGTTAAAGATCTTCACTTTCTTAACAAGAAATTCACTTTCTCTATTTGATGATTTGATCGAAGAGAAAGAAGAAGACTTTTTTTAACAAACTGCAAATTCGCCAGAGAAAAAATCGGATTTTTTAAATAAACAAGAAATTGTGATTTGTGAAAAATAAATAAATAAAATAAAAAGTTGTTTTGAAACGAGTGGAGAAATTACTTGTATATGTATGACAGAGATTTAGCCGACACGATAATACTAAAAACCTGCAAAAGAAATTTTCTTTGTGAGATATGAAGAAGAAGAGTCTACTCTTTTTCAATAAATACCATAAATACCCTTGGTGCACGTTAGCAGCCGCCCTTGGTTTAGTAGATTCTCTTTACTTAAATTGGGTTAGTGAATTTTATTTATTTATCTCTGGTTTAGGAGATTTTTTACTTTATTTGGGTGATTTGTGGATTACAGGTAATCTTTTGGGGTTTATTGGAAATGAATTGATTAAGTTTTGACTAGTTTTAGGTTCTGGTTTATGGAAGATTTCATTGGAGTTTGAATGATGGATAAAACTAATTTTCTTGGGACATTCATTGACAAAATACAAAAAAAAACATAAATATACAATATAATTTCTATAAATTAATATTCGATAATTAACATTTTTTCATTCTCAAATTAACTTTTTTGATTTTTGACAAGATAATATTTCGCTAAACTAATAAAATAGATAGTTTCGACAATATTAATTTATAAAAGTTCTACTATATAAAGGAAAACATGAATAGTTGCACATTATTTAAAATAAAATATATTTTTTGTGTAAATTTTTGTTGGACAGTAATATAGATCAAGATTTGTTGGTGTTAGATACTTATATTGTAATGTTCTAACCCGTCATCGTTTGTTGGCTCCTACACCTTCTTTGGTCATGTGGATTCCATTCTCGCTCGACAGTCGATGCGATAGGTCGGAAAGCTTGAAAGAGTTGTTTAGTAAGCTTGGAAATTACCATGAGAATTTATATTGTGTTTTGTCCTCATTAACACATTACTAAAAATTAATTTCCAATAAACCATCCATCCTTAAATCGATTCATGTTAAACATATTTAATTCTAAAATTTTGTCAGGATGATTTACCGAAAGAAAAGCTAAAGTCACTTTGCTGATATAGGTAACAAATATCAAAAAATGAAAAATGGATAAAAATGTGGTAATTTAACATTTTGATGATTTTGGTATGTGCTCTCTTTGAAATTTTATGATTTTGAACTTTTGATCATAATTTTAGAAAACATAACATAAAATGTTGTAATTTAAAATTGATATTTACATATCTGAAATTGTACGTTCTACCAAAATTGAACATTTTTTTTTTAAGAAATATTTCAAATAGCTGGATTGTGTTTTCTTTTTGGGTAATTTCCAAAAATACCACTTTTAAAGTTTTTTTCCAAAAATACCACCTTGAAGTTTTTTTCCCAAAAAATATCACTTTTTTTCCAAAGTTCCAAAAATACATTTTTTAAAATTCATTTTTAACATTCAAAACTAAACCCTAAACCCCAAACCCAAACCCTACCCCCTAAAACTATACCCTAATTTTAGAATAGTTAACCCAAATCCAAAAAAATTAAATTCTAAACCTTAAAAAACAACTTTTAAAAATGTGGTATTTTTGGAACTTTAGAAAAAAGTGGTATTTTTGGAAAAATAAGTTGAAGGTGGTATTTTTGGAAAAAAAACTTGGTGGTATACGAGGGAATTTCTCTTTCTTTTTCCTACTACCATATTTATGATTTATTTTTTGAAAATTACCATATCTATTTATGATTTATAATACACTAATTATTTTATTTATAACTCTTTTTCCCGGGTGTTATTGAGTTGGTCGAATAGTTCCCGTGTATCAATAAAACTCCAAAGATTTTGGATGTTTAGAGTTTAATGGAATCCAACCAAAACGGCAAAACAAAGAACATGAACAATTATGCATTTAACACGGACCATAATCTAAGGAAATATGTTTCCCATGTCACACCAAATTTTCCTTACATTTCCATAAATCTTTACATTTTGAACAACACCTAAAGTGGATATTGATCATTATAGATGAACTAATTCAGTAACTCTATACACGATATGCAAATTTGTATGTAAAATTTGGATAACCCCCTGTATGTATATATCCCTATATATACATCTAAGAACCGCCGCTTTCAAATCCCGTTGACATGCTTGCAATAAACATAATTTAAGAAGTCAATTAAGATCAGAAAAACACTAGTTGAGTTTGATTAGTGATTATATTTGTATTAAAGTAAACTCTAATGGAATATAAAATAAACTAGAAAAATAAGGGGGAAATCATGCTGTTTTAGAAGGTCAAATGCGTAGGAGGAGTGGCCATGCCGGCCGCATGTTCTACTCTCATTTCTTTTAACCTTTTTTAATATACAAAATTTATAGGTGGGCGCGGAACGGATATCCAGAAAAATAGAAGTATTTGTGATTCGTTATGTTTTTGACGGATATCTAATTTTCCGATTTGATTTGCTTCGGAAAATTTCGGATATCTTAAACTCCGGATATCCAAAAAAATTTCCGGATATTTGCGGATAATCGGATATTCGCGGATATCCGTTTTAAACCAAAATAAAATAAAAGAAAACACTATTTTCTATAAAAAAATTATTTTAATATAATCTTTAAGCTAATTAGTAAATAAATAAATTAAATTACCTAATTTTATTCTATTCAACTAAAAAAAGAGAGTACAAGATTACAATGACGAAATATATATCTTTTTAAAAAGAAATAGATATATTCTCAAGTAAAAAACTAATATCTACCTATGTATAAATATAAATAGTTTCTCCATATGTATTTAAAAAGTCTAAAAAAGCAAATATATGCGAAAATCTATCATATTATACATATATAAAAGTAATATACGGATCGGAGCGGATATTCGGATTTTTGTAAATGATATTTGTGATTTGCTTCGCTTTAGACGGATACTTGATTTCACTATTTACTCCGATTTGTTTTATAACGGATATCCGGATTTTTCGGATCGAATCGAAACAAATCTCAGATCGGATCAAATCTAGCGGATAATTTACCCAACCCTAATACAAATACATATCTTTTTAAAATAAGAATAACACAAGTTTTTGTTTCTGTTTCTGTTATAAAAAATAATACATTTGTTTTCCTCAAGCTAATTTTAGTAAAGATTGATAAATGCATAAGTCGTAAACAAAGTGACATTAATTTTTTTTTTTTGAACAACCCATACTTTTATAACAGAAACTACTAAGAGTTTTGATTACAAGATACAAGCAAAGCTTGTTTTGCAATAGAGTCAGCCTCACAGTTGGCTGATCTCGGAATGAAACTAAACACAACATAATTGAAGAGAGTAGCAAGATAGGAGATATCATGGAGTAAACCATGAAGTGTAGAAACTGTAGAGCCTAAGTTTATAGCCCTAATCATTTGTAAGGAATCGGATTGTACCGATAAAGACCTTATTCCTTCTTCCAAAGCCTTGATTAAGGCTTCTCGAATAGCCAGACCTTCAGCCACCAACGGGGAGCAAGCTGTACCAACACTTGAGAAACAGGACATCGAAGACAGAGTAGTCTCAGAGTTGGTATAACTTAAAGTCCAGCCGAGTCCAGCTCTTCCCGATCCTGGGTTCCAAGCTGCGTCTGTCCTGCATAAACAGTCCGTAGGAGCTAATGGAGTTGTTTGAGTCACCAAAGAAGGGGTTCCAATGGCTTTAAACTCTTGCTTTGTTCCCCAGTCTCTGGCATTTCTGACTGCAATCGAAACTACATTCATAATTGGGGTAATCTTCTTGTTAAACACGAGGTTGTTCCTGGCTTTCCAAAGCTGTCAGCAAATCCAGGGGCTTAAAGGAGAGGCTCCTATTCCTGCTGGTGGCAGTGAAATACAGTCTTTCCTAGCTTTCCAAGCTTTATCAAAAGACACAACGTTGTCTTGACACAATGGGAGAATTAGGGGAGCTTTCTCCCATACATGTTTGGCAAACTCGCAATGGAAGAGAAGGTGCTCAGTGGTTTCTATGTCACCACACTGAGGGCAGGGGATACAAGTGTCAGGGATTCTAGCTTCGATGTTTGCTCCCACAGAGAGGGCTCCTCTAGCAGCTTTCCACAGGAAGGTTCTGACTTTGGGCGCTGTATCCAGGGCCCAAATGTCTGGAATCCAATCAGTGGAGCTTCTTAGAGGTTTCATTGGGATAGCATTCTGGGCTGAGAAGTAACCTGACTTTGTTGTGTACTCTCCCGATTTGTCCTTTAGCCATATTCTTCTGTCAGTTGCTCCTTTATGGCTTGGAATGATCATGCAGATTTCCTTCTCCAAACTGAGGCAGGGTTTGTTGGATCTTACTCTTATTCCAATCCTTTGTAATAGGATTAATCAGGTCTGCCACCGTCAAGATTGTGTCCTCAGGTAAACAGGGACCAAAGGGTTTAACTGGTTCTGAGGTTGACAGCCAGTTTTCAGACCAGATGTTTACTGATTTCCCATCTCCGATAGCCCAGCCAATGTGCTGTTTAAGGAGGTCTCTCCCTAAAAGGACCCTCCCCAAGAGGCATCGAGGTTCCTGAAGGATCCTCCAGGCCAGCTTCCCTAGGAGGGAGTCATTGAAACAAGTGATATCTCTCAGACCTAGACCTCCTTCTCTTTTATGTTTTGTCAGGCTGTCCCAGGCCACCCAACAGAGCTTTTTCTGATCCAATTTATTATCCCACCAGAACCTGGTTAACACAGATTGGATTCTCTTACACAGGGACCCTGGTAACTTGAAACAACTCATAGCGTAGCTCGGCATTGCAGCTAACACGCTCTTAAGCAACGTTAACTTCCCCGCAGTAGAAAGAAATCGGTTGGACCAATTTATGGCCTTTTGCCTAATCCTATCTACGATTCCAGTAAACAAGTCCCTCTTTCTGCGTCCAAAATGTTCTGGGAGTCCCAGGTATTTACCTATCCCACCTTCCTTATCAATTCTCAACTCTGTTTTGACCCTGTTTCTAATGTCTTGAGGCGTTTTCCTCGAGAAACTGATAGAAGATTTGGATCGATTTATTACCTGTCCAGAAGCTTCCCCATACTTTGCCAGGATGGAGACCAGAGTGGTTGTATTCCTTATGCTAGTATTGCAAAAAAACATTGTATCATCTGCGAAAAGCAGATGGTTCAATCGAGGACTTCCTTTTGCGACCTTTAAACCCTGGAGAGTACCTTGCATCTGTGCTTTAAGACAAAGCCCTGTCAGGACTTCACTACACAGTATGAATATGTAAGGTGAAAGGGGGTCTCCCTGTCGGATTCCTCTATCTGGTTTCACGAATCCTTTGGGGCCTTCATTGATGAGGTAAAAGTAGGTGACAGTGCTCACGCACTGCATAAGCCAATTTATCCATCTCCTGTGGAAGCCAAATCTCTCAAGAACTAGCTGGATAAAACTCCATTCTAGTCGGTCAAATGCCTTGCTCATGTCGGTTTTAATCGCCATGGAGCAGTATTTCCGGCTTGAGAGACCTTCAGGTAGTGGAGTAATTCGTGGGTGATGAGAACATTGTCGGAAATTAGCCTGCCTGGTACAAACGCCGTCTGTGTTTCCGAAACCAGAGTCGGTAGGAGAGGCTGAAGTCTTTTGGTTAATAATTTGGAGATTATCTTGAAGTAGACATTGCATAGAGCAATTGGTCGATACTCTTTCATACATTTTGGGTTTAAAACCTTTGGGATCAATCTCACAAACGTCTCGTTGCTAGACATTGGTAGAACACCTGAAGTAAAAAAACCTTGAATTTCCACCACTATTTCTGGGCCAATCGCTTCCCAATTGGTATGGAAGAAGCTGGCGGAGAATCTGTCCGGCCCAGGCGCCTTATCAGCATGAATATCAAAGATGGCGAGCTTTATTTCCTCAGCAGTAGGGTCTTCGATGAGCTTTGCATTCATCTCAGGAGTGATCTTTGGCGTAATTGCTTCTTCAACAGTACTCTTTCGGGTTCCTTGCTCTGAGGTGAAGATTTCTTTGAAATAGGACACCACTACTTCAACTATTTGATCTTCTTCAAACCTGGGTACACCTTCGTCATCCTCAATCACCGAGAAGTTATTTAGGCACTTCCGGTTCTTTGTGATGGCGTGGAAAAATCCCGTATTGCGGTCTCCCAAGCTTAGCCAGAGATTCCTGCTTCTCTGTTTCCAAAATTCCTCCTCCCTGAGGTAGGCTTTCTTCAGTTGATCGGAAATTTCTCCGATTAAAACACAATCATTTATTGGACTCACCAGAGCCATTTCCAGCTGACATTGGAGCTCGATGATTTGTTTTTGGCTGTTAATCTGATGGGCTTTGTTCCAATCAATTAGAGCCCAACGACATTTTGTAAGACGATGGGCCACTTGGCAAAATGGGCCTTGGGTCCAGGTATCAGAAATAAGCTTCCTAACCTCCAGATTATCCTTTAACCGTCGATCGTACCGGAAACTGCCTCGCCGCTTTTTCCTCCTGAGGTCGAAGTGAGTGATAATTGGCCGGTGGTCGGAGCCCTCAAATCGTAAATATTCACTTCTGGCGGCCGCGAAAACTTCCGCCCACTCACTATTAGCTAGAGCCCTATCTAGTCTGCTTCTTACTAGGTGGTCACCACGATTTCCCCTCCAAGATAGGGGGTCCCTTGAGGTCTGAAGGTCATAGAGATTTCCTTCGGACAAGAAGGACCGGAAGTCAACGAAAGTTCCTTCAGCACGAATAGGGCCTCCATCCTTCTCAGTATTATCGATAATATCGTTGAAGTCTCCCGTTAAAAACCAGGGTGCTTCTCTGGCATTTGCAAGAACCAGGAGCTGGTTCCAAATCAATCTTCTCTTATCCCGGTCTGGATCACCATATACCAGGGTAATAAACATCACCTTACCTTCATAAATCAATTTGGTGTCGATGAAGTTATCGCATTTATCCAGGACTTCTAAACCCATATTTTGCTTCCAATACAGGGCTAAGCCGCCACCTCCAATGCTGTGTGGGGGAACCAGGCAGTGATGGTCATAGTCCAACCATTTTAGTTTTTCCAACACCGTCTCATCAGAGTTTTTTGTCTCTGAGAGAAACAAGATCTCCGGGAAAAGGTCTCTCCTTATCTCACGGAGTCGCTGAACTGTCAAGGGGTTCCCCAGTCCTTGACAGTTCCAGCTAGCAATCCTTAAGGAAGAGGATTTGAGAGAAGAGGAAAATTCATCTTCCTCTTCCTTATCTTTGGAATTAGCTTGATTGGGGGTCCATCTTGAGCAAAAACATTTTGGCCAACCTCCATGTCTTCCATCTCAGTTCTCACAGGTTCCACAGTTGTATCTGTGACCAGACGTCTGCGTGGTGAGCTTTGTACAAGCTGGGCTCTACGCTTCCTTGAGCTAGCGCCAATTAGCTTCTGCTTTTTTGGACTACACTGGACCTTTCTTTTGGCAGGAGGACGACCAAGCTTTTTCCTCTCTGTTCCTTTTGACTGTAGAGGGATCACCACACCAGAGGGTTGCCCCAGTTCTGGGTTTAGAGGTTCACCTCTCCCTATTGTAAGGGTTGCGTTTGATGGCTTATCTGGGAGGGCTAGGGCAGGCCACTGTACCAGTATTCCTGAAGGAAGTACTTTCTCTGAAACTCTTACTCCTAGTCTTTCAGAAGCTGGAGTTCTGGCCTGCGGGCTTGTACCCTGTTCATACTCCACATGGATTTCTGTCAACCCACCGTTCCTTAACCCTGCTTGAGAAGGAAGACTAGCTTGGAATATTTGGATGGCTGAATCAAATACTTGGCCTGTCAGTTCAGCTTGGCGGAATCTTTCTTTCCGAGCTACACTCTCCTCATGGTCCTTGCAGTTGGAGTACTGAACCATGTAGTCTCTTATACCATCTGCAGCTTCATTTATCGCCTCTTGAAATTCCGCAGGAGGAGGGGTGGCTGGGTTGTCTGCTGCTGATGCCATGTCCTGGTTAAATCTGGAGTTTTCTCCTCCCTCATCTCTGTTGGATAGTTGTTCAGAGGAATCTCTGAATTTGGCTCTTTCAGCCTTGCCAGGACGAGTTTTAGATGGGCGAGGGCTTCTCTCTACATACCTGAGAGAGTTATTCCTGGTATGGTTGTACCTGTGGTTATCATATCCTCTGAATGAGTGGTATCTTCGATTATCAGCACTTTCCCTTCCCTCTCTTGCTTGAAAAGAGGAACCTCTAGAGAGAAGGCTTTCTCTGTGCCTTGATTCATGTGTGTACCTACTCCTTCCCTGGCTTCTTTCAGGAGTTTCAGCACTTCCTGAAGGGGGGTGTATGCTTCTCTTGTGTGCCGCTGGTTGGTCATGAGTAAACTCCCTAGCTGAAAGGCCTAGAGGGGCTGCAGGAGGTTGGGGAGCTTTTTCAGGACATTCAGTGATGTCATGGTTTAGCATCATACACAAGGTACAATGCCTTTCCAACTTCTCATACACTAGGTGAGCCGTAACCTCATCTCCATTTGGGTATTCAACTATAGAGGATGTAAAAAGAGGTTTAAGGCCATTGACATGGACTTTCACCTTAGCTGAAGTAGTTGTGACTTCCATTTCTTTGTAGCTTCCAATGCTTTCTCCTATGTCTCTAATAGTTTCTTGTGTCCACAGGTGGATAGGTAGCCCTTGTACCTTCACCCAGAAGGGAACTTCATAAGGGAAATCCCTGGAGATGGTGGGTTCCCATCTCTGTAAAATAAGCATCCACTTTGCATAGTGGTAGGGTCGATTTGCTAGCACCAGTTGCAGGTCCTCTTCGTTTGCAAACTGGAATTGAAAATGGCCTTGTCCCATATCAGCTCCCAGAGGTCTTACAGAGGTTTTCCACCTATCTGTGAAGAACGGGATGAGAGACCAGACTTTCTGGTACTTGTAGTGAGTAACCCTCCCAACCAGAGTGAGAGAGTGTTGTTTGAGGAGGGCTGAGTTGTCGGAGTTTTGGACCTTGACCCTTGATACCCTTGGGTTTGGTTCCTTAGTTGTAATCCTTTTTCCTTTTTCGTGGTAGGATAATCTTCTAGTCATGATGCAGGGATTGTTTTTACAGTTTCCAGGTAACTAAGACAAGCTTAGGGTGTGAGGGAGTATTTGCTTCGAAAACTTGAGCTGGAGTTGACAAGTTGCAGTGGACTAAACCAGGAGATTGTCCATCTCTGAGGCTGCGTCGAGCCCGGAGCTCCGAGGAGCTGTCTTCCCGTCTGGATCAGAGACCTTTTCCGGTGGTAGCTTCCAGAAGAAGAAAAGAAAAGTTGGTGTGGGATTAGGTTTTTGAAAGTCCCTTACAAAACAGGAAGTAACTGCTAGACAAAGATGACTTTGAGAGCAAGTTATCAGTTAATAACCAGCCTTGGGAAAAGGGCCAGAGAGCTTACACATACATAACAAATTGTCATCTAATACATTTTAAAAATTCAAAGTGACATTAATTATTATATCATTTTACCGTTTTCTACATACACATACAATTAGGAGTATCGACATTAATTATTATATCATTTTACTGTTTTGTACATAGAAATACAATTAGGATTTAGGAGTATCCAATCTGGTTAAATTACATTCCAAGTCCTAACCAAATTTAAACTATAGTCCCTTCGTTTCTATAATATTTGAAACATGTTTCATGATATGAAGATAAAAAAACACACACGTAAAACCAGGTTTCTAAACTGAAACAAAAACCGTAACACCAATATTTGTAACCTCTATTCATTAATGGTAGGTTACGTTTTCAAAAAAAAAAAAAAAAAAATACCCGTAACACCAAAATTTGGTGTAATATTAAATAAACAAAAATCTGAAACTGATACTCTACCAAAAATTAGATTAGACTTCTTTATGATTAAAACGTACCGAAAAATATAACTTACCATCTCTAGCACTATATATAAGAATTGGCTTTTTCTAATCTTTCGACAAGAACAAAAACCATCCAAAAAAGCACAATCACGATGATGAAAACAAAAGAGCTTATGTTTGTGACAGTATTGATTGTACTATGTGTGTTTATAAGTAGCATTGATGCGGAAAAACGTTACCTGAATTATAAAGATTTAGGCAAACATGGGAAATGTGATCCAAGATTTCCAACAAGGGAATGTTATAGGCCCATACAAGCAAATCCATATCACCGAGGATGTTCCGCTATAACTAGATGTAAACGTAATATTGGTGCAATTGGTACATTTTCAATTTCTAAGGTGAAGAAATTTTTCGAATCAATTTCTCCATCCATAATGTAACACACTATCGATGATAATCGTTATAAGAAAATGATAATTAAAGTTCTTAATTTTTTTAATTTTTTTTGGATTTACAAAATACCTATCTATTGTTCCAGCAAAAAAAGAGAGAGTAATTTACTAAATGATGCTATTATTTACAATCCTTCCTTTTTTGTAAACTCAAACATTGAATTTAACATTTTCGAAAAAAGTGCATCTGGCAATTATGAAAGCTTATTCAATTAATATAATGTTTACGTAATTTTTCTCCAACATACAATTATTAAAATAGGAGTGTGCACGTAGGGTTTATGACTTATGCACTTCACTTCTTTAATTCTTGCCCTCTTCGCCATCTCTCCCATAGATTCTGTTTTATGTCGCTTTGCATTTGCTATTTCAGTGGTTCCCTGAAATGTCTCAAGCATTTGTCTAAACTCTGCCTTCTTCTCCTTGCTTATGTTCATTTGTAGAAACTCTAACTCTAAGTAAAATCTAAATTGCAATTTATGTTTGGTGGATTCCTTTAATCAAAGATGTTTTAAAAATAAATCGTATTTGTTGCACATATATTTGTCAATAATTTTATCTGATAGTATTAGAGTTTTCTTTTCGATACTTGATAATATTGTAAAGAGATTCATAAAATCCAATATGTACTAGCTAGATATCATAATTTTATTTTGTTGAGGTAATTGTGATAAATTTTTTGTAGGAGTCCATACTAGTTTTTACTGTCCCCAAAACTATTATAATAACGTCCAATGTATTCTATGTAGTTAGCATATTTATCTCTACATTTTAACTAGATTGAAACAATTTTGGTTCTTTAACTTTATATGGCATAGTATTGTAAATGTGTTAGGATTAAAGAATTTCATTTGATTAATTAACCACTGATTAATTACAAAAACTTAAGCTTATGTATTGTTTTATTCACACAAAATAAAAATATTTATATTTCTTGAATAGTATTGCCTCAGTTTCTTTATTTGTTTAATTAGGGATCCCATTATATATAGTACTAGCTACTTAATTTTTTGGAGGCAACATCGCATCTTTAGCTTCTGCTGCTTTATCTCCTACGTACTTAGCCGTTCTCTTGCTCAAATCCGTCGCATTATCTTTGGCTTCACCGGCTTTTTCGACAATGAAATCTTTGGCTTTCTCTGTCATCGAAATAGCTTCTTCTGTCGTCTCTTTGCTTTTTTCCACCATAAAATCCGAAGCTTTGTGTGCATTTTCAGCCACCGAGTCTAACGCTTCACTAGCTTTTTCAACAATGTAGTTTCTTGCTCTCTCCATTTGATCTTTAAGGTCTTGTCCTTTCTGAGCTGATACGTGTCCCACTTCGCTTCCTGTATCCTTCACGTACTTGGAAGCTCTCTCTCTATTTTTTTGTGTCACAGTTTTACAAAATTGTTACGATGAATAAAATGGGTAGTTATATTATAGGTAATAAATTCCACCATGTCAACAAAATTAATTAAAATGTATATGTATTATTGAGAATATCAACAATTGATTGATCATTTTAATACATTTCTAGACTTGTTATTTCAGTATAAACTTATAATTTTCATTACGATCGATGAATATAAAGAAGCATATATAAAAAAAGACTGATGAAGTCATGAAGAGAATATTTGTTCATCCTAAAATTTGTTTATTCCTTTGATATATCATATATGTAGCTAAATATGATTTACATTAGTATCTAGCTAGAGAATATTTGTTCATCTTAATGTGTTATATCATTTCTCTTCTCAAAATATATTTTAGTAATATTAGTATTAGTATTCATCCAATGATCTAGAAACTGTAGAATAACTATGACCTTAAGTATTATCCGAACAAATAGACTTACGATGCATCATCGAGCCATTTGGGGTCGTTCTTTGAGTTTCCGGCATCACCTTTCACGGCAGCTGGGACCCACGACTTCTTACGTTGAGGTGCAATGATCACATTCTTCCGGCCAACTCTCATTGCTCCACCGCCAATGCCGGTTTTCTTGCCTCCGCTGATCAAGAACGAAGAACCCATCCCACTAAGCACAGCTCCGGAGATCGAAATCGCCATGAGAATCTTTTCCTTTTCTCTTTAATTAAGATGTGGAAAAGTGTTTTTTTTTTTGTTGAGAGCAAAAAGAAATATCAATAAGGAGCAGAATGTATTAAGGCCAGACAAAATGAGAATCTTTATAAGGAACCTAGGAACCTGACGTGGATTAGTTTCTAATTCTAACCAATTCGAATCAAACTAGAGGTCCATGATCCAATCTAGAGCATAGACTTACGATATAATTGGTAACATTTCTTTATTAATTGTTATTTCGCCACATGTACTCAATTTTATCGTAAAAATAAGCATTTTAAGGAAACATATGGGTTTGGTTACCCAAAAAATCTGTTTTGTTCAATACGATCTGATCAAAACATATTTTCTAACAAAATCTGGGTGGAGCCACTGAGGGAGATATTATAACGACCGCACAAACCGCAAACACTTATACGGCTGCTATATTTTCTTTCTCTCTAACTCCACCAAAATTTTCTATAACCTATGCTGTATATGTTTAGTATGCTCGTTTTGTTGAATAAACTGGTTTTTGACTAACCAAACTCATTTGTTGTATAAACCAAGTGGATTTGACCTCTCATTCATCATTATCACCTAAGAGTAAATTGAGCCATGTGAGTCAAACATTGACATGCTTACAAGATTAAATAGAATATTTTAATGACTCAACTAAGATTATAAAGCATTGAGCGTGTGAGTTAATCAATTTATTTTAATTTTGATTAGATAGAACACAAAGAAGGTTAGGGATAGCATAGTCTTTAGAACGTCGAATGTTTGGGAAGGGAGTGAAAAGATATTTGCATAGAAAGAGGGGTCATGTTGGTGGCATGTTACTATTCCTCATATCTTATATTCTTCTAATTGAATATAAAAACATTAAAAAAAAGTAAAGGTTACATAATAAAAGAGGACAAATAGAGAATGTGTTTAGAAATTAAAAGATTGAATATTTGAATGTTTGAGAACGAAGGGAAACAGAATTGCGTACATGCCGGTCGCATGTTTCTATATGGTTAGACAATCTTAAAATCGACTTAAATGGTTAGACAAATCTTATACGTACGTAGAGATTTGATAAAATTTAATCTTTGGATAGTTTACCATATTAGTTTGATTATATATTTTGTTTCGATTTGTTTGATTCGTACAGGTTCAAACCATTTTTTCTACAGAAAACCAATATTTAACGATTCATAATTAAAACTCTATCTTTGCTAAGCAAATAAATGTATTGTATTATGGACGGTGGACGCAAGTAATAAAGTTATTAATTATAATTTTTCCGAATGGAAAATTAGAAACTCAATACTGAAGCAACATGATCAAGAAAATTCGTAATTGGCCCACCATTAGTTTTGAGTTTTTGTTTTCATTTCCACGCATTATCAGATAACCATCAAATCTTAAAAACTTTAGAACACATCACTAAACAGTAACAACGCACTTCCATAATCTCCGGATATTGGTGTCTATTAGAGGATCCATAGAAGGCCAACAATAAATTCTCAAGAGACTCATTAGTCCATGAAAATATGGCAACCAAATAAAAAGATTCATATAAATATATTTTTATATTATTGTGGATTGTAATCTTGAGAGTTGCTAAAACAACTCTCTTCCTTTAAAATTTATGAGATCAAATCCAAAACCATTTTGTTCTTGAAGACGATCTCAAGTTCTCTTATTTATTTAGTTTAGTGTTCTTTAATAAAGCTTTAATAAGCTATTTCAATTCAATGTCTTTTATATCTTCTATCAAGCTCATCTGAGCATTATCTATCTTGGTTTTGAGATTGCTAACAGTGTCGACCAAATTTGACCAAATATTGATTAAGATGTATAATTTTCAGTGTAAATTTTACGGTTTTTTTTTTAATTACGAAAAATAGTTTTGATGTAACATACATTATTTTTAAGAACTAATTAGTTAATCAGTGAAACATTTAATTTACGAAACCAGTGCATGGTCCGATGGTCAAACAAATTGGGTTAGGTCTTACGTGAAAGTGACCAAAGAAAGCGATCTTAAAAGATTAACATATTTGACCCAAAAAAAGATTAACATCTAGTAACACATTGGCTACTTCTACTTTTCATACTGTTGTTAATTTGTAATTATGATCACAAATAACGATAATAATTAACAAAATACTATGTTAATAATAATAACATGTGTTGTAATAATAACACTCAAAACGAACTTTCTCGCCGTAAGTATCAGACGGCATGGCATGCTATAAAAAATTTATTTATCAATCATGTGTTCAAAAGCTTGTTTTCTTTTTACAATTAACTTTTTGACATATTTTAAAAATCTATAGTTGAACCGTCAATCTTCAAACCACTAAAATAGAGTTAACATAGAATCTACAATCCAAGAATCCGAGTATGATGGATATACAATCCACGGATCTTCTCCAGCCTTGGCCCAATAAAACATGCTTTCCACGAAGATTCGTAAAATAAAGACCATACATTTCATTTTAGCGTTGACTTTAAGTAATATAGTACTTAAAAAGATTTCTAATTGTGACATTATCGAAGCTAGATAAATGCAATAATCACCACGCCCGATAATGAAAATCTCACGTATATTGTGTTAGTATAGTTTAGAAAATAAAATAACTAAAATCGAAAGTAGAAATGATCTAGAATCACAATATATTTTGGCCAAGTTTTTTTATTACTGATACACAAAATTAAGAGTGTTAATCATATATATATAAATTATTATTTTTAATCACTTATTTTTAAGTAATTCATTAAAGTTTAGTGTTACTAGCTATACACGAGATTTTAAAATCTTGTTTATTCTATTTTAAAATTTAGTGTTATTTGATCTAAAAATTAAATATTTCATTTAAACTATTGTTATTACTATAAAATGTAACTTTAGAAAATCTTGGTATAGAAATAAAATTAAGCAATAAATCGATTTATACTATCCTTTGTTTGATCCAGGCCACTGTATATCTTATATAATATTTTAAGGTTCTACGAAGTTAAAGTTTTGACAAGTTGCCATGTGTCACTTTTGGTGTTAACAATTAATGTCCATTTTCATATTTAGAACATAATTTTTACTTAATTATGATATTTGTCCTTCTACAATTTAGAATTTTTGAATTGATTTAAAAAAAAAATGTGATATCAATTTTAATTTAAAATAAACATTTATTTATCAAATTATCTTCATGAATTTATTGAAAATATGTAAAACGATATTTTAATATATATGTAAATTTCTATTCACATAAAATTGTTTAAAATTATTGTTTAACTTTTAATCTTAACTTCACTAAAATTATAAATTGTGAGCATCAATCTTAAACATCACTTAATTAGCTATATATATATATATAGGAACAATGTTCTATACTTTTTAATATATACTTTGTCATAATATATTTCAACAATATTCCATTTTAATTTGTTTTTTACAAACAACATTGTATATATCCAATAATTTGCTACAAATATTTAGTTTCTGACCCTAGATAATTATTTACTATGAACATCAAATTTTTGCAATATCTATACTATATAAAAGTTGAAGCTATAAGCTCCTGAAGGCGTCCACATAGGCGATAAATCAACCTATAGTAACGTGCCACATCAACGTTGTGAATTATGTTAATTATGTTTTTGGTTGATAATAGGAAAATTTCCTTCTTTTTTAAACTAAAAAATGTTATAAGATTTAAATCAACCAACATCCAATAGAAATTATCCACGTTAGCATTCCATATTAAAGTTAATTTCCTTTTTTTCATAACCTATTTAGAATTCAGTTAATTTTCTTAAAGTGAAAATTTACTTAAAAGATATAAATTTATTAAATAAGAAAATTATGTATTAGTTTTCAATTACCAACAAAAAGGAAATTAACTTCATTCTAAATAGATTATGAAACTAATTCTTAGTTTCATTATTTCTCAAGCAGACGTTTATTTGTGTTTTTTATATATTGCATGTTCATCGTTTTTTTCTTTTGTTCTTATGATCAATTCTTGATTTCGTTATGTTTACGTGTTTTGTCTATAAGTGTTCATGAATCAGCTTCACGGAATGGAAGATTTTACATCGGTGAGGTATGATTTTTTGTTGTCAAGAATGTTTCTGATTTCAATATCACGTTGTTGTTTTTGGCTTCTGAATTTATTTAAAAAAATTTCGTCATGTTCCCAATAATAACTCATCTCTCACAGTATTGCATGTGTTTACATAGTATAATTATTTAGGTCTTGTTTTAAATATATCTAATTGAAGTTCTTTTGTAAAAAGAATGTATATGTCTGTTTGTTTGTTTTTCTATCATGTTAAAACATATTATATTGTTTCTCTTCTCTATATATTTGTTCTTTTTTTGCAGTTATACAAAATTGTATGATGCTCTTTAATTGTGTGATTCATACAAGTTTCATCGTCTTATTTAATTTTTCTATATTTTCATTCTCATGTTTTTTAGGTTTTGCAGATTAACACTACGATTAACAAGGTATAAATTTTCATATATATATATTTATTTTTGAAAAAATTATAAATATATAGTATTTTTGAAAAAATTATAAATATACTAGGCATAGAATTTGTTTGCGACATGGTTGTGCTCTTTTGACCTAATTTTATTCCTATATATTAAGGTATCATTATCTTTGATATTTGTCTGGTTGTTTATAGGTTTTTGTTTTGGTTCTTCGTAAATATTTATTTGATTGTAGGTT
This sequence comes from Arabis alpina, assembly GCA_900128785.1. Taxonomy (NCBI): domain Eukaryota; kingdom Viridiplantae; phylum Streptophyta; class Magnoliopsida; order Brassicales; family Brassicaceae; genus Arabis; species Arabis alpina. The sequence goes on from LT669792.1 coordinate 1,829,697, forward strand.
TATCCTTTAGTATTCAGATATGGCTTCTACATTATTTGATTTATCGTTTGGCAAATTTCATCGCTGTGTTTATTCTACGGTATGGTTGTGTTCTTTTGACCACATTCTTTCCTTTTTTTCTTTTCAGATTTGAACATGGTTACTGAGAGGCGTCATCGTCTTGGATGTACGCTTTTGTTGTTTATAGGTTTTTCTTTTTTTTTAGCTCTTCGTTATTGATGGTGCAAAGACATATATACTCTTCGATACATCATATAGATTCATTTTTTAATCTTGATCTATGATAGATTGACTTTGGTTTTATTCTTTTGTTACAATCTTTGATAGTTTTTTATTGGTTTGTGATTATAAACATACTTAGACCTATGTTTTCTTTTTTTCCTTAGGACGGGTCGGAGTTGATCACTCGGATAACAGTTCCAGGTACTTATTTATCCACTTTGTTTTCTTCTTCCTCTGTAGATGTATTATTTCATATGAATTATTGGACCATATTTTCATACTTGCTCTAATGTTCACTGATTCCATTATGCTCTTTAATATATCTTTTATTAATCACCAAAACTATTGTTTTGCATGTGTTTCGTGTTTGGATTCATCCATTTATATGTTATCCTTGCAAAAAGGTCATATTTTAAAGCTTGGCTTTCTTCTTTATAAATCACTTATTAAGCTTTCTAAGAGCAATCTGACTGATATCAATAATTTCAAGATTTTCTAATTTGTTAGATGTTTCTGCCACCATTATAGTTCAAAGTAATTTATAAATTCATTGGTTAGGTTTGATGTTTTTTTCACTATTACGTTTTTTTATTGTTTTAATGCCATTATCTATTTTGTTTTGTATTGGCATGTTCTTTATTTCAGGATCTCTCAATACATTCTTATTTTATTTCATATAAACTTTTTTACTATTGGCTTAAAGTTATTGAACAAATCTTAGTGCAAGAAAATAAAACATTTATCGTAAACTTTATTGTTTTTTTTTAATATGTATGAAAAATCTACAACATCAAACAAATAGCCGCGTTTTACGTGGGATAAAATATATATCAAATAAAATTAATGTAGTTTTAGTTAAATAATAAATTTTCATTACTAAGAGATTCATTTTACAGAATTTAAGATCAATTTTATATATTTAAATTTGCGATTGTTTTTATAAAATATGTCCCACCAATGAAATAATTGAAACCAGCATAACATAGTTTTCAAAAATACGTATATGACTCAAAGATACAAAAATGGAAGATTACATATATAACCAAAAACATATCAGCAATTTTTGATTTTATAAATTAATTATTATTTTAGTGTTTATTTAGTAGATATTTCGTGTTTCGAAATTATTTGGTAATATGCATTATAATAACCAAGTTAGTATTATCAGATTTTATATGTATATATTTAATAATATTAATTACGTTAATTAGGTGAGTTTGGGTATATGGATTAAGTTATTTTGGAGTGTTTTGATAGGATTATAGTATGAGTTAGAAGTTTTGATTAATTAAATAAAAAAGTGAAAAAAGGAGAGCTTGACACATCATCTCTTAATATTTCTCCTTTAATATATATAGAAGACTAGATGAATCTACGCGTTCTACGCGGATTAATATCTTTAAAAATCAAATCAACTAGAAAATTAATTACAAATTTTAATTTTATTATTTCTTTTAGTTTTGCTTTTGTAGGTTTTTTTAATTTTTGGTTAATTAATATATGATTTAAGTTAAAACAAATATAAATACATAGAATATAGTTTCTGCTCATATTCAAATTTTAATCAAATATATATCTAAATTTTAAATAAATGTAAGACCAAATAAATGTTCGTATTCAAATTTTAAACTTATTCAGTCAGTTTCATCGTCAAATTTAGATTTTGGGACTAAATATATTTAACTTATTAATAAAGAAATTGCAATACTGTTGCGATATTTATTTGATCTTCTTCATATATGTTTAATATAATATAATGTCTCTTTTGACATGGCCTTTTTTGGGTCTAAAGATTGAATGAGAAGAAGACACCTATATTTTAACACTATGTTTGATGTTTTTTTTTCATATGATAAATTTTCTTCCATATTATTGATGCAAAATTTATTGGAAGTTATTTTATGTAATAAGTAGAGTCGTCGTGGTTATGTGTACTAAAAATAGCATATAATTAAAAAAACCAAAAAAATCCAAAACATTCTATAGTATATAGTTGTAAACAGTGGATGTATTAAAAGCAGCAAAACTTTTTATAAATTTTTTAAATGTATATTAAACATGTCGATAAGACAAACCCACGCGTAGCGTGGGTATAAAACCTAGTTAAATATATAAATAGTCAATAAGTTAACAATTATTGTATATATTATACCATGTTAAATTTTAAATCCACGTAACGCATGGACATACCCTAGTAATATACTCCCTCTGTTCTTTAAAGATTGATTTTCTAGAGTTTTCACACATATTAAGAAAACAAATTAATGTTTGACTAGAAATGTATTGGTTTTTGTACTAAACAATTTTCCATAAGTTTGACCCAATGACAATCCAATAAAATCAATTAATATGTCTTGAAATCTACAATTTATAATTATTATTGCATAGAAAATATAAAAAATCAATCTTTTTAAAACAAATTTTTTTTCTAGAACATCAATCTTTAAAGAACGGAATGAGTATATTATAATGATCTCGATACTAAACATGCCCGGTCCTGAGTACAAGCAGAGGAAGCATGGACTTTCGGCCCAATTTTTTTTTTAATACCCTTAAGTAGTAAACGGCCCTATAATATACATAAAGTGTACTAAGGTGAACTGGTAATGGGCTGGATGAGGCCAATCCCATGACTTGAGTGTGATTGCTGCGAGCTACATGTTACTTTAATGTTTTTTTTACATATCAACGGCCCAAAAAATATTTTTGCTTGTGGTTTTAACATTTTCACGACTGGCACTGATACTAAATATAAAAAAAAATGGCTATAGATATTTTGATATTTTAAGTTTTTAACAACATAATCCTCAAAAGCATTCTAATGAAGTAATGAACCTCGACTACAGATGAATAGTACCAGTCGTCAGGCCCAATAAGCCTACAAAAGCCCATAAGATAAACACTAAAATTCATTTGAATTAAACTGAATTAACAAAACTCACCCAAAACACATGAATTTCAAAGCCAAGAACATAACACAACATTATGTCTAAAAGAAATAACACTACCTACAAAACTCACCCAAAATCACATGAAATTTCAAAGCCATGAACATAACACAACATAATATTGTCAAAAAGAAGTAACACAACCTACAAAACTCACCTAAAAACACATGAAATTTCAAAGCCAAGAACAAAACACAACCTTATTGAAATATCAAACCGGAGCCTTGCAGTCTATATTCAACGATCTCATCAACGGTTTTCGCCATTTGAGGAGTAAGATGATTCTTCCAATCACCAACTTTACCTTTCCTAAAGAAAACATTAGAATTTATACCAATTCTTGTTGTCCCTTTCTTATTAACCTCTAAGTTGCTCAGATTACTCAAACTACACAACTTCAAGATCTCCTCGACCGATCCACTCTCCTCTTCTTCCTTGGTGAATGAACAATTTAAGAACTCGGCCAGTCTCTTGACTTGAACACTAGGCTCCATAATTATATCTTCGTATTTCATAAAAAGAACATTCTCTTTATCTTTTAAGCTCCCTTACCAATAGCTCAACACATGTTCCCAATAGGGTCCGTATAAGGTATATCCCCTACAATATCTATCAAACATGAGCTCAAAAGCGTCTTGACTCATCTTGGTGCGATGCAACATGTTTTTGTAATGCCAACCGGAGACAAACGTGTCTTTGATACCTCTACACACATACACGATTTTGCAAGGTGAAGAAGAGGACTGTGTGGTGGCTTCATGCAATGTGTTTAAGTGCATGTGTGTAGAAAATATCATAGGAGAAGGAAATTTTGAAATGTTTGGAGTTTGGTTATTTGTGTATAATTCAACTTCAAGAAATGGGACAAGGTCATGAGGGTTTTGTGAGAGCAAAGGATGAAGTTGGGGATTTTCACGGTGTTTTTCTCTGTTTACAACCGCAAAGGCTAGAGATTTGAGCCAAGTGGTGCCACCTTTGGGTAAAGAAGCAAGAATTATACCGGTGCTTCGTGGCCGGAAATGTTTTTGGACATCAAGAACGGCTTGGAGTGTGTTGGGATAGTAGCAACAACCTGTGTAGTTGTAGAGACTGTAACCCATGGAATCTTTTTCTGAGGGTAGCGAAGAGATCAAGTTCTTGGTTTCTAGGCTAACTTTGTCGTCTTTCATGTAGTTTGGAAGATGTGGTTCTTGAGAAGCCTCCATTGTGATGATAGTTTTCTCTTCGTGAACACAAGATATAATAGTGAAAAAGGAAGGTAAAAGAGAATTTGATGTGGACAATAAGGTATCACAAGTGTAGATAAGTTTATACTTTATAGACAAGTGTTTAGTAGATATGTCGACTTTCATGTACACGTTTTAGTCATGGGACCATCCTAAGTGACACAAACAGTTTTTATGTTAAATTTACAGTTTTACGAAGTTATGATTGAAGCTTGTTAATTATCATTCTTATGAAGCCATTTGCGATTTTAACATTTTGTTTCTTGTTATTTTCTATAAAAAAAAAACATTTATGTTCTATTCTTTTTTTATCGTCTGATATATCATTTTGAAGATACTAATTTTAGTTTGTTATTCTAATTAATAATAATCTCAATCAAGACGAGTGAATCTAATTTCGGATAATATTTGAAAACATGACGAATAATTCTTCCGTAGACGACAATTCTTTCACGAACACGAACGACTCCACGACGAATAATTATATCAGAACCATAAGTGAGCTATGCTTATTACACACGTTTAAGTGTTTAAGTACATGTACACATCATGGGCTCATCACGAAACCACACATATGTTTTTTTCCCTCTGTTCTCATGTTAAAAACAACATGACATTACTTGTCATCAGCCACCTACAGAGCAAACAGACTAGGCAAAAGATTAGAACCACCAAAAAAGGTTATGCTTTTGAAAACATCAACTTGTCTTTTAGGACAAACATTAATAACCGCAAAATTCATCTTTTTATTATTAAGAACTTGTTTTTATAAGATATTTAACATAAATCCCCTTTTTTAAGCTAATATGATTTGTAAAAACTGAGTAGTAAATATGGAACACACTATAAGTTTTCCATTAGATCGGTTATGATTTACATTAGTATTGTTAATGCGTTACAAAAGTAAGTTTAAACCCACATAATATATATTCTTGATAAAAATAAAATAGTATGAAATTATGATTTTAAAATATCAACAAGGAAGAAAAAAACAAGAGAAGAGTAGATTGGGGGAGGAGATCTTCATGAAATTTATTAGTACAAAAAAATTGGAAATAAAACGTAAATTTGGTTTTCTTCTTCTAAATTTGGTCTATACAAAAACATTTCCAATTTCACTTAATCCACTAAAATAGTTTTATGTTTTCAGTCTATTAAAAAAATTAGGTAAATATAATATTCAAGACTTATATTTATTTTGCTACTTGGATAACGATTTAAAACTTCTTAGTTAATAAAAATATGTTTAAACGAAATCAAAGCTAAAGAAATAAAATTAAGCAATGAATCGATTTAGACTGTCCATTGTTTGATCCATGCCACTGTATATATATTTGTAATGATTTTGATACTGAATATGTAAAACAACTTAAAATACAATGGCTTAAGATATTTTGATATTTTAACAACATAATCCTCAAAAGCATTATAATGATATATATTTGAACCTCGACTAAAGACGAATACTAGCATTCATACCCATTAAGAGTTTGTTCGTTTGCTCATTTCCATCCGAATGGTTCAAAACGATATAAATTTAGTTTAAAAGGGTTTTCTGCAAATAAACCCTCGAAGTAGCTAGATTTTGCAATTTTACCCTCCAAGTCAAAAACTTACAGATCAACTCTTAAAAGTATGAGTTAACCTATAATATAACCCTCGGCTATATATAGATTTTTTTACCGTATATTACAAACATGTTTATTTAAAAACTTATTATAAATAATGGTTTTTTCTTAGAAAAAGATGCAATCGCTTATATACGGACTGGAAAAATTCATATATGGCCGAGGGTTATACTACGGGTTAACTCATACTTTAAGGGTTGTTCTGTGGATTTTTGAGTAGGGTAAAGTCGCAAAATCTAGCCACTTTGAGGGTTTATTTGCAGAAAACCCTTTTAAAAAAGTAGCCTAAATTTTAAAGATTCATTTAAATGGCCATGTTGCTCATTTCTTAAACTAACGAACATCAGTTTCTCATCTTTATTGAAATGGTCCATTTAAATAAACAAACGAACATGCTTAAGACTACAAAAGCCCATAAGAAAAGCACTAAAGTTCATTTGAACGAAACTAAAACTCACCCAAAAACATATGAATTTTCAAAGCCAAGAACATAACACAACCTTATTGAAATATCAAACCGGAGCCTCGTAGTCTATATTCAACGATCTCATCAAAGGTTTTCGCCATCTGAGGAGTAAGATGATTCTTCCAGTCACCAACTTCACCTTTCCTAAAGAATACATTAGAATCTATACCAATTCTCGTTGTCCCTTTCTTATTAACCTCCAAGTTGCTCAGATTACTCAAACTACACAACTTCAAGATCTCCTCGACCGATCCACTCTCTTCTTCTTCCTTGGTGAATGAACAATTTAAGAACTCGGCCAGTCTCTTGACTTGAACACTAGGCTCCATAATTATATCTTCGTACTTCATAAAAAGAACATTCTCTTTATCTTCTAAGCTCCCTTTCCAATAGCTCGACACATGTTCCCAATAGGGTCCATATAAGAGTATTCCTTTACAATATGCATCAAACATGAGCTCAAAAGCGTCTTGACTCATATTGGTGCGATGCAACATGTTTCTATAATGCCAACCGGAGACAAACGTATCTTTGATACCTCTACACACATACACGATTTTGCAAGGTGAAGAAGAGGACTTTGTGGTGGCTTCATGCAATGTGTTTAAGTGCATGTGTGTAGAAAAGATCACAGGAGAAGGAAAATTTGAGAGATCTGGAATTTGGTTTTTAGTGTATAATTCTATCTCAAGAAATGGGACAAGGTCATGAGGGTTTTGTGAGAGCAAAGGATGGAGTTGGGGATTTTCACGGTATTTTTCTCTATTGACAACAGCAAAAGCTAGAGATTTGAGCCAAGTGGTGCCACCTTTTGGTAAAGAAGCTAGGATTATATCGGTGCTTCGTGGCCGGAAGTGTTTTTGGACGTCAAGAACGGCTTGGAGTGTGTTGGGATAGTACCAACAACCTTTGTAGTTGTAGAGACCGTAACCCATGAAATCTTTGGCTGCTGGTAGAGAAGAGATCAATTTCTTGGTTTCTTGGCTAACTTTGTCATCTTTCATGTAGTTTGGAAGGTGTGGTTCTTGAGATGCATCCATTGTGATGATGATAGTTTTCACTTTGTGAACACAAAGCTAGAATAGTGAAAAGGGAAGAAGGTAAAGAGATTTTGATGTGGACAATTAGGTATGACAAGTTTAGATATGTTTATACTTTATAGACAAATGTTTAGTAGATATGTCGACATTCATGTACACGTTTTAATCATGCGTGCATCCTACGCCCCACATAACCAATCCACAATGTTCTGTTTTGAAACATGAACCTTATCTTGAATAAGACTCGTCTACAAAGGAAAGTGAATCTCTCTTTGATATCCACGGAATGCTAGGATTCATTTCACATATCTCTCTTTTTAAATTTATAGTTTCACGAATTATGATTGAAGTTTGTTAGTAAAAATCATTCTTAAGAAAACCTTCGATGAGATTGTGAAACAAAAGTTAAGTGGTTTGTGTTAAATATTCTACACCGATAAAATAATATGATCTATAATAATATAAAAAGGATTGGACCTCTCCATTAATTATTGATTAGCTTTAAAAAAAATTGTAAAAATGTTTCACCTTTGAATTTCAGTTACAAAAATATCACACTTTTTACTTACAAAAAGTCGCATTTCAACATTTTCGGTCGAAAATACTCATGATTTATATATATGCTTCATGTACTTAAAGTAAATGTATTATCGTTCAAAAAAGTTGCTATGTGATATTTTCGTAATTAATTAAAAAAACACACATGACATTTTTGTAATCGAAAATAAAAAAATAACATTTTATCAAATTTCTTTAATTTTTATTTGGAAGAACAAATCTCACATGCCTAGTATTAGAGCATGTTTTTAGACAATTTGTTAACTCAAGTAGGATGAACAAGCATCGTAACATATATATATTACACTTCTTCGCTAGTTACCAATTAGTTTTTAATTGGAAACCAATATAATCTCAGAGTTTGTCACTATTTCCCTATAAACCACTCAAACCTATCAATCAGACATTTGTCTTTTGTGGGGGAGGGTACAACTAATCCAATCAGTGTTGGTCGCCTAAATTTCTTGGAATTTAGTGTGCTTAAAAAAAGAAGCTGGTGATTTGAGTTTGAAAAGACTTGTTGATTGATCATTGGCTTCAAACAGATTTTGGCAGTTCAAGATATGTTTTCTTAATAAGTGTAAAAAAACTACAACATCAAACATAAAAGAACCGAGAAAGTATATGGTAAGTTAGCTAAATATTTTTTTTGTTGGTTATTAGTGCTATTTTCCCATAATTATACACTTCTATTATGTATTTTTTATAAATATATATATATATAGAATATTACTTCACATTCTAAAGAAAAATCAATTCCGGGGAATCTCTGGTAGATAACAAAAGAAAAGGCAAACATGATCCATTTATTCATACAACAACAACAATAAACTCACAAGATTGACAAAAACATCATTAGTTAAAGCAAAATATAAAAATAACAACAAAAGACTAAAAGATGGATTCAACAAGAAAATTTCAGACCAGAACCTCGAAATTTCTCTTGCATTTTTGCATCGATTTCCTCTGCCAATGACTCACTCAAAGTATCTCTCCATCCACCAATCTCTCCTTTTCTAAAGAAAGTTTTTGTCTCCATTCCATTTGGTAATTTCCCTTGTCTATTAACTTCCAGATTACTTAAACTCTCAAAGCTACACAACTTCACAATCTCCTCCACTTCTCCTCTCACTTCTTCTTCTCCTGTAAAACCACATCCCAAGAACTCGGCGATTCGCTTAACCTCAGCTCCAGTCTGCGTCTTGAGCTCCTCGTAAGTAACAAACAAGACCTTGTTCGGATTCTCGCGGCTCGCGTACCAATACTCCAACACATGATCCCAAAAGGGTCCACCTATAAACTTCCCTTCACAAAATGCTTCAACCGCTTTTTCGATAGGGTAATCCGCGGTTTCTTCAGGCGCAAGTTTCTTCCCAAAATGCCATAAGGAAACAAACATGTCCTTAGGGTTCCTACAACAATACACAATCTTACAAGCCGAATTCTTAACGGATTCGGGAAGTGATAAATGCGAAATGTGAGTGTTCATGAGTCTTGGAGTAGGCAACTGAGAGAAATCGAAATCCGGAGATTCGTAGTAAACTCCTTCCAAGAAATGCACAAGAAGATGTGGATTGGTAACCAAAAGAGGATGCTTACCAGAAGAGGAAGAGACAGGAAACTTGTGTCGGTTAAGGAGAGCAAAGACAAGAGCTTTTAACCAAGTAGTACCTGATTTAGGATTAGTGACGAGGATAATATCGGAATCTTTGGCTTCAAAAAGATTTTGGCAGTTCAAGATTCCTTGTAAGAGAGCTTGTGTGTGCCAATATCCTTGGTATTGATACATTTGGCTCACTACAAAACCTTTCTCTCGTGGAAGTGAAGAGATCAAATCTCTTGTTTCTCGTGTCAAATCATCATCTCTCAAGTAATCAGGAACTGATGATGATGATGACATTGTTAAGAGTATTGAAAAATGTTTGAAATTATGAGATGTTTTTGCTTAAGTTTTATTGCATTATGAGAGTAATGATGCTTGGTTGCTTTTATATATGTATTGTTGTGTTCTACAAGTAAATAGCTCAATACTCTATACAATTTCATATATTGGTGGAATGGGCCACATATCTTTTACTTGAAGAGCACGTAGAATAATACAAACCAAAACAAAACAAAATTAAGAAACAAAGAGAATCACGACTCTCATGTCTAATATTTAAGTCAAATAAATCTTCGATATTTCTCTATATGCAATTCGTTGCATCTGCGATAGTTCGAGGGAAAATACTCATTACTGAAAAATATCAAATCATCTAAGGATTTGTGATGGACCAAAAGTCTATAGACCAAATAATAAGCTACGGACAAAAAAAGTACAAATGGTAGTAGTTTTCTCAAAGGTAGGAAGAGAATGGTTAACGATATCAAAATGATTACAAACTGTATAAAATAACGGTAAAAAATAAATTATTGTTAAAAAAATGGAAAAGAGGATAACAACTTTTAAAATAGCGACTAATAGCATTTAAAATCTTAAAAGTTTATCGCTAACATAATAAACCTTTAAATACCTAATTTTTGTTTTTTTATCGAAATAAATAACTAATTTAACTAAAGAAATCTTCAAACTAGTTTTTTTTTTTGTTGTTGTCGTCGTCAATATTAATAGAACAGTTAACTTTCTTTTTATTTTATGTTAAATATAATGACATGGTGTTAAATAGATAATTTTTTATTGCTTTCTCTATTTATTAAATTTTTCTAATTCTAGACCAAAGAATAGGCAAAAAGTACAAATGTGTTATAAACCTTTTTAGTGGATGTCCATTAGAAGCCCATGTTCTAGAATATCCCTAAACCCTAATTCCTCTCCAAGTATTGTATCTCTATATATACTCTATACTTCTCATGGAATAATATACAACACAATTCTCTCTATTCTCTTCTCTTATTCACAACACGTTATCAGCACGAGCCCTAACCGTCTGAGTACAAAACCCTAATACGAAACCCTAGTACGAAACCCTAGCCTCCGAAAAAAGAAAGAAAAAAAAAACTCTAACCGACGTTGTCTCTGTCTTTGTTCTCGCGACGTCTCCAACTTGCACCACGTTTTAATCAAGATAAGTTGATCATCTCATCTCATCCCATGCTTTATTAATTTAGTTATAATAAGAGATCCAATATTGTTGTACGTTGTTAAGCTATAACTAATAGTTGTGAACATATAATCCTTATAGTTGTGAAAGTAACTGATTGTATGTTAATGCAATCATGAATAAGACGAAAACCTAAATAGTCATGAAGTAATAAATATATTGACCTTTATGTTTTTATTGATTCTTAATATTTTGGAGAGATCTTTAAGTTTAAAGTTTCTTTTATAATTTGAATATCAAAATTTGACATGTGTTGGTTTGGTTATTTGTTAGTTCGATGGTTCCTTTGATTTGGAAAAGGCCTTCGTCAGATTTTCTAACTCGGATGCGATCGGCGATTTTACTCAAATGAATTATAATCCTCATCGAGGTAAATTAATCCCATGCTTTGTTAATCATATTCAGTATAGCAATCCCTACCTAGTATTTTTATATCGATTATCTGCTATATCATTCTACTTTTATTACTTAGTCTTAATTACAAAAGATGAATTGTGATGGTAATTGTAAGGCTATTACTTAGTTCGAGATGGATGAGCCTGAAGTTTCATCATCTCGGAAGAGAGAATTTGAGAATCTCACATAAATCATAAGTGACAAATCAAGAAGATTATGATCACTTTTGGATGATTATGAAAGTTCACTTCAAGTGACATAGTTTGACCATAAAGATTTACAAAGTGACAAATCCGGAAGATTATGATCACTGTTTGAGTATGATCTCAAGGGTGAGAATTAGAGAATCTCACAAAGACCATAAGTGACAAATCTAGAAGATTATGATCACTTTTTGATTATGAAAGTTCATTACAAGTAACATATCTAAAAGATTATGTTTACTATTTGACCATAAAATATCTGTTCTTTAAGCCATCTAAAAGAAAAGTACAATCACAAGAACGTAATATTTGTCTAGAGCTCTTTGAAATTGGTTAATATAAAAGACTACAAGACTTGAAGTCTGTTAGTGAATCTCACGAATTGATATTACGTGGAAATAAAATCTCTTGTGTATATATGCTAGAGAAAATATATTTGTTTTGGATGTAAATAATGTTGTCATGAAGACACAATATTGTGAAAGAGATTCAAAAATATTTTGAACTTACATCTTGTCTCATTGAGACTGAACAAAATAAAGAGCTATTGATAAAAATCATAGATCATGTATTGGTTGTTAAGCTACATTCCCTTAAGTGAATGTGAAATCACATCCTAAGGAAGAAAATGACAACCTTAATAATATTTGTCGAGCAAATTGTTATAGTCATAAACGTAAAAGTGGGTATGAATGTGGTCATGGTCAAGATTGAGATCGAGGTCGAAGAGTCTCTATCAGGAACACAAATTTTCACTAGAAGTGAGAAAATAAAGATGGTTATATGTTAAAGATATTTGAATCATCTAAAAAAGAAAGAATCTAGTGAGAGTACAATACAAGGTAGTATAAAGCTTACTAAATACTCCAGAAGAGCATATATATGAACGCTTCAGAAGAGCATGGATATTAATGCATATGGGAATGTATTTGACATATTTATGCATTTTTTTAATAAGTCTCAAAAGTTAGAAGGACGTAAAATAGAATACATGTCCCGAGTAGGGAATGTTATTGATTCTAAAAAGGGATTCAATATAAGAGTGATAAAATCAGTGTTATCATCTCGAGGGAGAGAGTTAAAGAATCTCACATACCATAATAAGTGAAACATCCAGAAGATTATGTTCACATTAAAACTAAGTAAATGAATCCAGAAGATTCATAAGATTATGTTCATACGAATCCTTCATAACATAAATTCATGAGATTTTTAGAAAAAAAAAAAAATCATGTTGAGACAATAAGTAAAAGAATTGTAAATACCTTTAAATTACAAGTATTTCCCAAGAGCAAAAGTATTTTCGTGAAACTACTTGTATTGTACTACACAAAGATTCATAGAATGGAGATGAAAAGATACAGTAAACCAGAAGTTTACAAAACATATCATTGTTTGGCATGAATCGGTTAGACCATTACTATTCAATAGTGATGCGAAAAGTAATATATGTAAACAACCAGAAGATTCTTCATAATGATTTGTCATGTGTTGTTTGCTCATAAGATAAACTAATATATGGTTTTCATGAGGCTAGTAGAATTGAAATCTATGAATTTTATAGAATGTTGAGATGTTGCAGGGCTGATCTCCCATCGTGCATCTTAATAACTCTAGTGAATTCATGAGCCTTTGATGATTACAACATCCATTGGGATAAATGTTGAACATCCGATAGCACATGTTCATACATAATTCGCATTATGCCAATAAATAATTAATATGTGTCCCCTATTGTAATTGGTTTTGGGTCATTACCAATTATTTTCCATCTAGGATTTTTGGATGTACAATATACATTCCAGTTGCTCCACCACAAAGTTTTAAGATGGATCCTTAAATAAGGATGAAAATATATGTTGGATATAAATCTCCATTGATATTAATAATCTAGAGCTATCGTAAGGCATGATTTGTAGATTGTAATATACCAGTCTTTCCAACATTAGGGGGAGAAAATAAACAGCTGGAAAAGAAAATAAGCTGTAATGAATTATCATTGATCCTCGGACGAAAAATGTAAATTAGAAGTCCAAAGGATAATTCATTTCAGAGCTTATAACATTGATTGCCAAATACTTTTATGACCCATATAGAGTGATAAAGTCACTTACCAGCTGTAATGCTCCAATTATAATTGATGTCCCAAAAGGACAATATCAAACTGCTAATGAGTCTAAAGATCGCATGAAGCGTGATAGACCGATTTGGTTCCAAATATAAGGATCCTCAAAAAAAAAAAAAAGGAGCATAATTCACAATGGTTAGATTGAAGAAACACTTATATATACGAATGATCTCCTGAAGAGAAACATGACATAGACATAAATTCAGGTACCTGAGAATAAAGAGATCTCAAATAGTTATGTCATGTCATGTCATAAATAAAATGGAATCAAAAAAGCAAAATCGACGTCGTAATATTTTTGCATGCATTGAGAAAGCAGTTGATATTATGAAAAAGGAGGATCAAGAAAGTCTATTGAAAAGTGTACACAAAGTAATGATTAGCCAATCATAGAAAGAAAGAAATAGACTTATAACTATAATCTCTTGTAGAGAGTTTTGGACCAGTAGTCCATACACTTGAAGTGTAAAATCAGTGGAAGATAAACAAGTCTTTATGTGAAAAATAGTGAAATTCACAAAATCTTGAATTGATTATGAAGAGATTTACTCTCTTGTGGTGGATGCAACTACTTTCACATTCTTTATCAATATGGCAAGAAAAAGAATGACTTGATTAATGTTTAATGGATATAGTCCATATCTTATTTTTACAACCCACTGGATAATGAATATATCCGTGGAGGATTAATGATATCAAAAGTTTATTATCGAGAACTCTAGTTATTCGATCGAATTAAAGCAAATATGTTGCATAAGGTATAACATGAAAGTGTATTTCATAAGGTTAACCAATGTACCCATGTATATCTACCAAAAGATTATGGATCAAATGGATCCTTAATTTGAAGATCATCGAAACTCTAGCAGAGTTAATCGTAAGTTGTACGATAATAATAATATATATGATAAAAGATCACTAGATAGTGATATATATATATATATATATATATATATATATGAAAGTCCCAGAAGGATTTAAATTTCTAGAAGCAAATTCTTTTTTTAGATTTTAACAATTTATATAATGTATGTTGATGATTTGAACATCATTAGAACTCCTGAAGAGATCTATATTCAGTGTAAAATCTGAAGAAAAGATTTGGAAAGATAAAATTATCTTCAGATATCCCAAATTAATCATCTAGCGAAAAGATGTTATGTTCAAAGATCCTTGAAGGATATTACAGAAAAATGCTCATATATATTTGGTCTTGAAGTACTATACATAAAATGATATTAGAGCAATTCAATGATTTATGTCATGATTGAAATATGTGTTTGACAAAAAGGAAAGTCAAATATAATAGCTTTTACAAGAAGAGCATGAATATTATGTACAAGAGAAATGTTATAGAAAATTGTACATATATGAGATTCAGGCCTTAAGTTCAAATAGATCAAAATATGATCTTCTATAAGGAAATGAGATATAATATGACAATCATTTGAGTTTGTTCATTAAGGCTATGATTATAATAGTTCAAATATATGATCGGAATTCATCTCCTGAAGAAGATGTCTCCGAGGGGGAGAAACATAATGCGTGGATGTACTCTTTTTCCCTTGTCATAGTTTTTATCCCATAGGGTTTTTATATGAAAAGGTTTTTAACGAGACATCAAAGAACACGCAAATGATAGACACTTATAGAGGAATGTTATCATTATAAGGATATATGAAAGTCTATCAATCTCCCATAAGCATATCATCCATGAATGATATCTAGAAAAACAAAGAGAATGATCCAGATGAATCATCTAGAAGACCGATGAGTTGCAGAAGAATGGCGGTGTACAAGTTCTAAAGGTTGTTCAAGCGAAACTTTGGCAGATTTATTTTCAAGACACTTCCAACTACTACTTTCAAGAAACAAGTTTGCAGCATCAAGAAGATCTCAAGTTATGCACTCATCAGGGGGAGTAAAAACGCGTTGCACTCTTTTTTCTTAACCATGGTTTTGTCCCAATTGGGTTTTCCTATTAAGGTTTTAATGAGGCAACATCTTATGCGTATTAGGATTATTTTTACTCTAATGGCATCCAAGGGGGAGTGTTATAAACCTTTTTAGTAGATGTCCATTAGAGGCTCATGTTCTAGAATATCCATAAACCCTAATTCCTTTCCAAGTATTGTATCTCTATATATACTTTATACTTCTCATGGAATAATATACAACACAATTCTCTCTATTCTCTTCTCTTATTCACAACAAAATGGTAGTTGTTTTCTAATAAAAAACTGGAAGAGAGAATGGTAAAAAATAGCGGTAAAAAATAAACCGTAGAAAAAGATGAGATTATTGTTTTTGTACCATTAATCTTTATTACTTTTACGATTGGTGACAATAAAAACTATAGACCATTTTGATAAGTGGTAAACCAACAAAATCACAATGAATGAAAAATGCTCAATAAATAGATAAATGAGTTTGGTTAGCAAAAAAAATAAAAAAAATAAATGAGTTTAATTTAAGCAGATTCTTTTAAAAGCAGGATCAATTAGTTTCTCCACAGTTGTTTTATCTATTTCCTCTTCTAATAAAGAAGTCAAAGTATTTATTCATCCTCCAATCTCTCTTTTTCTAAAAAATGCATTTATCTCCATTCCATTCACCAACTTACCTTTCTTATTAACCTCTAATTTACTCAGATTCTCAAGGCTACACAACTTTATGATATCATCCAGAACTCCATTATCTATCTCTTTCTCTGTGAATGAAGATCCAAAACAAAATATAAGTTGTTTTGGAGATTGTATTTTGTTTCAAAATATAAATTGTTTTCACACTTTTTAATATTTGCGGTTTTAGTTAAAACAACTTATGTTTGAAAACGGATAGAGTAATAAATTAAATTTATATTCTATATGAATATAAATTAGTTACTTCATAATTTGAAGAGAAAATAATTCGGGGGATCTCTAGGGATAACAAAGGAAAAGACAAACATGATCCATTTATTCATACAAGAACGACAACAAGAAACACATGACAACAACAACAACAACAAAACTCACAAGATTGAAGAAAAACATAATCAAAGCAAAATACAATAAACATAAGACTCAAAGATCCATTCAACAAGAAAATTTCAGACCAGAACCTCGAAATTTCTCTTCCATGTTTCTATCAATTTTCTCTGCCAATGACTCACTCAAAGTATCTCCCCATCCACCAATCTCTCCTTTTCTAAATAAAGCTTTTGTCTCCATTCCATTTGGCAATTTCCCTTGTCTATTAACTTCCAAATTACTTAAACTCTCAAAGCTACACAACTTCACAATCTCCTCCACTTCTCCTCTCACTTCTTCTTCTCCTGTAAAACCACATCCCAAGAACTCGGCGATTCGCTTAACCTCAGCTCCTGTCTGTCTCTTGAGCTCCTCGTAAGTAACAAACAAGACCTTGCTCGGATTCTCGCGGCTCGCGTACCAATATTCCAACACATGATCCCAAAAGGGTCCACCTATAAACTTCCCTTCACAAAATGCTTCAACCGCTTTTCCGATAGGGTAATCCGCGGTTTCTTCAGGCGCAAGTTTCTTCCCAAAATGCCATAAGGAAACAAACATGTCCTTAGGGTTCCTACAACAATACACAATCTTACAAGCCGAATTCTTAACGGATTCGGGAAGTGATAAATGCGAAATGTGAGTGTTCATGAGTCTTGGAGTAGGCAACTGAGAGAAATCGAAATCCGGAGATTCGTAGTAAACTCCTTCCAAGAAATGCACAAGAAGATGTGGATTGGTAACCAAAAGAGGATGCTTACCAGAAGAGGAAGAGACAGGAAACTTGTGTCGGTTAAGGAGAGCAAAGACAAGAGCTTTTAACCAAGTAGTACCTGATTTAGGATTAGTGACGAGGATAATATCGGAATCTTTGGCTTCAAAAAGATTTTGGCAGTTCAAGATTCCTTGTAAGAGAGCTTGTGTGTGCCAATATCCTTGGTATTGATACATTTGGCTCACTACAAAACCTTTCTCTCGTGGAAGTGAAGAGATCAAATCTCTTGTTTCTCGTGTCAAATCATCATCTCTCAAGTAATCAGGAACTGATGATGATGATGACATTGTTAAGAGTATTGAAAAATGTTTGAAATTATGAGATGTTTTTGCTTAAGTTTTATTGCATTATGAGAGTAATGATGCTTGGTTGCTTTTATATATGTATTGTTGTGTTCTACAAGTAAATAGCTCAATACTCTATACAATTTCATATATTGGTGGAATGGGCCACATATCTTTTACTTGAAGAGCACGTAGAATAATACAAACCAAAACAAAACAAAATTAAGAAACAAAGAGAATCACGACTCTCATGTCTAATATTTAAGTCAAATAAATCTTCGATATTTCTCTATATGCAATTCGTTGCATCTGCGATAGTTCGAGGGAAAATACTCATTACTGAAAAATATCAAATCATCTAAGGATTTGTGATGGACCAAAAGTCTATAGACCAAATAATAAGCTACGGACAAAAAAAGTACAAATGGTAGTAGTTTTCTCAAAGGTAGGAAGAGAATGGTTAACGATATCAAAATGATTACAAACTGTATAAAATAACGGTAAAAAATAAATTATTGTTAAAAAAATGGAAAAGAGGATAACAACTTTTAAAATAGCGACTAATAGCATTTAAAATCTTAAAAGTTTATCGCTAACATAATAAACCTTTAAATACCTAATTTTTGTTTTTTTATCGAAATAAATAACTAATTTAACTAAAGAAATCTTCAAACTAGTTTTTTTTTTTGTTGTTGTCGTCGTCAATATTAATAGAACAGTTAACTTTCTTTTTATTTTATGTTAAATATAATGACATGGTGTTAAATAGATAATTTTTTATTGCTTTCTCTATTTATTAAATTTTTCTAATTCTAGACCAAAGAATAGGCAAAAAGTACAAATGTGTTATAAACCTTTTTAGTGGATGTCCATTAGAAGCCCATGTTCTAGAATATCCCTAAACCCTAATTCCTCTCCAAGTATTGTATCTCTATATATACTCTATACTTCTCATGGAATAATATACAACACAATTCTCTCTATTCTCTTCTCTTATTCACAACACGTTATCAGCACGAGCCCTAACCGTCTGAGTACAAAACCCTAATACGAAACCCTAGTACGAAACCCTAGCCTCCGAAAAAAGAAAGAAAAAAAAAACTCTAACCGACGTTGTCTCTGTCTTTGTTCTCGCGACGTCTCCAACTTGCACCACGTTTTAATCAAGATAAGTTGATCATCTCATCTCATCCCATGCTTTATTAATTTAGTTATAATAAGAGATCCAATATTGTTGTACGTTGTTAAGCTATAACTAATAGTTGTGAACATATAATCCTTATAGTTGTGAAAGTAACTGATTGTATGTTAATGCAATCATGAATAAGACGAAAACCTAAATAGTCATGAAGTAATAAATATATTGACCTTTATGTTTTTATTGATTCTTAATATTTTGGAGAGATCTTTAAGTTTAAAGTTTCTTTTATAATTTGAATATCAAAATTTGACATGTGTTGGTTTGGTTATTTGTTAGTTCGATGGTTCCTTTGATTTGGAAAAGGCCTTCGTCAGATTTTCTAACTCGGATGCGATCGGCGATTTTACTCAAATGAATTATAATCCTCATCGAGGTAAATTAATCCCATGCTTTGTTAATCATATTCAGTATAGCAATCCCTACCTAGTATTTTTATATCGATTATCTGCTATATCATTCTACTTTTATTACTTAGTCTTAATTACAAAAGATGAATTGTGATGGTAATTGTAAGGCTATTACTTAGTTCGAGATGGATGAGCCTGAAGTTTCATCATCTCGGAAGAGAGAATTTGAGAATCTCACATAAATCATAAGTGACAAATCAAGAAGATTATGATCACTTTTGGATGATTATGAAAGTTCACTTCAAGTGACATAGTTTGACCATAAAGATTTACAAAGTGACAAATCCGGAAGATTATGATCACTGTTTGAGTATGATCTCAAGGGTGAGAATTAGAGAATCTCACAAAGACCATAAGTGACAAATCTAGAAGATTATGATCACTTTTTGATTATGAAAGTTCATTACAAGTAACATATCTAAAAGATTATGTTTACTATTTGACCATAAAATATCTGTTCTTTAAGCCATCTAAAAGAAAAGTACAATCACAAGAACGTAATATTTGTCTAGAGCTCTTTGAAATTGGTTAATATAAAAGACTACAAGACTTGAAGTCTGTTAGTGAATCTCACGAATTGATATTACGTGGAAATAAAATCTCTTGTGTATATATGCTAGAGAAAATATATTTGTTTTGGATGTAAATAATGTTGTCATGAAGACACAATATTGTGAAAGAGATTCAAAAATATTTTGAACTTACATCTTGTCTCATTGAGACTGAACAAAATAAAGAGCTATTGATAAAAATCATAGATCATGTATTGGTTGTTAAGCTACATTCCCTTAAGTGAATGTGAAATCACATCCTAAGGAAGAAAATGACAACCTTAATAATATTTGTCGAGCAAATTGTTATAGTCATAAACGTAAAAGTGGGTATGAATGTGGTCATGGTCAAGATTGAGATCGAGGTCGAAGAGTCTCTATCAGGAACACAAATTTTCACTAGAAGTGAGAAAATAAAGATGGTTATATGTTAAAGATATTTGAATCATCTAAAAAAGAAAGAATCTAGTGAGAGTACAATACAAGGTAGTATAAAGCTTACTAAATACTCCAGAAGAGCATATATATGAACGCTTCAGAAGAGCATGGATATTAATGCATATGGGAATGTATTTGACATATTTATGCATTTTTTTAATAAGTCTCAAAAGTTAGAAGGACGTAAAATAGAATACATGTCCCGAGTAGGGAATGTTATTGATTCTAAAAAGGGATTCAATATAAGAGTGATAAAATCAGTGTTATCATCTCGAGGGAGAGAGTTAAAGAATCTCACATACCATAATAAGTGAAACATCCAGAAGATTATGTTCACATTAAAACTAAGTAAATGAATCCAGAAGATTCATAAGATTATGTTCATACGAATCCTTCATAACATAAATTCATGAGATTTTTAGAAAAAAAAAAAAATCATGTTGAGACAATAAGTAAAAGAATTGTAAATACCTTTAAATTACAAGTATTTCCCAAGAGCAAAAGTATTTTCGTGAAACTACTTGTATTGTACTACACAAAGATTCATAGAATGGAGATGAAAAGATACAGTAAACCAGAAGTTTACAAAACATATCATTGTTTGGCATGAATCGGTTAGACCATTACTATTCAATAGTGATGCGAAAAGTAATATATGTAAACAACCAGAAGATTCTTCATAATGATTTGTCATGTGTTGTTTGCTCATAAGATAAACTAATATATGGTTTTCATGAGGCTAGTAGAATTGAAATCTATGAATTTTATAGAATGTTGAGATGTTGCAGGGCTGATCTCCCATCGTGCATCTTAATAACTCTAGTGAATTCATGAGCCTTTGATGATTACAACATCCATTGGGATAAATGTTGAACATCCGATAGCACATGTTCATACATAATTCGCATTATGCCAATAAATAATTAATATGTGTCCCCTATTGTAATTGGTTTTGGGTCATTACCAATTATTTTCCATCTAGGATTTTTGGATGTACAATATACATTCCAGTTGCTCCACCACAAAGTTTTAAGATGGATCCTTAAATAAGGATGAAAATATATGTTGGATATAAATCTCCATTGATATTAATAATCTAGAGCTATCGTAAGGCATGATTTGTAGATTGTAATATACCAGTCTTTCCAACATTAGGGGGAGAAAATAAACAGCTGGAAAAGAAAATAAGCTGTAATGAATTATCATTGATCCTCGGACGAAAAATGTAAATTAGAAGTCCAAAGGATAATTCATTTCAGAGCTTATAACATTGATTGCCAAATACTTTTATGACCCATATAGAGTGATAAAGTCACTTACCAGCTGTAATGCTCCAATTATAATTGATGTCCCAAAAGGACAATATCAAACTGCTAATGAGTCTAAAGATCGCATGAAGCGTGATAGACCGATTTGGTTCCAAATATAAGGATCCTCAAAAAAAAAAAAAAAGGAGCATAATTCACAATGGTTAGATTGAAGAAACACTTATATATACGAATGATCTCCTGAAGAGAAACATGACATAGACATAAATTCAGGTACCTGAGAATAAAGAGATCTCAAATAGTTATGTCATGTCATGTCATAAATAAAATGGAATCAAAAAAGCAAAATCGACGTCGTAATATTTTTGCATGCATTGAGAAAGCAGTTGATATTATGAAAAAGGAGGATCAAGAAAGTCTATTGAAAAGTGTACACAAAGTAATGATTAGCCAATCATAGAAAGAAAGAAATAGACTTATAACTATAATCTCTTGTAGAGAGTTTTGGACCAGTAGTCCATACACTTGAAGTGTAAAATCAGTGGAAGATAAACAAGTCTTTATGTGAAAAATAGTGAAATTCACAAAATCTTGAATTGATTATGAAGAGATTTACTCTCTTGTGGTGGATGCAACTACTTTCACATTCTTTATCAATATGGCAAGAAAAAGAATGACTTGATTAATGTTTAATGGATATAGTCCATATCTTATTTTTACAACCCACTGGATAATGAATATATCCGTGGAGGATTAATGATATCAAAAGTTTATTATCGAGAACTCT
Source organism: Arabis alpina (assembly GCA_900128785.1). Lineage (NCBI taxonomy): Eukaryota > Viridiplantae > Streptophyta > Magnoliopsida > Brassicales > Brassicaceae > Arabis > Arabis alpina. Next base: position 1,852,335 of record LT669792.1, read on the forward strand.
AGTTATTCGATCGAATTAAAGCAAATATGTTGCATAAGGTATAACATGAAAGTGTATTTCATAAGGTTAACCAATGTACCCATGTATATCTACCAAAAGATTATGGATCAAATGGATCCTTAATTTGAAGATCATCGAAACTCTAGCAGAGTTAATCGTAAGTTGTACGATAATAATAATATATATGATAAAAGATCACTAGATAGTGATATATATATATATATATATATATATATATGAAAGTCCCAGAAGGATTTAAATTTCTAGAAGCAAATTCTTTTTTTAGATTTTAACAATTTATATAATGTATGTTGATGATTTGAACATCATTAGAACTCCTGAAGAGATCTATATTCAGTGTAAAATCTGAAGAAAAGATTTGGAAAGATAAAATTATCTTCAGATATCCCAAATTAATCATCTAGCGAAAAGATGTTATGTTCAAAGATCCTTGAAGGATATTACAGAAAAATGCTCATATATATTTGGTCTTGAAGTACTATACATAAAATGATATTAGAGCAATTCAATGATTTATGTCATGATTGAAATATGTGTTTGACAAAAAGGAAAGTCAAATATAATAGCTTTTACAAGAAGAGCATGAATATTATGTACAAGAGAAATGTTATAGAAAATTGTACATATATGAGATTCAGGCCTTAAGTTCAAATAGATCAAAATATGATCTTCTATAAGGAAATGAGATATAATATGACAATCATTTGAGTTTGTTCATTAAGGCTATGATTATAATAGTTCAAATATATGATCGGAATTCATCTCCTGAAGAAGATGTCTCCGAGGGGGAGAAACATAATGCGTGGATGTACTCTTTTTCCCTTGTCATAGTTTTTATCCCATAGGGTTTTTATATGAAAAGGTTTTTAACGAGACATCAAAGAACACGCAAATGATAGACACTTATAGAGGAATGTTATCATTATAAGGATATATGAAAGTCTATCAATCTCCCATAAGCATATCATCCATGAATGATATCTAGAAAAACAAAGAGAATGATCCAGATGAATCATCTAGAAGACCGATGAGTTGCAGAAGAATGGCGGTGTACAAGTTCTAAAGGTTGTTCAAGCGAAACTTTGGCAGATTTATTTTCAAGACACTTCCAACTACTACTTTCAAGAAACAAGTTTGCAGCATCAAGAAGATCTCAAGTTATGCACTCATCAGGGGGAGTAAAAACGCGTTGCACTCTTTTTTCTTAACCATGGTTTTGTCCCAATTGGGTTTTCCTATTAAGGTTTTAATGAGGCAACATCTTATGCGTATTAGGATTATTTTTACTCTAATGGCATCCAAGGGGGAGTGTTATAAACCTTTTTAGTAGATGTCCATTAGAGGCTCATGTTCTAGAATATCCATAAACCCTAATTCCTTTCCAAGTATTGTATCTCTATATATACTTTATACTTCTCATGGAATAATATACAACACAATTCTCTCTATTCTCTTCTCTTATTCACAACAAAATGGTAGTTGTTTTCTAATAAAAAACTGGAAGAGAGAATGGTAAAAAATAGCGGTAAAAAATAAACCGTAGAAAAAGATGAGATTATTGTTTTTGTACCATTAATCTTTATTACTTTTACGATTGGTGACAATAAAAACTATAGACCATTTTGATAAGTGGTAAACCAACAAAATCACAATGAATGAAAAATGCTCAATAAATAGATAAATGAGTTTGGTTAGCAAAAAAAATAAAAAAAATAAATGAGTTTAATTTAAGCAGATTCTTTTAAAAGCAGGATCAATTAGTTTCTCCACAGTTGTTTTATCTATTTCCTCTTCTAATAAAGAAGTCAAAGTATTTATTCATCCTCCAATCTCTCTTTTTCTAAAAAATGCATTTATCTCCATTCCATTCACCAACTTACCTTTCTTATTAACCTCTAATTTACTCAGATTCTCAAGGCTACACAACTTTATGATATCATCCAGAACTCCATTATCTATCTCTTTCTCTGTGAATGAAGATCCAAAACAAAATATAAGTTGTTTTGGAGATTGTATTTTGTTTCAAAATATAAATTGTTTTCACACTTTTTAATATTTGCGGTTTTAGTTAAAACAACTTATGTTTGAAAACGGATAGAGTAATAAATTAAATTTATATTCTATATGAATATAAATTAGTTACTTCATAATTTGAAGAGAAAATAATTCGGGGGATCTCTAGGGATAACAAAGGAAAAGACAAACATGATCCATTTATTCATACAAGAACGACAACAAGAAACACATGACAACAACAACAACAACAAAACTCACAAGATTGAAGAAAAACATAATCAAAGCAAAATACAATAAACATAAGACTCAAAGATCCATTCAACAAGAAAATTTCAGACCAGAACCTCGAAATTTCTCTTCCATGTTTCTATCAATTTTCTCTGCCAATGACTCACTCAAAGTATCTCCCCATCCACCAATCTCTCCTTTTCTAAATAAAGCTTTTGTCTCCATTCCATTTGGCAATTTCCCTTGTCTATTAACTTCCAAATTACTTAAACTCTCAAAGCTACACAACTTCACAATCTCCTCCACTTCTCCTCTCACTTCTTCTTCTCCTGTAAAACCACATCCCAAGAACTCGGCGATTCGCTTAACCTCAGCTCCTGTCTGTCTCTTGAGCTCCTCGTAAGTAACAAACAAGACCTTGCTCGGATTCTCGCGGCTCGCGTACCAATATTCCAACACATGATCCCAAAAGGGTCCACCTATAAACTTCCCTTCACAAAATGCTTCAACCGCTTTTCCGATAGGGTAATCCGCGGTTTCTTCAGGCGCAAGTTTCTTCCCAAAATGCCATAAGGAAACAAACATGTCCTTAGGGTTCCTACAACAATACACAATCTTACAAGCCGAATTCTTAACGGATTCGGGAAGTGATAAATGCGAAATGTGAGTGTTCATGAGTCTTGGAGTAGGCAACTTTAAGAAATCATAATCCGGAGATTCATAGTAAACTCCTTCCAAGAAAGGCACGAGAAGATGTGGATTGGTAACCAGAAGAGGATGATTACCAGAAGAAGAAACTGGAAACTTGTGTCGGTTAAGGAGAGCAAAGACAAGAGCTTTTAACCAAGTAGTACCTGATTTAGGATTAGTGACGAGGATAATATCGGAATCTTTGGCTTCAAAAAGATTTTGGCAGTTCAAGATTCCTTGTAAGAAAGCTTGTGTGTGCCAATATCCTTGGTATTGATAAATTTGGCTCACTAACCAACCTTTCTCTTGTGGAAGTAAAGAGATAAAATCTCTTGTTTCTTGTGTCAAATCATCATCTCTCAAGTAATCAGGAACTGATGATGATGATGACATTTTTTAAGAGTAATGAACAATGTTGAAAGTGTAAGATGTTTTTGCTTATTGCATCTCTGTGAGTAATGCTTGGTTGCTTTTATAATAAGATTTTTGTGTTGAAATGAGAAATTTGCTCTACAAGTAAAGACTTTCGATTTCTCTTTTGGTCAATACAATTTTATATTAGTGTAATAGTCCACACATCTTTTACTTGAAGAGCACGTAGAATAATATCTAAAACAAAACAAAATAAGAACCAAAGAGAACCACGACTCTCATGTTTAATATTTTAATCAAATAAATCTGCCATCTTCGAACATTCAATTATTCTCACTATATGCAATTCGTTGCATCTGCGATTATTCGTGGGAAAATACTCATTACTGAAAAACATCAAATCATCTAAGGATTTGTGATGGACCAAAAGTCTATAGACCAAATAATAAGCTACGGAGTACAAAGTATAAATGCTAGTAGTAGTTTTCTAATGGAAAATAGGAAGAGACAACGACGGTAAACGGTATCAAAATAGTTACAAAATGTAAAAAATAGCGGTAAAATATAAACGATAGACAAAATAATTTTTTTCCAAAATAGCGACCACTAACATTTTAAAATTTAAACCTTCAAAATTTATAGCTAACATAATAAACCTTCAAAGTAATGAGTTTATTAGACCATTTACAATAGTGATCAGTGGTAAATCACTTTTCATGGGCTAGCTACGGATGGATTTTTTCTTCTTGCCAGTTTAGTCTATCACAAGAACACTATTTGTTTGTATTGATGCATATTAAACCAAACAAAATCACTATGAACGAAAACGGTCAATAAATAGATAAATGAGTTTAATTTAAGCAGATTTTTTAGCAAAAAAATCTAAAATCAGAACCAATTAGTTTCTGCTTAGAGGCTTTATCTATTTCCTCTGCTAATAAAGGAGTTAAAGTATCTGTCCATCCACCAATCTCTCCTTTTCTAAAAAATGCCTTAGTCTCCATTCCATTAACTAACTTACCTTTCTCATTAACCTCTAGTTTACTCAAATTCTCAAGACTACACAACTTTATGATATCTTCCAAAACTCCATTCTCTATCTCTTCCTTTGTGAATGAACATCCCAAGAACTCAGCGATCCGCGTAACCCAATCCTCGGGCTGCTTTCTCATCTCTTCATACATAACAAACAAAACCTTTCCCGGGTTTTCTCGGCTTTCTTTCCAGTACTCTAATGCATGATCCCAAAAGGGTCCATAAACGCTTGACCCTTTGCAAAACCCTTTCACCATTTCCTCCATTGTGCACCCAACCATCTCCTTGAGATTCAAACTTTTCACGAAATGCCAAAGGGAGACAAAGGCGTCTTTCGGGTTCCTGCAGCAATACACAACTTTACAGGACTTATTCTTAATGGACTCAGGGAGCGACCCAAGAGGAATGTGTGTAGAGAAGATCCTAGGAGAAGTATCTTGAGTGTGAAAGTTGAAACCTTCGACAAAGGGCATGAGGGAATGCGGATTGTTATCGAGCAGAGGATGGGATTCTAGAGGAGTTTGGTAATCTTGTCGGTAAATCAAGGCAAAGACGAGTGCTTTTAACCAAGTTGTACCTGATTTAGGACTGCTTACGACGATGATGTCTGAATCCTTGGCCTGAAAATGCTTCTGGCTATATAAAACACCTTCTAAGAGGTTTGGTGGGTACCAAAATCCTTGGTATTGATAGAGATACTCTGCGAAAAAGCTTTTGTCTTTCGGTAGAGAAGGCAGCAACTCCTTGCATTCTTGGTTAAAGTCAGATTCTGCCAATAACTTCGATAGAGTGGGTTTCGAGTTTGTCATAGCTTTTCGAGTTTTCGAGTTTGTCATAGCTTTTCAAAGATATTAACTAGTTAGGATATCTTAAAAGAAACTCTATTTGTCAATTTGTCAAATTAATATGGAGAAGGGTGTATCTATATCTAATTGACTAACCATAATTTTTTAACTCTGTTTCCTTTTTGGTGATAAAATAATATCTATATATAAGAATAAAATCCAAATTTATAGCAAATGTCAATATAGCTGATTCAAAGGTAAGAAACCTATTATTGCCTTTCCTCATTATGAACAAAGAAACAAGAACCAGGAAATGTACTTTCTTGATTAAGTGCTTTTAGAGTTCCTTTGACAGCAAGAAGTCATTAAGTTCTACGAAAGTAGTTCATACGAAAATGATCCTATTTCTCTCGATAACTTCGAAAAACATACCAACCTTAACAAGATCCTAGAAATGTATTCGAGAGAGGGAAAAAGAAAATTCACCTCTACTCATTCGACATCAGCACCTCCCAACAGGTACGATGTTGGTGCATCATCTCCAAGAAGCGGAATATACTCTGATCCGCGCACATGAACACTAAAGCAAGCTAAGAAACAAAACAAAATCAATTATAAACGGCATAAACCAGAAACATTACTGAAAACATAAAGAAAACAAAACAAAATTGCTTATATCCTTAGTGAAATTTGTGCATACCATTCTCTATTTTGATCACACTTTGAAGCAACACTTCCATCTTAGATTTCATGTCGTGACTGTCATCCATCTTTGGCACGACTAGCATTAGTTCCCTATGAATCTGTCGAACAAACTGACCAATCCGCTGCGCAAATTCGATTTCACCATCTGATATCCTACCAATTGCCATCCGCATTAGCTCTCCAGTCAAATCCGCAAGCTATGCAAGTAAAAAACAATAATCAACCACAATTTAAACAATGGCAACAATCTTTAATCGATGACCATAAATCAAAGAGAGTATAAATACCCCAAGAATATAGTCAAGGACATTGATCTGCAGCGGCTCTAAAGAAGGTTCACTAAGCGGTAAAAGCGTCTCGTTAATCTCATCAAGCGTAACCAATGTCCCGGATACACAAAACTTATAAAACGTTGCAGCTTCAACATATTCCTGCACCTGCAAGTTACACAAACATATCAGTTAACATCCTCAAACCAAAATGGTACCAAAACATCAATGATTCATCTCTCACATACCCCTGGAGAATAAGCTCTTCTCAGCTTCCAAAAATCAGTCCCTTGAAGCTCTTTCAATAACCGAGAAAAATGTTGCTCTCTCACTGCTTCTAAATCCTTCCCTGCTTTCTCCAAAACCTCTTCTTTGTTGTCTTTACTGAGTCTGCCACATAACATTGTAAGAGTTAAACCAATACCAGAGACAACAAACATGAGCAAAAACATAGATTTGATGTTACCTATGAACTTGAAAGATAACTTTTTTACTATTCATAGTGATATCACGACTTGCCTTGACCACTCTTTCTCTCTTCTCATTCTACACAAAGAAACAAAGATAAAGCATGCTCCTTTACACACCCAAATTTCATTAAATTCAAGAATCAAAGTTCCAAATTGAAAAAAGATCATTTCTTTAGTCATCTACACTATAGAACTCAATCACACAACGCAAAAATCCAAACTTTAACAAAGACTTACAAAGTTATTGAGATAATCAGCGTAAGTAGAGAAAGCATCTTTCATTGAGGATTCAGTACTCATAGTCCTAGCTTTCTTAACCAATTGCTCAGCACCACTCTCTGCAACTACACACAATACGAATTCACAATACATAGACTCATCAAAGCATAAATGGGTTTCAAAGATACATACTTTGATGGAGTTTCTGAGGTTTCAATTTAGGGGCCATGAGCAAAAAGGCTACTCTTTGGAATACTGACGAGTAACACAACATCTGTGTTTGGTTTCTTCTCCGATCCGAAGTCGAAAGGGTTAACTCGAGATATTTGTATTTTTGGGTATTTGTACTTTTAAAGGAAGTAGGATAGACATCAAGGTGCTGTAGTGTAGTGGTTATCACGTTTGCTTTACACGCAAAAGGTCTCCGGTTCGATCCCGGGCAGCACCATTTGTGTTTTTATTTTTCTGACATTTTTTGGTTTTTTTATATTAGATAATACAAATCTTTTGTTTTGTTTCTAAACACAAACTAGGTTAATAATTAATATTTTTTTATATATAAATATTCATTCGGCGTAATCATCTCAAATGGAAAAAAAAATCAAGTTTATTAAATGGGTATAACGTTACGTAAATTGAGAATACGAGTTGTATATGAATTGAGAAAATTGAATTAAGTGCACAATATTTGTTCTTTTTTGGTATTTCTAAGTTTTTTCGCATTGTTCAGAACAATAAATCTCAAAATTATGGTGATGTCAGCAATTACTCGGTTTCATGGAAAGATCTGGCAAAATCCAATCTCTCAAAGAGCAAAAGAGAAGGGGGAGAAAATCTTCAAAGATAATGTAGAAGACATAGTCGGTAATGTAGGAGAAGATGCTCAGGATGTAATCACAATATTTTTCTCTTTTAGTATTTTTAAGTCATTTTCGCATTATTTAGAATAATAAATCTCAGAAAATAATATTTAGTTATAATCCAATTGAATTATGATCAATTTTTATACATGTGTTAACACTTAAAAGATCGGCTAGTAGCCATCTATCTTTTTAAGAAAAAAATTACGATTCAAAAACAAATTATGATCAATTTTTATACGTGTGTTAATGTTAAGGTAAAAGTTAATCATAATCGTTTTATGGATTGGTTAAAGCTGCATGAACAAAATTTCATAGTTGTATCGGTTAAAACTGCATGAACAAAAAATCATTAATAAACTATCATATATTTATATCTAATTTTTATAGATTGGTTTGAATGATAATATATTTTCTGTATATTTAATTAAAATATAACTTTTTGTAAATTCGCCAAGCTCTCAAAATTCCAAAAGCATAGTCTGAATGTTCATTAGGAGATAAAACCTAAAAAGTCTACTGAGGAACAAGACCTAACAAATTATCGAAAAACAAAATTTGAAGAACTACCGTAACACAAAACTCGAGGGATTACCATAAAACAAATCATATATATAATTATATAATTAGGGAGTCCTCTCTTCATCTAAGGTGTCCACATATGCAAATCATTTTTTACAATTAATTTTAGTTTTGAGTGTCATTTAATTCATATTTATGTATATTTATTCTTACTTATAGGTAAAAAAAAATCTAATTAAATATAAATACGAAAATAAGTCAATAAATAGCTAAAAGTAGTACATGTAAAATTAATTTGAGTATTTTATTGTTGTAAATATAATTTCAACAATAAATAGATTTTATGATAACAATACAAGTTTATATATTCAGTTTCAAAAATTGAAAATATGTACATTAAATATACATATAAGAACAAATGAATAATATATAAACAACATCAAATAATCAAATAAAACAAATCTAAATAATTTGAATGTTGTTGATCTAAAGAGAAATAATATATATTGTTTCACTACAAGGATGTTGAACCATCTTACTAAAGATGATGTCGTTTATGTATATTTATTGTTACTAATAACTACTACACTTTTTAATTAAATTAAAAAAACAAAAATCAGTAAATATATGTAGAGTTTAAACAAATAAGTAAAAAATGGGTTAAACAAGTAAAATAAATACAACGTCAAATTCTAAACAACGGGTTGACCTTCTTGCTTAAATTTTTTTATATATATAATCAGTTTAAGAAATTGTAAATGTGTAAAATAAATATACATATAAGAACAAATGGATAAAATTATAAACGACATCAAAGAATCAAAGAAAAAAAACCTAAATAATTTCAGTGTCAAACAATTGTTAAGGAGTTGTCAATCTACAAAAAAAAAAATATATTATTTCACTAAAAAGCTACTGAACCATCTTAGTAAAGATGAGATAATAATATGAAAATTTGGAATATACAAGTTTTTCATTATGTTATATTTGAATTTTATGAAATGATGAAAGACAAATTCGAAAGTGTTATAATACCATTATTTGAAAGATAAGAAGTATACACTGTAAATGGTAAATTCAAAATTGTCGTTAAGTTAATAAAATTATAAAACTCATGTATCACGCGAACGATGTTTTAGGATTATTTGAGTATTTTATTTTTAAACTAAAAATACAATAATGACTATATATCATTTATAATAAAATTCATTAGAAAATAATCAAAACATTATGAGTTTACATATAAGAGCAATGAATAAAAATGTAAATAAACGACATGAGATATAATCAAACAAAAATAGATTAAATGATTCAATTATTAAGGCATCATAATTGAGCTTCCGCCGATTGCTATGAAGCTGAAGGTTTAATGAGAAATAGGATATATGATTTCACTAAAGGATACCAAAAAATTTCAGGAGAAAGTAAAGTAAAAGTTTGAAATATAAGATTTGTCCAAAAGAAAAAAAATATTTAGTCAATATAATTGAGTTTTTGGAAGTATAGAAGAAAAAATTGAAAACATTGCAATACCATAATTTAAAATAAATAAATAATCTTGAGTTTTGATATATATAAAGTTAAAAAATGAATGGTCGCGTTATTTATGAATTATACAACAAAATATAGAGAGAATGATATATGATTTTTAGGTAAAAGTGTACGTAGTTATACACCATGATCCAAAAAAATTACCTATTTGATAATTCAATATTTGAATCAATGATTTTAACACTAAAATCTAGGGAAAAATACTTTTAAAGTGTTTAAGAAAAGGTAAATATATTATTATGCATATTACGCGATTATGATTGGTTAAGATAGAAGCAACTAAAAGTAAAATTATAAGTTTTTAGAAACTAAAAATTATTTATTTAAAATCAAATGCCAATTGGAAGAATTTCAAAAAAGAAAAGAAAATTTCACACTCAAATTAATGATTGAACATATGATATTATAATATGTTAATGAATGTAAAAGATATATACTAACATAAATACTTTGCAGTACACGTTATATATGATATAGTTTCCAAACATAAGAAAATAACATAAAAACATCAAAAGAAACAAAACTCGCCCAACGGGCGAGTCCAACCCTAGTGTTACTAATCAGTCTAATCTGATATATTTTGAATTATTACGTCTGATTATTTCACCATCATTTGTAAATTGCTTTTATTCAAATCATTATTCTTACAAACAAGAAACAAAACACAAAAAAACTCATCTAAGGTGTTTCACACAAATTCATGATTTTCAAACTAAGCAGCCGAAACGTAACACGCTTCTTCTTCAACAACACAAACATAAAACTCCAAACAAACGCAACTCATATCAAACCGTTTCAAAACGCAACTTTTCACGTTACAGTACTTAACAGAGAAATGGTAACACTCATCGTCTCCACCACCAACGACCCCGCATCAATCAATCCCGCGACGGCTCTTCTCTCCATGCCGGGATGGATCTCCGGACCCATCTTACCTCCGGTAACAACACTCCGATCACTCCTCACCAGACCCATTTCTCTGTTCTCTCTCTGTTCTGATTCTTCGAGCTTCTTGTTTGCAGGACATGAAGAGTTTTAGTAATCAGAAAACGAGATTGATTCAACATGATAGATCTATAGTGAGAGAAGACGATCTTGATTTACGGTGGGAAGAAGCTACTGGAGAAGTTGTTGATGAAGTTATCTTCCTTAGTCGTCACACAGCTGTATCCAATCGTCCTGCTCTTACTGTTCATCCCATTGGTAATGTGTTAAAAATCCAAACTTTCGATTTGGGGTTTGATAAAGATTCGAACTTTCGATTTGGGTTTTGTTAAAGTTTGGATTTTTGTGTTGTAGGAGTGCTTCATTTGAAAGAAGGTGAAGCTCCACCGCAAGGAGGGAAGCCGGGATGGGCGGCTTTGACAAGCCCTAGAATTGGTCCATGGTTTCGTCTTTTGAGTAAAATGGCTGATTCTCATGGATTAGTTCCTGAGTTTGAGGTGTGTTTTTGTTGTTTGTTTGGACTGTTTTTTGGATGTGTTGATGTGTGTGGAAAAGGAAGTAAAAGGGAATTGGTTTTTTTTTTGTGTGTGTGTGTGTGTGGATGTGTAGATTACATTGGAAGGTACTCATCATGGACCAATTACTAGCAAACCAACCATGTTCTTGGAGATTGGTGAGTCTCTTTCTCTTTGCTTTCTTGAATTAGTGTCATTTCTTCGTGTATTCGTATTTGTTAGTTCGTTGTAATCGATCTCTGCGAATGCTTTACTCTTGTGTATTGAGAGTTCTAGGCTCTAATATGATATGTGTGTATAGATGCAAACCAATCATGTTCTTGGAGATTGGTGAGAGATCTCTGTTTCCATTTTCTTTTTGTATTCGAATTTGTGTGTTCGGTGTAATCTATCTCTGTGAATGCTTGACTCGTGTGTATTGAGAGTTCTAGGCTCTACTATAGTCATATGGTATGTGTATATATATGTAGGTAGTACAGAGGAATACTGGAAGAGACAAGACGCTGCTCAAGTCATGGCTCTTGTAAGTGTTGTTACTTTAATGGTTTCAGGAGGTAGAATAAGGTCGTTGTTCATGTTTCTTCATGTGGATTTGGGTTTAAAGTTTGCTTCTAAGCATCAATATCTGCTTAACATGACTGATTAAGAACTACTTTAGTCTATAACCGCTCTTCATGAGTGTACGTAAGATTGCTTGTCAATATCTATAAGGTTGCTTCCATTGTTTTGTGATTCAGTTAATGTGGGAAGGACTTGGACTTGGAGGCGGTGAAGCCGTAGGAAACTGGAACAGGTATATATATATATATATATATATATATATATCCATGGGAGCTTAATGGTTTCCTCGATGTAAAGAAAACAAGTAGTAACAATCCAAACTAATGTTGATCGTTTTGGTGGACAGTGAAACCGGAAAGAGGAAAGTTCTATTAGGGATAGGAGGTGGACATTACGCTCCTCGTCACACGGATATAGTTTTGTAAGTTATCAAGAACTCTGAGCATAACATTAAACCCGTTCTCCGACTGATTTTATATTGGTTGCGTTGATCAGGAAAGACGATATTTGGGTAGGCCATTTACTTTCTGGATACTCATTACCAATGGAAGAACCAATATCCGGAGAGAATCACATCGGTGGAACTTGGAGAGAATCAATCAAAGCAGCATTTGAAGCTACTAAAGCATCGTTTCCCGGAGGAGAGATCTTGGCTCATATTGATCAAAAGTAAAGTCTATAATCATTCTCCTTGTTTGCGGTTCTTGATCCTCGCGCATGGATTACGAGTAATTGGTTTTGTTTATTTTGTTGCAGGAGCTTTAAAGGATGGCAAAGGAAGGCCATTACAGAGTTCTTGGCAGAACAAAACATCAATGTCGGGAAGCCAAACGATTTCACATGAACTGTGAGACTCGTTAAATGTATTTTGATATATAGATTCAGAATCTATCATTTGATGGGTTTAAATGATTTTCAGTTGTAACAGCTAAGTTAAGATTGTAATTCATCTATAGGTTATTTTTTAAGTGACACATTTTGATTTAGATGGAAGAAGAAAGAAACATGAAAAAAACATACCGGAGAAATGTGGAATAAAATAGAAGTTGAGTTTTGTCGTGGTCTTAAAGATAGATATTTAAGGTCATGCACACTTATTAAGATAATGCATTGATTTCTACGAAATATCGTTTTCAATAAAATTTAACCAATAGTGTTTCAGTATTTGTCTTAAAGTTTGTAAAAGTGCATAGTAAACAGTAAAAACTCTATTTTTTAGAACAAAATTTTTTTGTAAAGTTTTTATTTTTTAGGAACAGAGGGAGTATAGTTTATACATTTGAGATTTTCAGAAATGTCACTATTATCTCTATTTGTCAGTGTCAATAATTGAGTTTTATGAAATTTCTGTCTTCGTCTGAAAAATTCACAAATTGTAATTTCAAAAGTAGTTGGCTAAGAAGAAATTGACTCGTGAATTTGTATACTAGATTTTCTTGCTAAATGTAAAATATCTAAAATTGCATTTTTAGCTTTATAGTGGAGATGTATGATCTAATTCGATGATTAGTAATAAAAATGTTAATTTAGAGTTTTAGACAAATCATTGAAGATTTAGATCATGGATGCTTTTTCTGCAAAGTAAATGTTCTAAAAAATTCTAAACAGTAAAAGACAACATTTTATTCAACATCAGTAATCGACTACAACAGTTATAGATTGGTCATTTTCGCACTTTTGATAGTGCATTTTCTTTTTCTTCATTTCCTCGAAGAGGATGAGAATTATCATTTAGTGATGTGATAAAATCAGATAATGGACCGCTTTGATGTTTTATTTGTGGTTCAATAATAATATTAGAAAATAATAATAATAATGATATTAGAATATCATATAGTATTCTTTTCTTCTTTTTTTTGCTAAACTGTATCATATAGTATTCCATTGTTTACATTTGTACTACTTGTATTTGTGTTTGAATAAGAATTTATAAATCATCCATTCAAAAAGTTTTCCGTTAAATGTAGAAAATTCAATCACGTAGAACCTGGGGAATTGTAAATAACGTGACTTCTGCGCATACATAAAATACAATAAAATAGATGACATGATCTAATGCATGTACCTATTAATATGTTTCATATTCATTTCATTGATATTCAAAAACCCTCTTGATCCGACTTAAACTGATGAGATCATGTATATTTTTGTATGCAAACCTGAATAAATATTTAATTACTGTCTTGTTCCGAAACATCTTTACACCTATTGTTTTTTTCCCCACTTAAAATAGTAACAACCACTACTTCAATTATACTAATCTATTAGAAACCAAATGTCAACACTAAAGACTATCGCCTTTACATTCGGATATAAAACTCTTTTTTAAGCTACAATTTTCTTTTCCTTCCCTCTAAATTTTATACTATTAACTTTTTATAAGATATAAAAACCATGACTATGAACTAAAACAATTTCTAATGTATTACTCTATTTTTAACTCCAAAAGTTTATTTTGGAGTTAGATTTCTCTCCAATAGTAACACACACTATTGTATAATCAGTATTTGGATGATACTTACTGGATGATACTTAGGGTATTTACTCTAATAGATACAAACAAATATTAAAAACTATACTGAGCATGATTATTGGTGATAATGTTTTGAGTATCACTAACATTATTTAGTATTTATTGTATTAGTTGAAACTCAATATTATACTTATGTATTTTTAGAGTTTATTGGTGATACTTAATGTTCATAAGAAAAAAACAAATTTATGTTTACAAATAAAATAAAAAAATTTAAAAAATTAAAATCAAAGAATAATCAATATAAAATATTTTATAAAACACAAAATTATTATGGTTCATAACCTGCAAACTAAATTAAAAATCGTAAAAATAATTTCTCCGACCAATCCCACGACGACACGTATCCATTTTCCTGTACCACGAGTATCAATAAACTGATATATATAAGCTCGAAATAAAACCCAATAATTATTATTTAATCCAATTGGCCCACTGATACTCCAATAATATCACCAATAATCATGTTCTAGGGTATTTACTCTAATGGATACAAACAAATATTAAAAACTATACTAAGAATTGATGACAACTTAAAAAACGGAAAAATCGCATAAAAAACCTTCAAAGTGGCACGTACTGACATTTTAAACCTTGAGAGTTTATGACTAACACTTTAAACCTCCAACTTGACATTATTAACAATATAAACCATCACCTTGGCATTTCTGTACGCGCCGTCAAAATTTTAAACAGAATAGTTAACACCGTTAACGGAACAGTAACTCCGTTTTTTATATAAAAAAAAAAATCTGATTGATTTAATTGGTGACGTGTTAAATTTTTTAATTAAAAAATTAAACCCTCCGTTAGAGATTCGAACCCATTACTTCACAGTCAACAAATCAAGAGATAACCATTGTGCCACGACAACCTTTTGTTTAATTGTCACACATATACATATATATTATATAATCAGTTTGGATGAATCTGTACCATCATCTACTTGTTGCAGATCCAGGAAGAATATCATAAAACTTTAAGTTCCTCAATTTCATATTTAAAATCAAGCAAAAAAAAGCTTGCGAAATTTAAAGAATACGTTTTCGGAATCTTTTATGTGAAATTGATTACAACTAAAATTAGCCCAATGTCATGGAAGAACCAATAAAATTTAAGGTTCAATTTTTCTTAAAAAAAAACAGATTTAAACCCTAGATACAATAAAACCTATATAAATTAATAATGTTGAGACGTTGAAAAATTAATATTTTATAGAGATATTAATTTATCGATAAATTAATATTATTAATTTATAAAGAGAAATCCTTTTTAGGTAATATGTTTCTTAAAAAAATTTCCGAGTGATGTTATATTATGGAATTTAATAAATCTATTTACCAAAATAACATGAAATTTTGATTAAAAATTTCCATTATTATAATAGAGTGGATGATATTAGCATAACAGACGATCAAATTAAAATGGTATACTATGTATAAAATTTAGAAGAAATTATAGTTATTATTCATAATGTCGATAGATACATTTAAAAAGAGTTATGTGTAAAGAATTAGTTATTTTGCCTACAATTTTTTCAAAAGTTTATGATAAAGACCGAGAAAACAATTATAAAAGTTTTTGATGTAATACGTAAAGTTAAAGATAATGTCTAATGAGATTCTCATATTTAAGTCAAAACAAAAATCATTAAAACTATGTTTAGAACATTATCATATATATATACATAATTATATATGATTATTAATTTATACTGTTATTGGGACCATATTTTACATAAGAGTGAAAAAAATTATTATCTTATCATTTTATCGAATTTCGCTAAATTTTACATTGACCCGACTCGGGACCGAAATATTTTATTAATTTATTGTAATTATTAATTTATAGAGAATTTGGATAAATTCATCCAAACGGATTATATAATATATATGTATATGTGTGACAATTAAACAAAAGGTTGTCGTGGCATAGTGGTTATCTCTTGATTTGTTGACTGTGAGGTAATATTCGAATCTCTGGCGGAGGGTTTAATTTTTTAATTAAAAAATTTGACACATCACCAATTAAATCAATCAGATTTTTTTTTAAAAAAAAAAACGCAGATGTTGTTCCTTTAACCGTGTTAACTATTCTGTTTAAAATTTTGACGGTACAGAAATGTCAAGTTGATGGTTTATATTGTTAATAATGTCAAGTTGGAGGTTTAAAGTGTTAGTTATAAACTCTCAAAGTTTAAAGTGTCAGTACGTGCCACCTTAAAGGTTTTTTATGCGATTTTCCTCTTAAAAAACTATAGTAAGAAGAATTATTTGTTTGTTTCTTTCTTAAAAATGAATAAAATCATAAATGAAACGTAGGGGTCCAACGTAGCCAACGAAACATAGCCGTCGATTTAAGTAAGGAACAGTTAATGAAACGCTGTCACAAGCAGCAATCGTACGGTACTCATTGGCCTATGACTTATTTTATTACCAAACACCTCCACGTACGTAATTCTTTCCTTTATTTATTTTTTCAACTCAACGTAACGACGAAATAAGCTTTCTAGTATTTTCTTTAATTTAAACTGTACAAGTAATATTTGGTTAACACGTGTTATCTACTATGTGGTTGATTACCTTCGAGAATCATCTTTTTTCTCAATCCCTAAACAAATAGATTTAAAATTAGTTAAAAATACGAATTAGTTTATCGAGTGTAACGCTACGTACCGTAACAAAAATTAATGGATACAAACACTCAAAGTTTTTTTGTTGTTCGTGTTAGCTTAATCTATAAGTTTATTATGCTACTAGCAAAAATTCTATATATATTTGGTAACGTTAACAGAATTCTGTCATATATTTTTCATTACATTTCAAGCTATTCCACATTCATATAGTATTTCATTATTCTGTTAAGATATCTATGAGAAATCATAAGATATACGTGGGGGGACAAATAACAACAATAAATTAACGTAACTAAAAGATTGGTGTGACTTAGAACTCACGTCTATATCATTTTCATGAATACTATATGACCACTATATACTTAACTAAATCATTAAGATTACAATATTAAGAAGAAAAAAAACAATAAGTTAAATTGGAGTTCGTAAAATTTACATTCTGAAATGTTCAATTAAGATTACAATATTAAGAAATCAAATATTACATTCTGAAATCAAATTATTTACATTTACATTCTGAATTTATTCTTAATATTGTAATCTGAATTTATTTTATGAATTGGAGTTTTACTCATAAAATAAATTCAGAATATAAATGTAAATAATTTGATTTCTTTAAATATAAATCTCGAAACAAATTCATTTTAGATCATTACAAAATTAATTTATTTCGATTTTTGTTTCTTCAAATTTCGAAAATAGCTTTTTTTTAATTACCAAGAGGTTTGGGGCCGAACCCCGTATTCTCCCATTCCCGAAACCACAACATGTAATATTAGTTTCGTTTCAAGCACCACTCGAACCAGCAACCTCTAATTTTTGTTTCAACCTAACTGTTAATCAGAAAACACCACCCGAATTTGGAATCCATGTCGGTATAGTGTTGCTTACATAAGAAAAATTAAAATCTCGTGATCTTGCTGAACGGGCTAGGCAGTCAGCCTTCAGATTAATAGCGCGAGGGATGTGAGATACTGAGAGGTTGGGTAGACGATCTTATAAGCTCTTGAGCTTGACTGAGAAAATCGAAAACGCCGGCCACTGTTCTGGGTGATTGACGATATCCACTAGGTCGGAACAATCTGTTTCAAACGTCTGACACTCCATATCTCTTTTCAAAATACAGGTCATATCCCATATTAGAGCCTCTATCTCCGCATGTAAGGGAGTCCTTCGTTGGCTTACACCTTTGGCGCCTAGACTTAGAGTAGTATCGCCATGGAGACATACCCATCCTAAGCTCGAGGTAGTCTCAGCACCATTCCATGATCCATCCATTTGACATCGCATTCGGTGTATATTCAATGACGGCGCATATGGTACCTCATTTATGGTATCCTCTATTTCAGTTTCTCTTATTTAGGCAGCCAGCCACTCTTGGCATTTACCTCTAAATTTTGAATGAAACGTTCGAAAATAGCCATTTTACATCATTATAAACTAGTCATATAACTAAAATCGGTCGTGATTATTCTAAATTTTCATTCAATCGTAATCATCTAAAGATTAAGCAAAAGTACTCGAAGCAAAGAAACAAAAAATATTTTTATTTAAAATTCTATATAATAAAGAAATGAAATGAAATAAAATGGAGTAATAGAGACAAAATGTAAACCGCCTAACCAAATTCTTTAGCAGATAGTTGACTTTATCTTTGTTTCCTTTATAAATAAAAATCCAAACTTTTTTTTTTTTATAAAAAATCTGAATCCCCACACCAAAATTATATAAAAAAAAGTCAAAATCCAAAGAGAGAAAAATACTCTCTCGAGATCCGATTTTTCCAAAGCTCTCTTTTTTTTTTTTCCGGGAAAATCAAACAAAAAAATCCGAGAAAAAAGTTTGAATCTTTCCACTTAGTTAAAGAGAGAGAGAGTGTGTCTGCTTATGATCTCATGATTATGAAGAAGGGTTTCAGATTTTCCTAGAAAGTTTTCATTTTTCCTATGAAAGTTCAGAGATTGTAGAGGTAAGTGATATTTTCCGAGAAAGTGATATTTTCCCGGGAAAGTAAAAGAGAAAAAAAGTTTCTGTTTTTTATTTACACCGATTATAATAAATGAAAGGGCATTAAATGTTTGTAATTTCGGGTTTGGTTTTGTAATTAAATGCAAAAACAAAAAGGCAATAAATAAGAAAGAGATTTGTATACCTTTTTTTTAGTTATCTTTCTTCTTCTCTTCTCTCTGTATGTTCTAAAGATTTTTTCTTCTCAAAGTTTGGATTTTTACGGTTCTTGTTCACTCTGTTTTTTGTATTGCTTTTTAAAGTTTATGGAAGAAGAAGAAGTTTGATTTAGCAAGTAAGGTTGTTTTCTACGGAAGATTCTTCTTTTAAGTTTAAAGTTTTTATGTTTTAGGATTTTTTGGATTCTAGTTATTAGATCTGTTGATATTCCACTAGTTTTGATTTTTGTGATACTAGATCCAATATGTGTATTTTTTTTGTTCTAGTGGAATTTTCAGTTTTAGATTCTTTTTTTACTGCAAAATTCCATTTGTTTTATTGATTTTCTTATGAAAAATTTGAATGTTTTTGAAGAAAAATTCTGATTGATTGATTTATTGCAGTGTATGTAGCTGTTTTTGAACAAAAGCTTATCAAGAAAAAGTTTTAAAGCTTTTTTTAGTCTCTTTTCCTTTTTCTATAACATTGCAAAAGATTCTTCATTCTTTGCATTTAAGTTTATAGCCTCATGTATACTACCTTATCATTGAATTGCAATAAATCTTATTACAATTGTTACAAGAAATTTCTTATTAGGGAAGTTGTATTATCTAATTGTCTTTTTCTTTACGTTAACAAAAAGTTGGAAAGTGGTCATTGTAGTGGTTGATTACTATCTTTTGCTGTTTTTATTATTAGGATACAAAACTCATGATGATTTGATTTCTGGAATTTAGAATCTTTCTCATGTGTGTGACTGACTAATATTTATGTATCCATTAAAGCTTTAGTTTGTTTATGTCACAATCTTCTTGGTCCCATTGCTTCGTTGAACAACTCTTCTATCTAGGTTGCTTCTGTATCTAAACTTTCTTGGATTCTATTCTCTAGTATGAAGTTTGCTTAATACTTTATCTTCTCTTTGCAACTTTGTTCTTGGTTCTATTTTTCTATGAATTTGCTTGAAGATGTTTGATTAAGATTGTCCTTTCGACTTGTAGATTGTTTGTCGCGATTGGTGCTTGAAGATATAGCTCTTTATGCAAGATGAGAGCAGGTATGAACTCTCTTTAGCTTACGAATCTTTATTTGCTTTCTGCTTTGTAGTTTTTAAGATGTTTCTGATTGTCTTTGAATGTTTTTGCAAACAGATAATGATCACGCGGTTGGAAACTTGGTAGAGAGTTGCAAAGATGAGTCTAAGCAATGTTCTGAAGAGAAATGGGAAGACACAGAGGTAAAGAACAATAACAATGTGTGTGAGTTGTTCTATGATACAAGAAGTGGTGATGAATGGGATAAAGAGAATGATGAAAACACTTTGGAACGTCATTCTTGTGGAGATTCTAATGAAGCCGGAAAGATAATCTGCGATGATTTTACTGCGAAGAGGGATTCGCTTGAGGAAGTTGATCCGGTTTTCTATATGGATAAGAATGTTATGGCTTGTGACTTACCTGAGATTGTAGTTTGTTACAAGGAGAATACTTATCAGGTCGTGAAGGATATTTGTGTTGATGAAGGTGTTCCTGTTCAGGAGAAGTTCTTATTCGGCGAAAAGGATTCAGTAAAGAGTAGCTCAAACTCAAACCAATGTGGCTCAGAGGATTTGATGAAAACAGACAAAGTAATTGTGAATCCTTTCGAAACTAAGTCCTCGGAAGAAGGTAATAGTAAGGTTGATGATTCTGAGTTTTGTAATGAATGTAAGATAGACCGAGATGTTCAAGAAACATCAAGAGAAGATTTTGCTGATGCTGAAGGTTCTAGCATTGTGACAGAAGAAGTTAAGGATTCTTCGCCCGCGCACGAGTTAAATCCATCTCGAGTTTCGCCTGAAATTGAATCTGATGAGATTCCGAAAGGTGAAGTGTCTATTTCATCAGAGGATATCTTAAAGGAGTTTTTGACCTTGGGAGATATTTTATCAAGAGAAGATGAACAAAAACCTCTCAACAACAACAATAACAACAACAGCGATATTCGTACACCTGAAGAACAATCTCTACCTCAGCTTCAGGTAATACTATCAAATAATGTTTCAGTGTTGTATCCAAAAGTTTTTAACTTGCTAACTTGTGACTACAGGATAAGGAAACAGAGAAGCCAGAGAAAGCAGAGGAGAAGCTTTCCTATGTTTCTACAACAACCTCTAAAGAACCAAGCAGACCCGAAACCGAGAATCATCAGCTAAACAACTTAGTGGAAGACTCTAACGAAGATGAAAAACTTTCCTCAAGCAGATTTGGAGAAACAAGTTTCTCTGCAGCAGAAGCAGTTTCTATTTCAGGTCATATAACATATTCAGGACCTATTGCATTCTCTGGAAGCCTCTCTGTTCGATCAGACGCAAGTACAACGAGTGGAAGATCCTTCGCTTTTCCAATGTAACTCTTCATTCCTTCTGATTCATATCATCAAAAAGAGAAATGTTTTGCTGATTTTGATGATATTTGTATGCAGATTACAGTCGGAATGGAACAGTAGTCCGGTAAGAATGGCGAAAGCGGATAAGAGAAGACAAAAAGGATGGAGACACTCTTTTCTCTGTTGTAGATTCTCTTGAAAGGTTTTCACTTTGAAGCATAGAGCAAGAAAAAGAAGAAGAAGGATTTATGAAATTTTACAATATTTTTCTATAAAAGGTCTTTTCTTTTATTACTGAAGTAAATAATTTCTCTCTTTTTTTGGGTGATTTTTATAGTAATGCCATGGTGTGTAATTGGCATTTTGGTAGTACTAGTTTTTAGGGGAGGTTTGGGTTTGGTAACAGATGCAAAATGGTCGGGGTCATGTAACCAATGAGTTTATTATAATTTCTATATTTCATTCATGTATGTACATGCTTTTGTGTTTAAGCTTATCTTTTGAAAGTTTCTTTAGTTTTTTCCTTTACTTTACATGTTTCCACATTTCAATGGCCTTTTGGTCAAACGTATGAGCGACTTGGGTCAATCTCTTTTCAATGTTTCCAAGAGACTTGTCTCGGCTCTTGCCGATTTCAAGACCATTGTCTTCACTGTGTTGTTGCTATTAGCATCAAGATTAAAGTACTACTCCCTCCATTCCAAAAAGATAAATGTTTAAGGTTATGCACACTTATTAAGAAAATTCATTGATTTCTACGATTTACCGTTTTTAACAAAGTTTAACTAATAATATTTCAGTATTTGTTTTACAATTTGTAAAAGTGCATAGAAAACAGTAAAAACTCTGTCTTTCTAGAACATAATTTTTTTGTAAAGTTTTTATTTTTTAGGAACAGAGGGAGTACCAATTATTTCATATTTTGAAAATGTTATTAGACCATTCTTAATTTATAGCTTTTGTCAAGTTTTTACAATATTGTGTTATATATAATTATTACACATTTTTTTAAAATGTCATTAGACCCTTTTTAAATACTTATAGCTTTTATCAAGGTCTTACAATTTTGTGTTATACATAAACATATCTTATATGTAGTATTTAAAAATATGATTAGATTTAATAAAATATCATCAGTCTACAGAATTATAGTTTTCAACGTATTTTTATTAGTCAGCCAAAAAATAATTTATTTATTTCAGTTCCATAATTTTATTATTGTTTTATATCGTTATTCTACTATTTATCTGACATACTTAGTCATCAATGACTTATTCTTAAGACTGATTCTTAATATTTGCAGTTTAGTAGTTTTGAATTATTGGTTTATTTATGTATATATTTTGGAGGATTTGAATTCGTGGTCAAATTATCGATGTGCTACAAAGCCTACAATACTTGCACGAGGTTGATGATTGTAATTAGAAATGTCATGATGGAATAATCCGGTCTGATCCTATTAGTAATAAATCTTCCCTATGGATCTTAATATTTGTAAGACCAGAATTTGGCACACTACGTGATTGGAGATGAATCGCGATAAGAAAAGCGTTAAGGGAAGAGATCAGACAGAGAGTGGAGTCGAGATACGAAATCTCTTTCCTTAACTCTAAAAATCTCTCGCAGTGTGACGGGTTTTTGATAGATTCACGAGTCCCAGGATAAAACCACTGATAATCGAATTCACAAACACTTGAATACCGATTCTAACGAACTAATATCTACGATCCTCTCGAGACTTACTGTAAACGAAAGAGAGATTGTTTGTAATCTGTTTGATAGAATTTTTGTGAAGTTTCTGTGAGTTTTTCCGGTGTATCAGAATATCAGAAGAAAGGAAGAAGATGACTTCCTTTTAAAACTGGCGGAGAGGCGGATTTAAAACCGTAGAGAGGTTATCTCCGGTTTGTTTTCAAACTTTCGTCGGTTTAGCGGTTTCCGGTTTAGCGAAACCGCAGACGAACCGACGCAGCGTTTTGGGTCGAAAACGAGATGAGCTTTTATGCGTTTTGGGCCAAAAAATGAAAGGCTTTTTTCAGCCCATTTAGATGGTCCAAAAAGATATTTAATTGGGCTGCCAAAACCAAAGCCAAAGCCCACGCCCGAGCCCGGCTCGGTTCGGTTCGGTCAGTCGGTCGCGCGTGTGGGGATTCCCCTCCTCTCTTTCATTGTGTATAGCTTTGTTATGTTTTGAACAAAGGTATATGTGTGGCTCCTTATATACCACTTGAAAAATTCCCAAACTTTAGATGTGAGATTTTTGCATGTCACTCATTTAAACCAAAAGGCTTTTCTCATTCACTTTTCTACCAAAATTGGGTTAGACAAATGCCCAATACAAGGCCCATTTGTTTAAGCAATAAATTGGTTCCAACAATCCCCCACATGAATAGAAATGACTCTATACAAATGAAGACTCGACTTAACTTAACTAGACATGACTGGACTAGACTAGACTTGACTGGACTAGACTAGACAGACATTCGAGAGTATGCGAAAATGCAACTATATCTGAGAGGTAGCGTTTTCCAGCTTTGAACCAATCATTTTTGATATCTGTCAGGTTTACTTGGCCAGTTGGTGAACATGGTGTCTTGAACCAACCAGATTTTTATGTAAACCTAGACAACAGAAATCGCATAGCGACATTTTCTCGTAGAGCTCAGTTCTCTATTGTGTTCATTTTGGCCTTGAACATGTCCTGGTTATCATGAGTGAACTTGGAGAATATAGCGTGACCTTCATTCCCCTAGAAACGGCCCCATTTCACACTCACTAGGTGATCTGCCATTAACTTTGTTCTAAGATGTTTTTCTGTATCATGCCACAAATATCTCAAAGTTAATGAATCATTAAAAACCACAGCTTAGCCTTATTATACACACGCGTAACACTGTTCATTATCCTAGGAACTGGGTATAGACATTGTCTTTACAGTGTACAGTTCTGAATCAGTTTGATTTTGTTGTCCCTTTTGAACCTAGATCTTGGGATCTACAGTCACATAGGTGAGGTATCCATCAAACGTCATCTTAAGTTATAGGCTTTATACCCATTCCTTTTGATAATTTAACAACTTGATCTCGAGGCAAACTTTTGGTGAACGGATCAACTAAGTTTTCTGCCGATTTGATATAGTCTATCGTGAGTACTCCAGTTGAGATCAGTTGCTGAATGGTTTTGTGTCGCCTTCTGATGTGACGAGATTTGCCATTGTATAAGTTATTCAGTGCCCTTGATATCGCTGATTGATTATCACAGTGTACACGTAATGCTGACACTGGTTTTTCCCACATTGGGATATCTTCCAAGAAGTTGTGAAGCCACTCTGCTTCTTCTCCAGCTTTGTCTAAAGTTATGAACTCGGACTCCATGGTTGATCTAGCCAGTAGAGTTTGGTTGGAAGATTTCCAGGATACAGCTCCACCGCCAAGCGTGAAGATATATCCGCTTGTTGATTTTGAGTTTCTAGAATCCGAAATCCAATTGGCATCACTATAGCCTTCTAGAACCGCTGGTTCTTTACCATAGTGGATGCCGTAATTTTTGGTGTATCGAAGGTAATTCAATACCCTCGTTATAGCCTTCCAATTATTGTGGCCGGGATTACTCGTATAACGACTGAGGACGTTTATAGAGTGTGCTAAATCAGGTCTAGTACAGTTTGTCAAGTACATTAGACTTCCAATTATTCTTGCATAATCCACTTGGGACACTGGTTCACCTGAATTCTTGGTCAGATGAATTTGAGAGTCCATTGGAGTTTTTGCACTTCCAGTTGAGTAAGTCTTGAACCTTTCTAGAATATTTTCAGCATAATGATCTTGGGATAATGTAATTCCTTCAGAAGTTCTTATGATTCGTATTCCTAGAATTACCTCTGCCAAGCCCATATCTTTCATGTCAAATTTCCCTTTGAGCATGTTTTTTGTTCTAATGATGATATCTTTGTTGCTTCCAACGATAAGCATATCATCTACATATAAGCACAACAAGATATACTCTGTCGGAGTACTCTTGTAATATATGCATTTATCACATTCATTTATGCTGAAGCCATCTGACATCATTACGTTGTCAAACTTTTCATGCCATTGTTTAGGAGCTTGTTTAAGACCATATAGAGATTTCACAAGTCGACACACTTTGTGTTCTTGTCCGGGGATAATGAACCCTTCGGGTTGTTTCATGTAAATTTCTTCTTCTAACTCACCGTTTAGAAAAGCAGTTTTTACATCCATTTGGTGAATTTCAAGATCTCGTAATGCAGCAATACTTATGATCATTCTGATAGAGGTTATTCTCGTGACCGGAGAATAAGTGTCAAAGAAATCCAAGCCTTCTTTTTGCCTGAATCATTGCACCACAAGTCTAGCTTTGTACTTGTCTATTGCTCCATCATATTTCATTTTTGTTCGAAAAATCCATCTGTTTCCAAGAGCTTTGCACCCTTGTGGCAGATCAATTATTTCATAAGTATTGTTTTGCATGATGGAATCCATCTCACTCTTGACTGCTTCTTTCCAAGAAGGCGCGTTTGGAGTGGACATTGCTTCCATATATGTTTTTGGCTCGTTTTCTGCTAGAAATACTACTAAGAATTATGAGCCAAAATCTTTCTCTTTACGAGCTCTTTTACTGTGTCTAGGTTCTTCTGCGTCTTCAATTTCGTCATTGAGAGCAGTGCCTGAGCAACTTGCTTCGTTTCCAGGGATATCCGCATCACGTTGTTCACGAGTCTGTTTATTACTTTGTCTATCTTTACAGGGAAACACATTTTCAAAGAATGAAGCATTTCGGGACTCCATTATAGTGTTGACCTTGATAGTTGAAATATCATACTTATGAACAAGAAACCGATAGGCATTACTATTATGCGCGTATCCGATAAAAATGCAATCTACCGTCTTTGGGCCTATTGTAACCTTCTTTGGAAGTGGTACTGCTACTTTTGCCAAGCACCCCCACACTTTCAGGTATTTGTACGAAGGTACATTACCTTTCCAAAGTTCATATGGAGTTTTTCCGGTTACTTTATGAGGTATTTTGTTGAGGATATAATTTGTGGTAAACAAAGCTTCCCCCCACATGTTCTGGGCTAACCCAGATTCCTGCAACATTGTATTCATCGTTTCTTTAAGAGTTCGGTTTTTTCGTTCCGCAACTCCATTAGATTCCGGTGAATAAGGAGCAGTTGTCTGGTGAATAATTCCGTGTTCTCGACAAAATGAATTGAACGGTTCACCATATTCTCCTCCTCTATCACTGCGGATCATTTTTATTGTTTTTCCAAGTTGATTTTCGACTTCCAACTTGTATTCTTTGAATTTCTCCAAAGCTTCATCTTTACTATGTAATAGATATACGTAGCAGCGTCTTGTACAATCATCAATGAAAGTTACAAAATATTTCTTTCCGCCTCTAGATTGAAGAAATTTTAAATCGCACAAGTCTGTGTGAATCAATCCTAAAGGTTCGGTTGTTCTTTCAACGCTTGGTGATGGAGTTTTAGTGAGTTTCGCTTGAACACAAATATCACATTTATCTTTGCTTATTTTCTGTTTTGGAATGAGGTTCATGTTCATTAATCTACTCATAGATTTAAAGTTAACATGTCCTAAACGTTCATGCCATAAATTAAAGGACTCCGCAACATAAGCAACATGATTAGCCTTAAACTTGTTCTTCGAGGTGGAAGCCTCGGTTACGTTACTGACACCAACGTCAGAAAAGCGAATTACATTTTCAACAGACATTTTAAATAAACCATCACAAACAAATATCTTACCGAGAAACATTCCATTCTTGGACACCACAAGCTTAACAGCATCCAGCTTGACAGTGAATCCGTGCTTGCTCAGGAGAGATCCCGAAATCAGATTCTTACGCATGTCCGGCACGTGGACCACGTTGGTCAAGCTCAGCTCACGTTCCGAGGTAAGTTTCAGAACAACCTTTCCATATCCAGCAATCTTCGACGTAGCAGAATTACCCATGCAGAGCTTCTCATTCCCTTTGTTCTTCTTATAGGTGGAGAACATTTCCCTATCCATGCAAATGTGCCTGGTTGCACCAGTGTCAAACCACCAAGTCTTTGGGTGGCTTTCAGCAACATTAGCCTCGGTGACCACCGCACACATGTCAGCATCAGTGATGGTGGAAGTGAGATTGGCTTCAAACTTAGCATTGTTTTGGTCCGCCTTCTTACTGCGACACTCAGAGGCCTTGTGTCCCACCTTTTGACAGTAGTTACAGGTTCCAGAAAACCTCGGCTTTGAAGGTTCACCACCAGCCTTCTTCTTGAACTTCTGAGTGTTCTGAGGACCAACCTTACCCTTGCCTTTGTCTTGGTTCCCTTTGTTCTGCCACTTTCCTTTCTTAGCAGTCTGGTGCTCAGTCAAATTCGCATTGTTCTCACGATTCTGAGCACTTGCAGCTTCGAGGTTCATGCGGTTTGTGGATTCAATCCGAAGTCGCATGATCAGATTCTCCATGCTCATCCACTTCCTCTTCAACTTGAGGTAGTTCTTGAAATCTGTGAATCCTGGCGGAAGCTTCTCGATCATACAAATAACCTGATAGGTTTCACACAGCCTCATACCCTCGGCATGAATCGCATGGAGAAGGTAATGCACCTCGTCAACTTGTTCCATCAGGGGACGAGAATCCACCATCTTGTAGTTCTCGAATTTTGCTACAGCATTCTTCTGAGATCCAGCATCTTCTGAACAGTACTTCCTATCCAGAGAGTCCCACAGTTCCTTAGACATGGCAGCGTTACTAAACACGTTGAACAACTGGTCGACCAGACGGCTCTGGATGTAGCCCTTACACAGAAAGTCACCGTGTCTCCACGCATCAACACTTGCAAGTGCATGGAAATCAGTGTTGTCCCCTGGTAGGGAAGGACAGTTTTCACAGATGTACTTTTCCAGATTGAGCGTGGTCAGATAGAAGTGCATCTTCTTTTGCCACATCTTGAAGGATCTTCCATCAAACTTACCAGGAAGCAATCCAACAGAAGTTGCATATGGCATTTGCACTGGTGGAAACTGAGCAGTGGTCACAGTTTCAGACTGTGTGGCAACCGGAATTGCAACCGTAACAGGCGGTTGATTCCCAAACTGCACTTGAGCAGTAGGAGTCTCAGAAGATTCAGCCCCGAGGGTTACGTTGGCCGCAACATCAACGTTGACATTGGTGTTTTCGTTTCCGGTTTCCATTTCTGAAAAACTAAAAAGACAGAGAAAACAAAAATTTGTTATAGCGATTTAATGTGTAAACACAGATAAATCAGAAAACTTTCGATAATAAGATTGAATCGCAATTCAGAAATATTATCGAAAAACAAAGATGTTTAACCATTCGTAAACGTTAAACGATTTTATCCCGACAGAAACCAATCAGCGAGAACGTTTTAACACAATCGCGATACAAGGTTTCTGTTAAAAACGTTTTTATTATCGCAATCCAATCCGTGAGGATTGTCTTAGAGTTAAGATTGTAGGACCTGAATTTGGCACACTACGTGATTGAAGATGAATCGCGATAAGAAAAGCGTTAAGGGAAGAGATCAGACAGAGAGTGGAGTCGAGATACGAAATCTCTTTCCTTAACTCTAAGAATCTCCCGCAGTGTGACGGGTTTTTGATAGATTCACGAGTCCCAGGATAAAACCACTGATAATCGAATTCGCAAACACTCGAATACCGATTCTAACGAACTAATATCTACGATACTCTCGAGACTTACTGTAAACGAAAGAGAGATTGTTTGTAATCTGTTTGATAGAATTTTTGTGAAGTTTCTGTGAGTTTTTCCGGTGTATCAGAATATCAGAAGAAATGAAGAAGATGACTTCCTTTTAAAACTGGCGGAGAGGCGGTTTTAAAACCGTAGAGAGGTTATCTCCGGTTTGTTTTCAAACTTTTGTCGGTTTAGCGATTTTCGGTTTAGCGAAACCGCAGATGAACCGACGCAGCGTTTTGGGTCGAAAACGAGATGGGCTTTTATGCGTTTCTGGCCCAAAAATGAAAGGCTTTTTTCAGCCCATTTAGATGGTCCAAAAAGATAGCCCACGCCCGGCCCGGTTCGGCCGGTCGCGCGTGTGGGGATTCCCTTCCTCTCTTTCATTGTGTATAACTTTGTTATGTTTTGAACAAAGGTATATGTGTAACTCCTTATATACCACTTGAAAAATTTCCAAACTTTAGATGTGGGATTTTTGCATGTCACTAATTTAAACCAAAAGACTTTTCTCACACTTTTCTACCAGAATTGGATTAGACAAATGTCTAATACAAGGCCCATTTGTTTAAGCAATAAATTGGTTCCAATAATATTAACTAGCTAGCTCATTGTTAATCATAAAACCAAAACAAACAAATTAACGGATTTAACAGGTTTTACGTGGCCCGTTAAAGGGTTATTAAAGCATATTTGATTTGTTTTTCAAAGCATAAAAAACGTGATCTTGTACCGACAAGGCCAAATTGATCTATACAAGTTTTTGGACCAAACACATATATTGATTGTAATAGACTAGTGTGTGAAGTTAAAACGCTTTAAGATGTGATAAGATATATGATGTTATAAGCAAATGTGTTTTTGTAACAAACTAGAAAGTCATGTTATCATCTTCACCTCATTTGGGTAGAGCTTAGCTTAGGCGTGTGAATGTCAAAATGTGTGAGAAAAGAAAAGGGCAAATAGCAAAAGGTTTAGGCAAATATGATGTGATACTCTCAACAACTTTGTTTATACCTATTCAGCAAAGAAATATAAACCATTTGTCAATAACAACTTGGATAATAATAAACTTAATATAAAATATTATTGAGGTAAGTAAAAAATATATTAAGTGTTTAGCTATTCTAAAAACATTGTACACCATATCTTTTGGGATTTATAGGAAGATTTGAAAACAAAACATCTAGCTCAGATACATGCTCCTCCTGCCCGCACGTATATTGCTGGGCATGGCATTAACTAGCTCTCAAAATTTTAATTTGATTCTCATTTGATCATATTTGTTAAACATGGATAAACCGGAGATAGGTTTTGACCCAATTGAATTTTCGGTAGGCTAACTTTCTCGGTTCGACTAACTCATCTTTGAGATTAGTCAGATTTGTATGTGAACTTGGTTGGTTGTATCGATTTGGTCCTTAAAATGCAAGTTAAACATCACTTTTCCGAACAAGCCCGGATCTTATACACAATTTAATTTTTGATCTGATTGCGTTGTGATATCCATCTAGCATCTAAATAGGATGTGATCGTGTGAGCTAGGAGCCTAGGACACAGACGACCAATTTTGGCTCTCTCTCTCTATACCTATATTTTGTATATTAAGAAAACGTGAATGGATACTGGTAGATAAAATTAGATGTAGAACGTGTAAGATATAATGAGATAAGAGAGACAAAAAAAAGACAGAAAGACGAAGACTCGACAAATTGGGTTTGATGAAGTGTGAGGCCAAACTTCTGTTTGTCCCAAGACAGACAACCCCGAGAACGAGCCTCAATGGCGTGAACCCTTTTTCAAAACCTTTACATAATAAATTTATATATTTTTCTTCAACTTTGGAACTCTCACTTTTGTGTTTCGTGCACACACATACATTATTATTATATTACATAATATAGAGATTCTTATAGATAGATACATGTATTTATGTGTGTGTAAGTTCTTCTTGGTTGATATAAAAGAAAGAAGAAAGAAAGAAGAAAGATAGCAACCAAAAATAAAACTTCTCATAGCTAAAATCATTCGAAGAATATGAAGCTTATTCGAGTCACCTTCTTGCTTTGTGCGTTAGCTATTTCATTTCTTCTTACTCCAACCTCTTCCTTACAACTTAACCCTCGCTACTCATCTCCTAGCCAAGGTGATTAAGTTTGTCTCTTATTTAAGTGTTGATGAATTGTTGTTGGAATAGTCTGATTCGGTTTATTTAGGGATAGATAATTAACGATCCGCTGCGAAAAATTGTTTTTTCTTTTTTCTATCCGCATGCATCAATGTGAATCCAAATTTATGAATGGTGACCGTCTTGTCTACAAGATGATTAAGTCATGCAACCATTCAGAACTTAGATCTCTAAATATTTTGGATCTTAATGAGAATAATTTCTAGTCTATTGAACTAACTGGCTTTAGTTACTATAATATAGGTTCAAGCGAAAAGACCGCTATCAAAATGGTGTCGCGGAAGCTCATGATCATCTCTAGTGAACATGTAAATGTAAGAGATTGATGTATATATATACATTTCTCTCCTTAAAACCATACGAAAAAAGTTTCTAATCATCTCTTTTGCAAATGAACAGGTGATGACATCAACAGTTCATGAAGGTTCAAGCGAACAACTTCAAGTCACTTCTTCTGGTAAATCAATCATTTGGAAATGATTAGCTTTTTCAGATGTAATTTAGTATTATTCTCTTAAAAAGAAATCGATAATTAATTAGCAAAACTCATAAGCACACTTCTATAGTCAAACTAAGTCCAAAAAAATGTCAAACATATGAATCTTTGACCATGTCAGGAGAATAGGTTAGTCAATTATCAATGTTTATTTTTCCTTACTTCTTCAGAATTTTGCTTTTAGTTGCAGTAATATAATCATAGTTAGTCATTTGCAGGAGCATCAAGCTAAATAAATTAAGAATAAAAATGAAAAGATTCGAAATGCTATGATATTATCAAACTGAAAATTTTGTCTTATGTGATTATTGTATTAAATCTCGTTTATATTTCTTCTTCACAGAAAAATTTAAGAATCAAGAGAAGAATTTAAGTGAAGAAGAAGAGGAGAAAGCTCTATCGAAATATCTATCAATGGATTATCCAAAGTTTAGAAGAAGACGACCAGTTCACAACAAGTCTCTACCTAGAAGTCCATGAAACATTGTAGTATCCAAAATTACTATTAATTTTTTTAGCTAGATTAATCGTTTAATTAAAATAAGTTAGGATGGTTTAATTGGTTGGTATAACGTAGTTAGTTTCTTTGGGAACATTGAGAAACAAGTTTTGGCGATATTATTGTAATTAACGGGATATGTTCGTGTTAATTTTTTTTTTTAATATATGGTTTAATTAATGATAATGGCCGACAAGAATGGAGCAAAAACCCTAAACTCTGGTTTGGGGTTTGAGCTTATTTGCTCTTCGTTTCACGCATTGTAACATGGTTGTTGAGTTTGGTGATAACAATTTCATTTTATTGCAAGAGAAAACCACGTTAGATATACATATGTCAATATGTCATATACTTATGAAATGAGTCCACGTATATAGACAAATTTCCATCTATTAATATTTACTTATTTGAAACAAAAAAAACCCAACGAAACTAAACAGAAAAATATAATAATACTTAAAGAATTCAAGATTTTTTTCCAAATTATTTCTGACTCATGTTCCATCTTTTTTTTTGGCTATTAACTATTTAAAACCCAATAATATTATTTTATGCTAAAAAGGTTGTTAATTAATTAATAATTAGTTGTTGGATTATTTCGATAAATCTTGAACATTTTTATTTGTATTTACAGGTGGGAAGTTAAGAAATTTACATTGACCATTTGGCTAAATCGGTCAGCAACAAACAAATAGACAGATGAAAAAATAAAACAAACAAGCTCTATGTTGGGTTTTTTCTGTTCAAATGTATTTCCTTAAATCACAAGCTACAAACCCTAACCCTATCTTCTGCAACAAGTCATCAGCGAACTCTTTACCCCTTCTTCATTTTTTTTCAACATTAACACGATCTCATAAATGGCGAAATATAAAGAAGAACAAAACAAACAAAATCCTTCAAGTTCCAATAATATCTCATTTCCATTCAACACTACTTTCTTGATTGTAAACGCGATCTTCCTCGTCATAGCCGCATTCTGGTTCGTTACCGTCATAACAGTACATTACAAAGCCAATGTATGTAATCGGGTTTTGACAACTCCTGGAATCTTCGTAAGCTTCTCATTACTCGTAATGTGTCTCATCGGATTCTACGCTGCTTACTACAAATCCGATTGTCTATTCCGAATTCACTTCTTCATCTTCTTCTTGTGGATGTTCTTGGTCGTGGCGAAAGCCGTCTTCGTTGTCTGTCTCCATAAGGAGTCCCATCCTCGGTTGTTTCCTGGTACAAAGATCAATGAGTTTAGGTTCGAGGATTACTCGGGATGGGTTCGTAGATTGATTATCAAAGAAGATGAATGGTATCGTACAAGGAGATGTCTTGTTAAAGGCAATGTTTGTAACAAGTTGTTTTCTAACCAAAACATGACGGCTTCTGAGTTTTATCAGATGAATCTAACTCCTATTGAGGTACGTACCAACATATGCTATAGATTCATATGAATGTGTTAATCTTGGTTACAAATTCATTATGTTTAGCATAGTTACAAATAAAGTAAAATCATAGTTACAAATATTATCCGGTTTTTCTTTTTTTATAGGAGATAATTTTGAATTTCGATCTAGAATCTTCCGGTTGTATATATATAAAAAAGTCAAGTTGACAGGATTTTAGTTTTGTTCAAATTTAGTTTTCATTTTGTAATTATACAAAATTATTTTCAGTCGAGTTTAAATTTAGTATGTTTTCGAAATATGATTTTAGTCAAATTTTTTTATTAATAAGTTATCAATTTAAATAAGCCATGTAGTGTAATAGTTTGTGCTAGAATTTTTGTTAAGTCACTAATCTATCTATGACTTTATTTCATTCTAATAGTGTTTTTTTTTTTTTTCCTAATAAACAGTCTGGTTGCTGCAAACCACCACTTTCATGTGGATTAAAGTACGAGAAACCAAATATTTGGAAAGTTTCAAGATATTATAACAATTTAGAAGATGATTGCAAGAGATGGAACAATTCAGCTGCGAAATTATGCTTCGATTGCTATTCATGTAAAGCTGTGATTCTTGCAGATTTACATAATAATTCATATTCCATTAAAGTTAATATTACTCATATGATCTTTAGTCTTTGTATTGGCATTATTGGTTGGTGTGCCTGGTTAAAGAGCCTTCGAGAAACTCTTAAATAGATTTGTAACATATATATTAACCAAAAATTGTATTTAGTCAACTAATCTCGATTTATAGAGTAAAAGAGAAGACAAAATGGTTGTATTTTATTTAATGACCAAGAATTTTAAATCAAAGCCCATATTAATATTTGAAACATTTGACATTTTTTTTTAAACGTCTGAATTTATTATTTTTACTACAAATTAAGAAATTATTACATCGATGATTCTACAACGAGCATGTTTTCCGTCTTGATTTACGCCATGCCAGACGGTTTTATCCTACTCTAAGCTGAAGATTTCCTGCAAACTTGTCTCCATTAATATGCAAATATAATAAATCGCATTTTCTGGGATTCGAATCCCAGACCTCTTGGTTAGGGCTGTCAAATGGGATGACCATCGTCCATATGGTCATGTCCAGTTGGACAATTTTTATTTGGACAAATCATGACCATGACCAACAACGACCATGACCAACAACGACCGTGACCAATAATGACCGCGATCAAATGGTTTGTCCATGGGTCCCAAAATGACCAATATAATTAACTAGTTGTATTATATTTTAGTCTAATTTTATATAACAAATTAAATTGGTTATTGTCTCTTTATATTACACTAAAACTATGAAGCTAACTCTAAAAAATTATGTTTTCCCATAAAACTCTAAAAAATTGCGTGTTTCGCCAAAACAGTAAAAATTGCGTGTTTCGCCAAAATAGTAAAAATTGCACTTCTCATTCAAAACCGTAAAATTGAGTTTTCCCTCAAAACCGTAAAACTACGTTTTTTTGCCAAATTCGTAAAATTGCGTTTTTCTCGTCAAAACTGCAAAATTTTATTTTTCTCGCCACACCCGTAAATAGGGTTTTCCCGATAAATTTGTAAATCCGTGTTTCCCGCCAAAAACGAGAACCTGTAGTTTACCCGCCAAAACTGTATTTTCCCGCGAGAAACTGTATTTTTCCGCCAAAATCGCAAAATTGTATTTTTTTCGTCAATTTCGTAAAATTGTATTTCCCGTTAAAACCACGAAACTGTAATTTCCTCGCCAAAACGGCGAAACTGTAGTTTTCCCGCCACAACCGCAAAATTGTATTTTTCTCGCCAAATTCGTAAAACTGTATTTCCCGCCAAAACCGCGAAACTATAGTTTTCCCGCTAAAACTGTATTTTCCCGCCGAAACCGTGAAATTGTATTTTTCTCGCCAAATTCGTAAAACTGTATTTCCGGCCAAAACTACAATACTGAAATTTTTCTGCCAAAATTTTAAAATTACGTTATCCCATCAAAATAAAAAAATTACAATTTCCGTGAAAACAATAAAAATATTTTTTTCGTAAAACCCGGAAATTTGTATTTTATTTATTAAAATGATCTATATTTGCTTTTCTTATAATTATAGTTTTGATTTTGTTTTTTATCTAAATTAATAAAATTAAAAATTTAAGCTAATTATTTGTCCATTGGATAACCAATGACCGTTTAATCCGTCTCATTTTTAACTTGGATATAACCCATTTGGTCATGACCATTATTGTCCAGTAGTGTTTTGGGTTAGGTTGGACAATGGACGACCATTCCATTTAACGGCTTTACTCTTGGTGTATAAGTTTTAAAGCCTTTGGTCAAGAGCTTCCACGCACATTTGCCATTTAAAATATTAATGTTGAAATCGCAGTGAAAAAAAACTAATTTTGGCTGGTTGGTTTGGTTAAAGAGAAACTGAAAAATAAATTTGTAAGTTTATAATCCGGTACGATTAAACCGAAATTGGTTAAGGACTTTAACCAGAGAGTCCTTAAAGGACGAGTCTTTTCTCTGACTTCACAAAATCGTCCAAGTTTCTGGGTTTTTACTCTTGGCTTCTTCGAGCTTTTAGATCTTAGATTCTCCGGTGAGTTTTTCTTCATCGATTTGTCTCGATTACTCAGTCATGTTCGCTTGTGAAGTTCATAGTTTTACGAGTTTCTACGTTTGTGTTCTTCTCTGATTTTGAATTTGATGTTTTTTTTTCTTCAATTCTTAGACTTTTATAGAAAAATTGAGTGGGATTTCGAAGTTATGAAATGGGTTCTTGTAACATTGAGTTTTAATTGGAATAAAAATCTCTACTTTGGAAGAACAAGTGTAAACCCTAATTTATTCTGAATCAGTTTTGATTTCCAGATTTTGTAGGGTTTCTTTGTGGGAGTTTGTGTACAAGACTCTGCTCTAACAATGGTAATTGATCTCTAAATTGATTTGAGTTGATTTATTAAGTTTAGTGTTTTGATTTGCTCTGTTTTTGTTACATAGTCAGGAAGAAAGGAAACGGTTTTGGATTTGGCTAAGTTTGTTGATAAGGGTGTTCAAGTTAAGCTTACTGGTGGTAGACAAGGTAAAGAAGGAGTTTTTATGATTATGGGGAAAGGATTTACTTACTGGTTGCTTTGAGAATTGAGAGTTAATAGGTGCTAATTGATATGTGTTTTATTGTAGTTACTGGAACTCTTAAGGGATATGATCAGTTGCTTAATCTTGTTCTTGATGAGGCTGTGGAATTCGTCCGAGGTATCTACTTTGCTGCATTATCTTATGTTTGTTCGAATTGCGTTTCAAAGATGTATCTATCTCACAGATTGAGTTGGTGATGTTTTTTTGCTTTTCATATGAATGTTGCACAACATGAGATGAATAGTTTTAGGCTTTGTAGATACATGTTTAACCATAAATTTTCTAGTGGAACCACCAATAAATAGGAGAATCTCTGTATCTCGTTCGATGTTGATCCTCTTTACTCTGCTGCACACAATTGTTTCCATCTGTATCATGTTTGCTGTGATAGATAGTAGTACTCTCTTATCAATTTTGAAACTAGAAGCTGTGTTGTCTTGTTGATTTTTCGTTACCACATTACTCTGCTACATACAAATATCACCATACTATGCCATTGAAACTCATATAAAATCTTGATTAGAATACGTCGGAAGAGAGGTGTTTTTGGTTGCTTAATCCTGTTTGCTGTGATATAAAAGAGGATGATATAGCTGTTGTTAATGTCTTGTTTGACCAGATAATGACGATCCTTTGAAGACCACCGACCAGACAAGGCGCCTCGGTTTAATCGTAAGATTCATATATCTTTTCTTCACAATTACAATTTTAATCCTATAATAGATAGCATTGTTCCTTTTGGTTACATGTTAGCATCTTCTTACTTGCAGTGGAGATTTATTATAGTTAACTCATTAGATTCTAAACCATTATGTGTTATCTCTGGTTTAGGTTTGCCGTGGAACAGCGGTGATGCTCGTCTCTCCTACTGATGGTACTGAAGAGATTGCGAACCCGTTCGTCCAGCCAGAAGCTGTGTAAGAGTTGTTATGTCTCTCTATTTTTAGTAGTTTTAAAACTTGAGAGTTTTAGAGAATTATGTATCTCGAGTCTCTCGTGTATTGTTGAAAATATTGTTTTTGAGCTTACCTTATTTGGAACACCATATGCTCTCTTTGTGTATCCCAAGAAAAAAAAAATTCTACTAAACATGAAATCAATTGGGTATGTTGGCTAAAGAAAAGACCACATAACATGTCGGATAGTATAATAAGTTTATCAATGAAAACGTTTAACAAAAAAAAGAGTTGAACAAGTTTGAGTTTGATTTAATGGGTCATTGTGAGGACGAAGACAAACAAATGGTCACTGAGTGATGATTTTGTCCACTTAGTGAACTTATAAATTGATAAAACATATATCATATTCAAATTAAATAATACACCAAACGATGAACAAGTTGCTGATAAATCATATCCAAACCCAAAAGGCATCATAGTATTTTATGCCCTTTTTTTATTGTACCGGTAGGACAAACGTTAACCTTACTCATTAAAATTCCATAGATATGAAAGGTCATTATAGTATTGATTCGCTTTGAAAAAAAAGTACTACGCACGGAAAAAAGAACATCAATGGAATGTTACGTTAATTTGATCTTGTCTTGTCTAAAGGATGAATATAAAAAATGATAAACCTTACCCATAAATTGGGTCCCTACTTTCAATATCATCTTATTGTTGCGTCAAAATTTGGTATGGTTCTTTGAACTTTTTGCAACATTTTGTACATAACTTGATGGGATGATAAAAGGATAACGGAGAAAAATGGGTCGATGATGCTCATTTCGCTTTCTTCGTAGCTGTCGTCTTCGTACCTAACCATCCTTTGGGACCATCACGCTTACTCTTTACCACTTTCTCTTGTCTATTTCCAATCATTGGGCTCACACTTAGTTGGTGAAATGTTGTTTGTGGCGGTTACATGAACATTTTAAACATCGTATATGATTGTCATGACCAGTTTTTTTTAGGACATTTTAAACGATCAAACCAAAACAGAAAGAAGACTAATATTATTTTATTTATAAGACAAGGCCAAGACACAAGGACATACCAAACAAAAAAACCAAGAGAAGGTGATAAAAAGGGGCAAAAAAAAAAAAACAAATACAAAGAAGATCACATAGTGGAAGGTAAAAAAACAAATATATACAAAAAGGTTAAAAAAAACAAACAAAGAAACCCCTTTTTTCACCTTGTCGCTTGTCATAAGCCAAACCTTCCAAAAGTAACTATTTAGATTTTTTTTTACTACGATAGACCGAACCAAGAAGCCACCAGATTCTGTGTCTTTCCCTCTCGAGTTTTACTTTTTTACTATATAACGTGTTTTCAAAACTGGCAAGAAGTGCCAAGTCTCTGTCTCTTACTCATTGTTGCGGTTTTGCGTTTTGCGAAAGCCGGTCCAAGTAACTCTTGGAACCTCTCCAAGAACAGACTCCACTCGTCTTCTTTCATGTCTGCTACTTTCACAAAGCTCGCACTCACTGGGAGCTGTTCGTTTGCGCTTTTGTGACCAGACGATGTGTTTTCGGATTTGCCTCTGGTTAATGGTTTCGGGTTTTTACGCCCCGTGTCACTAAGATGTGTGTTCTTCATGGAAGTCGAAAGCTTTGAAAGAGAAGGAACTACTTTGTCACGAAAAACATCAGAGCTAAAAAAGCTGTCTTTCACTGTGATCATAGGGACAGCATTTTCAGTTTTGTTGTCCTCTTCTTCGTCTTCTTCTTCGATGCTTTCTTCGAGCCTTCCTAACGAAGAACGTCCGTTTGAAAAAGGGTTTTTCGTGAAGTAGTCATCGGTTAGTTGTATCTTGGAATTGTAAACTGAATCTAGCTCATCGCAGTCTAGATCAAACTGAAACTCTGCTTCTCCTACTACATCTGACCGTGGAGAGAAAACATCTCGTTCAGTGATTGATCGCTTGGCTTCAATACAGACAACCTCAAGTTCACTTGGCTCCTCTTCTCCTGGGTGAAATTCTCGAGTCATCATCTCACCAATCTCCGCAAGACACAGCCCGTAAGCAGCAGCTTCTTTGAGGAAAATAGTGCAGAGAACAAGAACACGTAGACAGGCTTCTCGAATCATTGGAAGTTCTCTTCGAAGCATGTCACAGTCCTTGAGTGGATCAAGACTTTGTATGTAATCAAGCTCTTCATCAGAGAAAGGTAATGATGCCTGAGGCCAATGAATCCACTCGAAATAAGGATCCTCTAAAGTTTCCGGCAAGCAGAGACCATGGTCTATTGGAATAAGCTCGACTTTACCAAACGTTCCAACTCCATCGATCTTTTTCACCAATAGGTTCCCACCATGACGGTCTGTGTTGAAGATCCTTATGTCCAATATACCAATACGGTGCACAGAAGCTACAGGGAAGCTTGATGTGCCATGATCGCTGGCATCAAAATCATGAGCCACAAACTTCTGAAAAGAAGCAATCTTACTAACCAGCTTCTTCTCCCGAGGCTTGTTCCCCTTCACCTCATCGTTAACATTGAATATAGAATGAGTTATCTTCACGAGAGCAGTGGGAGGGACATTAGCAAAGCGATCATAATCAAGAAGATAAGCTGCAACTTCTCTAAACCCGGTTTCACCAACTCGTACAGAAGACTTTAACCCAGGTTGTCCCAGAGCTTTCCCGACAAAGCCTTTCGGATTATTAGGTGCAAACGGCTCTTCATCAGTCGGCTTAACAATCGCAACACTCTGACCATTCTTGTTCCTAAAATAGTAAGCCCCACCAAGCCCACTATGCACAGGAAGTGGCTCAACACCCATCTTCATCGCCTTGACAATATCCTTCACCATTTTCTGTACAATCGAAAAACACTCCGACTGTCCCAGTATCTCAATCGGACCACTTCGATCTTTCTGCTGCAAATCCTTCCCAGTTGGTGAAAGACAAGGAGTAGACGAGCTTCTATGCAGAAAGTTACGTTTCAGTAAAAGCGGAGAATCATTCCTAACACCACTCAAATCATTCGTCAACACCATATCTCCATACGTCAAAGAACTTTCCTCAGTAGGAAAATTAAGAGCAATCTGTAACCTTCTCTTGACAGTATGAACATTATCACTACGATCCAACTCCATACCCAAAACACAACCGGTTTCCGTCTGCACGAAAACTCTCCTTCCCGAAGATTGTCTTTGTAAATGCTGATGCTTCCCTTCCATCTTATTAGCCCCATTAAGAGGTGTCTTGAATACCGCTACTGCCATTTGTGTCTGCACAGGACTGTCTAAGTTTCGAGACATGTAACGGAAAAGCTAACCACCAGCCAAAGAGTGACCGTACCCGTACCCGTCGATAACCAACACGAACCGGACAAAGCACAAGCAGAGAATACCTAAACCGATCATGAAACGCAGAAGATAATGAATCTTGATCACCTATGGATCTATGAGAATGAATCTTGATCAAGCAACTACATCAGATAATCCATGATTGATCAAACCAAATCTGCACACACAAACACACACAAATCACATCAATCTAAGTAGATCATTATCAAATCTCAACACATGAATCACACTAATCCAAAAACTAGATCCTGATCCAACAAATTACACGAATCCACACACAAAAATCGATTCAGAATCAAGAAAACGCAGAAATTCCGAGCTACACAATCGAAAAACTGACCGGAAAAGCAAGATCTGAAGAGAAAAAGCCCGCAAACGAAGAATGAATCA
Source organism: Arabis alpina (assembly GCA_900128785.1). NCBI lineage: Eukaryota > Viridiplantae > Streptophyta > Magnoliopsida > Brassicales > Brassicaceae > Arabis > Arabis alpina. The sequence continues at coordinate 1,893,937 of LT669792.1, forward strand.
ATTCAAAGGCAACATCATCGTAGTCGTCTTCTGGGAGAAGGAAACGCACATGGAGGCAAGGAATCGATGAAGAGAAAGGAATCGGAAAGTGAGTGAGTGATCCCTAGCCGCCTCTGTGTGTATTTTGAGCTCTCACCTTTCGCTGTGAAGAAGAAGAAGAAGAAGAAGAAGGCTTCTTTTTAACTCTGATCTATTTTGGGACTATGGTTAAGTGAATTAACCATGGTTTGTTGTGTAAATATTAACTCTGATCTAATGACACGTCATTGTATTATTTTAATTTCATTAAACTAGTTTATATTATAATCTACTTTTTTTTGTTTTCTTTCTGATATTTTAATTAAGATTATTATGGTTTGGTGTTGTTGTAGTTTTTTTACATTTATTCTTACGTATTCCCTCCGTTCCAAAAAGATAAATGTTTAAGGTTATGCACACTTATTAAAAAAATGCATTGATTTTTATGATTTACGGTTTCTAATAAAGTTTAACCAATAATATTTTAATATTTGTTTTGGAATCTGTAAAAATGCATAAAAAACAGTAAAAACTCTATCTTTTTTGAACAAATATTTTTTGTAAAGTTTAGAAACATAAGAAATATATGTTGAAACTTGTTAATTTTGTTTGCTCTTCTTTATCAAATTTAAATAATGTACTCATTTCTTCTTCTTTTTTTGGTTAGTTGTCAAATTCACCCTAATAGGATTTTGCTATCAGTTTTACCATTTCATAGTTTGATTATCAATAATTAGGATTTTTTTTTTTGACAGATATTTCGGGGAAAACAAAAAATTTAAGTACGACTTAAAATTTTTGTACCTCATTTTATGTTTCTTTTTCCACCTTTTCCGAAAAACCATGATAGAATCGAAATTGAAATGTGGACAAGTGTGATATTTTTATCCATCTAGTAATTATACTTTTATGATAACAATGAAAAATAAATTTGATGAGAAATGAGAAAACAATAATCTTTTAACTCTCTAGTTTAGAAAATAATTAAAAAATATTTGGAATATAATCGCACATATTTCAAGATTGTATACGAACTAAATTAATTTATAGTGTGACTCTAAATTCCCTGCTAATATTTTTTTATGAATCACTACGAAAAGACATATATACATTTTGAAATAAGAAAAAGATATTAAAATGAGTAACATAAAAAGAAAAAAGTAACCAAAGTAAATAGAATCATTAAATTAACAGCAATGACAGGTAAAATAGTAAAAAAAATATTCATCATCTTCATAGTCTTCAGAAGAGTCTAGAACAGGCAAGGAGAGCCGTTCGATGATAGATTCTTATGTAATCTTGACCGTCCATGTGTGACTGATACGTGACAGAAACTGAGAATGCCGACGTGGTTTTAAATGGATTTAATGGTTTACGAAATTAGGCCTTACAACTTTAAACTAAAAGTCCATAATCGCCACTTGACAACTAATTAAAAAATCAAATTCATATTTACATATAAACATTTGACGTAAAAATACACTGGCAAAAGATTTATTCACAAGTTTTCCTTCATATTTTCACAATTCGAGCTAACAAAAAAAAAATTACTGATTCAGAAACTTGTGTTAAATTTTGGCTGGAATATATAGTTTATAATATTGTTTAATGATTATTTGAAATCTTAAAAAAAATTCTTAGCATTTAACAAATACCAAGGCTATCTCCGATGTTATACACCATTTTAGTGTAAAAAGTGGTGTTAATGGTGTAAAAAATGGTGTTGGATTTTACTCCAATGTATTACACCATATTTTACAAAAAAAAGAGAATATTTTAAGTATATTCTCTTTTCAATTTCTTTGTTAATTGTTAATTGTTAATAATATATCACATTTTTAAAATTTGCAAATTGATCCTTTTTTTTATTAACTTTTTATAAAATATAAAATTATATAAATTAAACATTTATTATATTAAAACAAAATACATTATATCATATAAAATAACAAAACATAATATTTTTTTACTTCTTCATCAAAAAACTTTGTCACAAAACATGAACTTCATACAAGATCCACATATTGATACAAACATTCACGTTGAACAAATGCGGATTTTACAAAGATCAACAAGATTCGTCTCAAGTTGCTTCATTTAGACAATGTTTTGATGATTTTAGTGGATGCGGAAGCAATTTTCCTAAGTATTAAGTTAGAAAGTCAATAATAATTATTGTTATTTATTTCTAATTTATTTGATGTTTTTATCTTTAATTTCAGTATTTTATGTATTTCTAAGTATGATATTTTCTATTAAAGTTTATGTAATTGTATATTTTAATTTTTAAGTATATATAACAAAACTAGGATTTATATAACGTTTTGAATTAATAATAAATTTAAAAGTTCATATAATTTAGTTGTATATATCTAAAATTGATTTATTAATGGATTCTTGTTCTTATAAATAAAATAATGTATTTTCATACAACATAGAAGATAAAACAACATAAAAAATAAATGACTTTTTTATAAATTAAAAAGTTCAACACCAAAAATGGTGTTAGATATGGTTTTGGGTTGGAGATGATTTTACACCAAAAAAAGATTTGGTGTAAAATTTGATGTAGGGTTGGAGATACCCTAAACTACAAAATTAATTTGAAGTAACTAAAATTTCTTAATGTTGATGACAATATGATTTAAATTAATTTTATTAACTAAATAAGAAATATCATTTTTGGTTTAAGATATGCTAATATCTAATAGTATATATTAAATGAAAATACATAAATACAAAAAATCATATGTGGTGATCAAATAAATTTATTTGGATTTCTTTATTTTAAAATATTTTTACATACTAATTCATAATCTTTGGGTTTAGTATATGTTGATGACTTCTTGATTGGAATTAGTTGTCATTCGCAAATTCAAGTATCATTCTAGTCAATGGTTTCAAAGAATTTTGAGATATTGAAGTATATTTTTGGCATTGAGGTTGTGAAAATCCCCATAAAATATTTATATGTCACAATTAAATTATGCACTTTAAATGTGTAGTTTTAACATATCTCATCTATACATTATCAACCTCTATCTGTCATTTTTAATATTATTGAAACGACTCAAAGCAACACAATTTTTTTTCATATAGTTTGAAGTTTGAAAGGAAGAAAATGGCTAGGATTTGATCCTATAGTTGATGAATATAAAGACCGAAAACCATAGTTCTTCAACGGTTGTTGAATTTCTTTTTGGTCAATTTTATTTCATCACCATCAAGTTATGGAAACGTCAACCCTACAATTGGTAAATCTACTCATCGTTTGTTGGTTCATAGTGGTGGGTTTCAATGAACTAATCATCTTTGCATCATCAATAATACATTTTCACATTGTATTGGTAATGAAATAACCATCTTTATATATTTGTATGTTTAATGGTTGTTCACTCGATTATATGTTGTTTTTATTCTAAAATGAAGCAATGAATGTAATAACAAGTGAAGAATACATATTTGGAGACGTAATAGAAAATCAACTTCAGCATATCGATTCAAATTAGTTTTGAAAGCCACTAGTACAAAATCCTCTGACGAGATTGGAGAAGAATGTTGTGGTGATGTGTTTCAGGTTAATTAATTCTGAAACGCTTCAAACGTAATACTTTATTATAGGCTGAAGTTTTCATATTACTTATGAAGATCTAGTGACTGGAGAAATTACATGAGAGACACGAAATCATGGTTAACAAATTGTTGAAACTCTCAAAGCAAGGTACCAAGGAGTTTTACATTAAGATGAAGTTGTTAAGAATTCTTCAATACATCAACAATGTTTGATTCTTTGTTCTGTGCGCTTACAAGGATAAAATAGTGTTAATCTTATATATATTATGAGAAGACATTAGTGTAAAATTCATATGTAGCGATCAAAGAAGAATTAAGGAACACATTGGATACATCTCCTCCATACATCCTCTGGAACCGCGAGAGGCCTCACCACCGCCAAAACCACCGGATCCTCTCAACTATCCAGTGGATACATCTCCTCCATACACCGGTTTCAAGAATTTGCATCGATCTCATCTTGTCTCTCCTTCTCCAAGTCGGAATGATTTCAGATCTGGTTGTAGTTTAGCTCCGTTGTATCCATCCTATCCACCACCACCGTACTCATCTACAATCCTCCGGATAATCTCGTCTGCTACTCCGGTAAATTCCAGTCCGTCGACAGATCTCGGTACAACACTCGAGATCGACACATGCGCAACCACCGAAGCGCCACCATCGCGTAAGGGCGTAAACCTTTCACTCATTCCACAACCAGCTTGGATTGGTCATCTCTTGATATCAATCCTACCGCTCATCGGATTTCTTCCCGTCCGGTGTAGAGAATTGCTAAAAGGGTCGTATGAGGTAAACATAACGAAACCTCTTCTTTATGTGCCGTATCAACGAGTGACTTGTCCCAATAAGATAGTTGGATCTATTGATTCAACAAGATCATATGTCTATAGCGTCTCCTCTGTTTTTCGTTTGAGTATCACTGAAGTTAATTTCGCTTGCGTATTGGTGAGGAATTTTGGCTCGGATTTTATGAGGTTGACAAGCTTATCAAAGTCCTCCCTTGGGGAGAGAACATATTCACCGTCTTCTTATTCGAAGAAAAGAACCATCCCGTGCTATATGTCGGGAGCTTCTATGAATGTCCTCACTGTCTTGTTACCTCTCGTTGGTGTCTATTTGGCCCTAGAAGTAGCAGCCGGTTTTGTCTCAACAAGTACCGGAAGTAGGAATTCCTATCTAACGTCACAATTGCAAGTGACTAATTTCAGAATTTCCGACTATGTCGAGAAATGTCTTTTGACGCATCCGTGTTTCACATCGGATTCGCTGTCTCTCATCTTATGCGATGAACTATCTAGATTATGTTATGGTTTAATGCTTTTCATGTTTGCTACTTTAATCTTAGAGGATGAGTTTCCCTCTCTTTGTATCTTTGTTTGATTGATTGAATGAAGAATGATGTTGACAAAAAAAAAAAGGAACACATTGACTGAATTAACCAATCAAAACATTATAATTAATTTTATATACCATGGTGAAATCTCTACATAATTTCATTTTAACTTTTTAGCATAAACTCATAAATACATGAGTTTATATTTTAAAATAATAGATAACATAATGTTTAATGATGAATTATTTATCGATGTCAGTTTATTTATAAAAGTTGTATTAGTGTCCATTTGAATGTCATAATTTAAAATACAATTATTTTCTTTAATATCGTTTAATTATATTCATATTACTCTCATTAAAATTGATTTATAAAACAACTTTACTGATAAAACATTTTTACAATTTTAACAGAAAACTCCTTAGCTTTATTGATAAAAATATATATGTGAATATATAAGATTTTGATCATTTATATTTTAAGAAAATGCAAGAATCATTGTTTTGTTTGATATCAATCAAATTGTTGAAAGTTATAATACTATCAACCATATATTGTACAAGTTGTAAATATTGACGAAATCCAAACAATTCATATAAAATCAATTGAAAAACAAAACAAAATTGAATTTCAAAAAATCATCAGTCTATTATTTGATTTTTTTTTTTACATACTAACTCGATATATATTTTTTTTTGTAAACTTGAATAAGTTTGAGAGAATCCATAATCTCAAACATATTCGAATTACACCAAAAATGCTCACATCCCAAACCAAGTGCCATGTAAGTTAAATTTTGTAAAATAAAATATATTTATATATGAGAAAATTACCATTTGATCTTTGCTATTTCTAATTTCAGTAATTTCTTCGATACATAAAAAATCATATTTTTTCTTTGCAAATATTTTAATCCAACATTTAACGCGGATCAAAATGTGGTGTTAATAAATCACAATTGTATTTTACAACTACCATATAACATATTCATACGTAAATATTTCTTGAGATTTTTTTTTTTGACGGATTTCTTGAGATTCTAAATATATATATATATATATTATTTAATAACTAAATATTTGAAAATTAACAAAAACGAATTTCAATATTTAAATGAACAAAGTCTTGAAAAATAATAATAATACCAAATTTAATTATGAGGTCCATTAAGTATGTATCAAATGAATAAAGCGACTACGATGGCACTTTTAAGTCCACATGAAAGTAATAGTGAATCATATAAAATCATAATATATAATGAGATTAAACCACTTTGGACATAAAGATCTTGTCTCCATAATGCAAAATTCAGCTTTGTAACACTTTTGACTATTTTAATGATTTTTGATTCTAGAAAAAAAGAAAGAGAGATTAAGCTTGAATTATAATACAGTACATGATTCATAACCATGTGAAGTAGTGTCTTCCCATTAACTCCACTTGATATATTCATTGGAAATAATTAAAAACAAGTATTCTGAAAAAAGAACAAAAATCACTAATTAGTATTACACTATTACTATTTTCTTTATGGTAATTAGAGTACCAAATGACTGCAAAACAAAAAACACATAGCAACACTCAAATTTCAAAACAGAGAAATCCATTCAAGTAATTTAGCAACTTCACACTTCATTTTTCTAGAAAAATTGATGAATGAACATGACCTCACTAATCAACAAATGTATGAAGAAAACTCACTAGACTATGTTGCATTGTTATCTAAAGCCATCTGATTATTACCAATAGTCGCCACACGAGCATTTTCCATCTTGGAAATGATGGTAACGGATTGGATCTCTTATAACTATACTGCGGTTTTCAAGCTTCGCTGCGAGCTTAAAGAACACATGACAGTCCCCACATATTCTCAGATTCTTTCTGATCCTAATGACTTTCCCTATAGGTAACGTTATCAAGCCGAACGCTAAAGCGAGTTTCTCGCTGTGATGTCTTAGAGACTCTTCCATTTGTTCTCCTTCAAGATCTTGTAGCACGAAATTCGTTTCAGGAACATAACCAATACCTATCAATCTATGTATCAATTCATTCAGCTTCTTGTTAACTTCAACTATTTTTGGATGAGATTTATCTCCAATGATAAAAGCATGAATCTGTTTGTTTACTTCAATCCAACTACATCCAGGTTCTTTCTTGATTCCTATGTCTCTCATTCGTGTCCGGATTTCTTCAACACTGTCCCATTTCTGAGAGTTTGCATATATGTTAGACAACAATGTGTAAGTCCCTGCATCCTCGGGATCGAGTTCTATGACCTTTTTCGCTGCGTATTCCGCTAACACCATGTTTCCTTGAACCCTACAAGCACCAAGAAGAGTTCTCCATGTCACAGCATCTGGCTCACACTCCATCTCATTTAACAGCTTGACTGCATCGTCGAGTTTCCCAGCTTTTCCTAACAGATCAATCATGCAACCATAGTGTTCCCTCACTGGATCGATTCCGTAAAGTTTCTTCATTGATCTGAAGTAATACCAACCATCTTCCAAGAGCCCCGCGTGGCTACATGCAAAGAGAACTCCAACAATCGTAATGTAGTTAGGCTTCGTCCCAGAAGCTTTCATTGACTCAAACAACTTCAATGCCTCTTGGCTATAACCGTTCTGCGCCAACCCTGAAATCATAGTACTCCATGATATCACATCTCTCTCCTTCATATTCCTAAACACACGGCGAGCATCCTCCAAGCTCCCAGACTTACAATACATGTCCACGAGCGCGTTGTTGAGTATCAAGTCTTGATCATATTTGAATATATGAACATGTACTTGCATCCCAAGCTCCAACAGAGCTAAACCAGTACAAGCTCTCAATACGCTAGTCAACGTAGCCTGCTCCGCAAGGAAACCAGCTCTCTTCATCCTCTTAAAAAGCTTCAAAGCTTCATCACTTTTATTGTTCTGAGCAAAGCCAGCAATAATCGAGTTCCAAACAATCGCATCACCAGTAACCATTTCATCGAAAACCGAAAGAGCATCGTCCGGCTCACCAAGTTTAGCAAACACATCAATCAAAGCACTCCTAACAAAAACATCAGACTCTAATCCTTCCTTAAAAATCCCACAATGAATCATTCTAACATCAGACATACCATTGCAAGATCTTAAAACAGAGGAGTAAGTATACACATTAGGCCTCACACCTTCTCTAACCATCAAAACCAAAAGCTCTAAAGCCTTCTTGTGAAGTTTACACTTGGAATAAGCAGAGATCATAGTAGTCCAAGTAATAACATTTCTTTCAGGCATTTGGTCGAACAACTTGTGAGCATCATTCAAAAGATTGAATTTTACATACATGTTGATCAGAACATTAACAAGAAACGTCATTGGTTGATGTCCATTGAAGTATAAATGACGACAAACGAGTTCCCCTTCATGAACAGCTCTTTGAGACAAGCAAGACTTGATAAGCTCAAGGTAAGTAGCAGAATCTGCCCAAAGACCATGACTTTGCAATGAATCCATTGTTTTAATAGCTTTTGGAATGTCTCTCTGGTAAACAAATCTTGTGAACTCATTGATAATAAGAGTTTGGTTGGAGGAACTGTAAGAACAACAACGTAAAGTGAGAAATGGTCCAAAGACTTTGATCTTTCTCATATCTTTTGCAATTTCTAAGTTTTGAACTAATTAGTGTATTACACTATTACTATTTTCTTTATAGTAATTCTGATAAAATGTAACCAAGTTTCTCTTAAATGGTCTAAAAGTACGACTTTAATCTACTCCCTCCGTTCTTTAAAGATTGATGTTCTAGAAAAAAAATTTGTTTTAAAAAGATTGATTTTTTACATTTTCTGTGCAATAATAATTATAAATTGTAGATTTCAAGACATATTAATTGATTTTATTGGATTGTTATTGTGTCAAACTTATGGAAAATTGTTTAGTACAAAAACCAATACATTTTTAGTCAAACATTAATTTGTTTTCTTAATATGTGTGAAAAATCTAGAAAATCAATCTTTAAAAAACGGAGGGAGTATCAAATAACAAAGCCATAAACCATAGGGTATTTGCAGTGCATATTCAAAGAAAATTTCGTAATTAGCCAAATGACATGTCCACTGTTTACATTTTTTAATTACCAAAATAACCTTATTTTTCCACAAAATCTTTTTTTCTTCTTCTTCTTTCCTTCTCTTCCTCTTTTTCTCTTGTTCCTTCTCTGTGAAAAATCAAACAAACAGATCTGATGATTTTACGGTTAAGTTATATGAAAGCGGTTGATCGAAACATTGACGGAGATGGTGATTCATGGCGGTTATATTTCAATGGAGGTGGTCGATCGAAGTAGCGGCGGTTAAAGTTAATGGAAACGGTCGATCGAAGCAACGACGGATCCGGTGATTCACGGCGGCTAGGGTTAATGGAAGCGGTCGATCAAAACATCATCCGATGATTCATGGCGGTTGGGGTTAATAGAAACGGTCGATCGAAAAACAGCGACGGATCCGCTAATTTATCTGTTAGCCGAGAGAGAGGAAGGGGCAAACTGTAATTAACCTCAACCACTTGCTGTCATTTACTTATTTTCAACACATTTAGGTTGTTTTCTTAAATACTCAATATTGTATGTATATTGAGTTAATTCACCCTAAACCATAAGAGCATCCACAATCTTAACTTTTTCATAGTGTCTTTAAATTAATAGATTTATTAATGATTTAAATTTTAATTACTTAAAACTAAATCTAACTAATTAAATTGAAACACTTGTCAAAACTTTGGATGAAAGAGTTCTATAGAGAGACACTTTTGACACCCTCACCTCTCTCTCTCCTCTTTTTAACAACAATTTATTATTATTTTAAGTTAAGACACACACTAAAAATTCACCAATAAGGATGGCCTTAAGAAGAATAAAATAAAATATTACATTTAAAAATAATTGTAAAATACAATAAAATCGTGATGGTTCCAACTTCCAACGATGGTGGGCACGAAGACATCTTTAAAGCGTAATGGGTATCGACCCATTTTTTTCATTATTCATTTAATCCAAAATGTTGTGAAAAGCCCATAGAATCATAGCAAAATTTCACGCAACAAAACGATGAAATTGGTCCATTTTTTTGGGTAGGGTTTATCATTTTTACATCCGTCCTTGCGAGAAGATAACATCAAATTAGTATAACATTCCGTTGTATTACATGGTACTTCTGTATGTAGTATGTACTATTAACTATTGAGAGGCAATACATGGTACAAGAGATGTCAAAACATTCAAACATGTTTTCGATGCCATTCATGTCCTCTCAAACACATTAACTATTCCTATTCTTGTCATTCAATGCTATAAATACACTCACTTACCAACAAAATCCTTTTATTCCGCTTTCATTTCTTTTCATCATCTTCTTCATATATTCTCTATCGGTATCTCCTTATTTTTCTTGTTTCCATGTTCGATTTTTTTTAAAGTATTCTTACATCATATTTCTGTTATACTGATATTTCCATGATTCATCTAATATTCTCATTTCCACACGCAGCTTCAAATTCAACCTCAAGTGCTTTGGTCTCATTTGTTGCATCTTCGGATTTTCGACTTTGTCTTAAACAGTATTTGATTCTTAGGCTTCGTGCAATAAGGTAAGATTACTGATTCTTTTGGTGCAACATTCATAAATTTCCCATATACTATATTTTTTTAGGATTAAGATTTAAACAATATAGCTGAAGGTAGTAAGGTACATGGGAAGTTAATGTGTATAGTTGATGAGCGGTAAATCACATTTATTGTACAGCTATCTCCGTGAACTATATCACAAACTTATTTTGATTGTTGACTTTAGACTAGGGTATAAAATATTTAATGGCTAACCTGCAATGTATGACTTACCGCATTTAAAAACTGTCTAGCTAGCTAAATTTTATCCACCGTTTTCAAACACATGGTTTTCTTGTCTTTCTTTTCTTTTGACGTGGAAATATGTTTTCTTGTTATGTGAAGTAAAGAGACTAATAAAAAAAGAAAACATACAAATCAATTTATGATAAAGATACTGTATTTTCTGAGTTAATTAAAAATGTTTTAATTGTATTCTACCTTTAATGAATTGATTTAAATTGTCTATTCTCAAATGGCATTTTCATAAACACTTTATGGTTATTAGTTTTTCTTTTCTTTTCTCAAATCATAGTCGAGATAAAATAATATCCTGAATTAAATTGTTTATCTATACAAGGCTGGATGCTTTGTTGGTAATTATATTAGGAAGTTCTATTTTAAGTTCATATATAGGTTTTTGTTAACAATAGTTTTTTTTTGCTCGTTCTTACTATTATTTTAGTACGTGTTAGCTGTATGATGCTATCCAAACTAACTCTTAGTCTTTGTCTTTGCAGGGTTTATTTTGTTTTCGATTTCTGGAAACTAGCTAGAAAACAAGAAATGGGTTTATCTTCGTCTTTAAAGACATACCTTCTTGTGCTCTTCGTCTGTTTTCTCAATGTTTCCACCATTAACTCAACGAAGCCATTAAAAGAAGAGGCAGTGCTTTTTGGCGGGAAATTTCCGGCTTTGTATGTTATTGGAGATTCATTGGTTGATTCAGGAAACAATAATCATCTTGAGACCAAAGTCAAATCAAATTTTCCACCTTATGGTTCTAACTTTGAAGGAGGCAAACCTACCGGTCGTTTTAGCGATGGCAAAACAATTGCTGATTACATAGGTAAGAACAAACAATTTTTGTTTTATGATAATCTATTTTTTTTCTTTTAGTATTTGATTAGTAATTTTATGGAGATAATGAAAACATGAAGAAAAAAAAGGATTTGTTTTTTGCTTTACTGTATTTATTTTCGTAAGATTATAATTCGTTCCTTCCTACGGATTAGTCGTATTACAAATAGTGAAAATTATGCAAGAAAACAAATTTCAAATGATATTATGAAAAAATGTTTATTAATTCTATAGTTTACAAAATAATTATAGAATTAACTGCTAAACTTAAAATTATCGAAGATTCAAACCTTGTCTTGTTATGTTTTTTGATACAGCTATTTACTATGGGCTTCCTTTGGTACCTGCTTACTTGGGATTATCTGAAGAACAAAGGAACAATATCTCAACTGGTATTAACTATGCTTCGGCTAGTTGTGGAGTTTTTCCTGACACAGGAAAGCGACTGGTAATTTTCTATATTCTACAAAAATATATTTGCAAATATCGGTTTCGCAATAATCTAATGGTTTTGATTCTTTGTATATGAACAGGGAAAATGTCTCTCGTTGAGTGTCCAAGTGGATCTATTCAATGAAACCATCGAGAAGAATCTGAAGAAGAAGTTTAAGACAAAGTCGGAACTCAGTAAACACTTGGCTGAATCGTTGTTTATGACCGCGATTGGGGTTAACGATTATGTTTTCTTCTATAACAAGACAATTGATGCAAATGAATTCGCGAACAAGCTTCTCCATGAGTTCATGATACAAATTAAGGTATAAACAAATCTTAGGGCTTTCACTCCTTTTTTGGCCACTATACATTGTTTAGATTAATGTAATAATGTTAATCAAAATACATTTTACTAATGATTTTGATTTTTGTTACAGAGATTGCATAAGTTAGGTGCAAGGAAGTTCTTCATCAACAACATTAAACCCTTAGGATGTTACCCAAACATTATAGCTCATACCGTGCCACGTGGAAGCTGCAACGACCAATTAAACCTTGTGATTTCCATTTTCAATGCTAAGCTTAGAAGAAGCTTGTCACATATGAAGCACAAACTCGCCAACACTTCTTTCTTGTATTCTGATTACTTCAACTTCATGTTGGGACTCCGAGGACCTTCGAACAATCAATCTAGTTCGAACAAGACAAGCCCGTGTTGTCCTAACGTTTATGATGGAGGTTTAACCACAAGTTGCACACCAGGTTCGACCTCATGTAAGTTGCCAGAAACACATATCTTCTTTGATCCGTTTCATCCAACTCAATTGGCGAATTTGATGTACGCGGTTAGGTGCTTCCAAGAGAGAAAAGTTTGCCATGTAGTGAGAGATGCATTGGCTTAAATTTACTCTATAACAATCTTAAGATTTTTAGCAAAAAGAAAAAAGACAAGGCAAGTTTAGTTGTTAATTGCTCTCATGATCAATGTTTCGAAACATTTTGCTTGTAAACTTTTAACGGTTTCGAATGTTTGATCTAGCTAATGTAATCTTTTTGATTGATTTATCCGTGGGGATTGTATATATCAAATATCAATATTCTAAAAACGTTCATGGAGGCGTTTAGACACTCACTAAGCGGTATGTTACGTTTTTGACAAAATCGGTTAATAAAAAATCGGCCAAGGTAAAATAAATATTCCATAATTGCATGTAACCGGCTCACTCTCTTTACACTCCATTTATAACATTTTGTAACAGCTATGGATTTTGTTTCCGTTTCATTGCTCTAATGACTTGGATCCGTTTTTTTTTTTTTTCAAATGCCACGGTTCATAGACATGGTTTCAGCTTCACACTGATCAATATACTAGTTTTTTTCTTAAAGCCTAAGATTGTTGTCTCTTTCTCTTTCGTCTTTCAAAAATACAAACTATTATATTAGGTTTTTTTCTTCCTACAAATTTGTATCTAGAACGTAGGTCAAATCAGTTCTCTTTATATGGTTAATATCTTTTAATCGTTAAAACCAAAAACTAAATGTAGAAGTGAGTTTCTTAGTTACAAAATGTGGAAGTTATCGGACACAATACAATCCTGATGAGAATATTTACAGTTTTAAGACTTTTTTCTTCAACGTGGATCTTACGGTACTTACCATTTTTTTTTAAATTATGAATATGATAATGTGAGTTTCTTTCTGAAAGTTAGTTTTGAATATCGAATGTTAAAGACTACATAAAGGCTTTAAGATTTTGCTCTTTTGGATATAAAAATCTCTTATTCCCATTTTTTAAGGATTAAATAATATTGCTGGAAATTAGTGTGTATTGTATAATTATAGTTGGTGAGCGATAAATCACATTTGTTGTAGATCCGTGAACGGTGAACCATATCTCAGATATACTTTTATTGTAATTGGGTTTATACCATTTTGGTATAAATATTTGATGGCGTACTTATACCATTTTGGTATAAATATTTGATGGCGTACTAGCCTACAGATTACAATATTTAATAAACCATATCTCAATTGTATAACTACCGCATTTAAAAAATACATAGCTCCGGCACACGCAAAGATCACCAATCCTAAACTTTATCCATAATCTTTGAAATATGGTTTTCTTCTTTTTCATACGTCAAATAGTATATATATACATTCAAAAAAATTATACATCAAGGGTCATTTGCTCATTCAAGTTCTTAATTTAGCAATAGAGTTAAGTATTTTTTTTATAGTGCTTATCAATTCGAATGACTAAGTTTTTTATTTTGTGTCTTGATTCATAAGCTATTGTTACCATAGGGACAACTGCATACAAATAAAACCTACATATATGCATACTTGCCTCCTCAATTATTTCTGCCAAAACATTTAGAGAATAACACAAAGAATTTCCAATGCAAAGTCTGGTAATGATCCTGATTAGATTATTTATATATATAAATTTGGATTCACTATTGGTTACTAGGATGTTTATTGTCATAATTCTTACAATTAACTTTTCTTAGTCATGATTTTCAACTTGCAGGGTTAATTTCTCTCAGTTTTTTCTCTAAACCGGACCCAAAACAAAACAAGAAATGGGTCTTCCTTCTCCAAAGTCATACCTTCTTTTGCTCTTCGTCTGTTTTCTCAATGTTTCCACCATTTCAACTAAGCCACTAGAAGAAGAGGCCGTGTTTTTTGGCGGGAAGTTTCCGGCTTTGTATGTTATTGGAGATTCATTGATTGATCCAGGAAACAATAATTATCTTGTGACATTAGTCAAAGCGAATTTTCCACCTTATGGTTCTAACTTTGAAGGAGGCAAACCTACCGGCCGTTTTAGCGATGGCAAAACAATTGCTGATTACATTGGTAAGAACACAAATACTTATGAACTTTTTATGTTTCAATTTTCTATATATATGTCGTGTGATTAGTCACGTAAAAATAACTTTTTCCTTTGTCAAATCACGTAAAAATAACCTTATAATATATGAATTAGTGATTAAATGACATTTCTTTTTACTATATACCGATAATCAATCGGATGGATTTATATATAGATTGCTAATTTTATGAATATCATGAAAACTAAAGTACAAGAAATAGCAAAAGTTAGTGGAATGACTATATTTTAGAATATGTTACTACAAAAAATTTCCAAATAGCTAAATAAAATGAATTGCTACAATTTAAAATTTTGAAAAATTAAAGGGAAATTATGTGTGATAACCTAGGAAAAAAATTAGATATCTAACCAATGAACCTAAATCTAATGGTCATAATTGTGCCACATATGCCACTTTTAGTTAGTTTCTTAATTATAATCTTTTTTGGCTATTGCACAAATTAAAAAAATTAAATCTTAGGTGTTATGGTATTTTTTTTATCTCAGCCATTTATTATGGGCTTCCTTTGGTTCCTGCTTACATGGGATTATCTAGAAGACAAAAAAACTATATTTCAACTGGTATTAACTATGCTTCTGCTAGTTGTGGGATATTTTCTGACACAGGAAAGCGAGTGGTAAGTTCCAATATTCTACAAAAAAAGATCTTTGCAATATTTATACAGTGAGTTTTATATGATTCTTTGTATTGATAGGGAAGATGTCATTGTTTTATATGATTCTTTGTATTGATAGGGAAGATGTCTCTCGATGAATGTCCAAGTCGATCTATTCAATGAAACCATCGAAAATAATCTGAAGAAAAAGTTCACGACGGAGCTAGAGCTTAGTAAACACTTGGCTGAATCGTTGTTTATGACCGCTATCGGGGTTAACGATTACGCTTTTTTCTTTAACAAGAATACATCTAATGTGAATGACTTTGCCAACAACCTTCTTTACGAATTCTTGCTACAACTCGAGGTAACAAAATGTTAGGATTTTTTTTCTAAAATTATTTGGTACGCTTCTAGTTCTTCATCAAGATTATGGTAAGTTTAGAGAGAAAAAAATTCTAAAAAGATTATGGTACGTTTGTTTTTCCGTATTAATCAAAGATTTTGTTGTTGTTGTTGTTGCAGAGATTGCATAGGTTAGGAGCAAGGAAGTTCTTCATCAACAACATTAAACCTTTAGGTTGTTACCCAAATATCATTGCTAATACGGAACCACGTGGAAGCTGCGACGATTATTTAAACGATGCGATAACCAATTTCAATGTCAAGCTAAGAAGAAGCTTGTCTCATTTGAAGCACACACTCTCTAATACTTCCTATTTATACTCCGACTACTTCAACTTCGTATTGGGACTTCGTGGACCTTCGAGCAATCAAGGTTTTTCAAATGTATTGAACACGACAAGCCCATGTTGTCCTAAAGTTTATGATGGAGGTTCAATCACGACTTGTAGGCCATTTGCGAGGGCGTGTAAGGAGCCGGAATCGTATGCCTTCTTTGACCCGTTTCATCCGACTCAAATCGCGAATTTCATGTATGCGTTTCAGTGTTTCCAAGAGAGAGAAATTTGTCATGTGGTGAGAGATTGAGTTTAACCAGTATATCAATTGAAATAATCGGATAACAGAAAAACAATGATATGTAAAGTTTCCCCATAATAATCATATAAAACGTTGAAAACCTAGTTTTAGATATTAACAGGAAAAATAATTCTCAGCAATTACTTTTTTTTTGTTTGGAACTAATCTCCCCTAATGACCATCAAATCCACTTGAAACCTTGATATTAGTTCACAAGGGAGACACTAAACTTGGGAAATAAGGAACAAGTGCACTGTCACTTGGACGAGGAGGAGAAAAAGAAAGGATGCAAGAAGTAGAGTTTTTTTTTAAAATCCTCTGTATATTATTCCGTAAAGCAACGAACCAAAGTGTTTAACAATTAGGATAGGAAAACGAAAAACAATACCACATCAGTTCCTAAAATAAATGCCAAAAGATGTTAAATGATTGATTCTTGAATCAAAAGATCATGAATCTAAGGAGGACCACCCGCCTCCAAATACGAATTAAAACGACCATCTCGAGTGACATTCATTGCTATATCTCGAGCCGAAGAGTACGCCTTAATCGATTTCATCTCAAAGGAACAATATGATTTCAGTTTTACTCTTTTAGAGACTACTTTTTTCCTTATGATGTAATATTAAAACCCAAGATAAATTACCTTGTAAAATGCCACAAATCCCACCAAATGTGAACCACATATCTCGCCTAAGGGGAGCTACAAATGAAATACGAGAATTAAGCAATTAGAAGTAAGCAACTATCAACTCAAAAGAGCAAAACAAAGATAGAAAACCAATCAATCAAAGGAGAGTTTACGGGTTAAAATAGGATGAGACTATTGTTTTCTTTTCTAGCCATTAATCTCGACATAATCCATCAGAAATTCACACATGATGACAATCATCATCTACGCTACCCATACCATATGCATATCAACAGAAGCTGATAATGATGATGATGATGACTCAATAACCGGGGTTGGAACGACCGAAGCATCTCCATGTGAAGATCAAAAGCAATCAAGTCGGTCTTCTCTTTGCTGAACCAATAAATCCATCAATTTGCAAAAGTTGTCTCTAAAGACATCCTCGTTGAGTATCTCAACCATCATCTCTCTTCTTATTCTTCTTTTGCTTTGAAACACTCTCGATACTTCTTCTCCTTCTTATTTTCCGCCTCTAATTTATAAACACGCCTCTCCAAAGAGCTATGAATATCTTACCAACACAATATTTATATGTTTAATTTATTTTAAGGTGAGAATCTCACTATCAAACATTATTTTTAATATTTGAGAAAGTGTTACTTTTACAATTTATAAATATCTGTAAAGGGTTGTATAATTATTCAATGTAAAAACAAATATTTTTGACTGAACATATTAGAAATCATATATGTAATATTGAATTACTAATTTAGTGGTAAAGAGTTTCATAATGAACTTTTATATTTAAAATAATAAAAGCATAACTAACAAAATAACATTTAATTTATTATTATTATTTTTTTGTCATCAATTTAAAATTTTATTATATTAAATTTATTAGTTGTTGTCTGTATTTCTCTTTACAAAAGAAAATGTTTGGTTTAGTATTTATGTCTATAAGTATGTATTTATATTAGTAGTTCTTATTTCTAAAACTAAAAAAAAAAAATCTCATTTACAATAAATTGGTCAAACTATTTTGTATAGAAAGAAACGCTTTGTGACCCGATTTGTTTTTGCCGGAAGCGAATCTCAAATCGGAGCAAATATAACGGATAATTTGCTCAGCTTAGTTGTGTTCGGATTGTAGTCAAACCCAAATTCAAAACTCAAAAGAATCCAAATTTTATACATCTTTGTTGTGCAATAGTTTTCACCATCTGATATGAAACAAAATATATATTACACAAATCATAGTTTATGATACATACATACGAAAGTTTTAAAAGTTCAAAATTTTTGGTTTACATGTAAACCATTAGTCAAGCCGTTACAAGATACAACGTAAAAGAAACTACAAAAGCAAATTTAACACATAATATAACAAACATATTTCACTTTATATATTATAGATACTCATAAAAAGCTTATTAATTTAACATAGAAATATAATTAGTTGTTCTTAGGAGGATGGTGCTTAGCTCTCCAATAATCAGCAGTGTAAGCAACGAGCCCATCTTCATCAACACTTTTGCTTGCTTTTTTCTCTGTCTCTCTATTTCCTCTCTTCATCGTCGTTTCTTCTTCTTTTTCTCCACTTGTCATCATCAATTTTCTTCCTTGTATCATATTCTTCATCACATCACCATTGATCACCTGTGTTTTTTTTTTAAAGATATCAAACGGTTTTACATAATAAGTAAACATTTTTTACATAATACTAGGTGACTTCCCGCATACACATAAATAATAACATATGTATTACATACCTTGTCGGTTGAAACGGAGTCACAACTTGATTGTTGAATCCCATTTTCTAATGATAAAGAAAACAAATAACAAAAAGTTGGTTACATTATACGTGTTAACACTCTCGACCCGTGATTCTAACATGACGAAAAAGTCTCATGCATGCATGTGTATATAAATATGCATGCAAACTTTAAGACGAAAACTATTTCATATGATTTCTTCTTGCTTCAAATTGGTTGTAAGATGAGTTAGTGTACCTCGAACAATAATGCACCGACCATAGTTTTTTTCTCATATATGAACAATTTAAAACTGCAAATTGAGTAGAAGTGAGTTACTCGGTTACAAAAATTTGAAAATTATTGTACATGATCATAGTACAATTCTACATGGATATAGCTTGAGAATTCAAGTATATTTTCATTAACGTGGATCTTACGTACTGTCCAATTTCAGTTCACTGTCAAAAAGTTATGTTTAAATTTCATTAGAAAAAAAGAGTTAAGTTCAAATGTATATGACTTTGCTCTTTCGGATATAAGATTTTGCTCTTTTGGATATAAAGAAAATAGTGAGAGAGGGGGAGAGAAACAAACCATGAAGTGAATATCGAAAGGAGAAACATATGAAAAGAATGATCAACACACATAGAAACTTTGATATAGTAGTCATGACTTTTCTTGATTCTCTTTCACCTTCTTCAAAACTTTATTTTCTGAAAATATTTTTAGAATATAAGCAGGAGGACGAATTAGTATAAAAGAAAGAGAAGAGTGTATATATAGAAGATCATTGACCATATGTTTTAAGTTAGTGTACCCATAATTAGTCCATAACCATGTGTCTCTGTTAACGTGTAATGTATGGTTTCTTACGATGAAGAGTTCTACTTTTAAGTTGTAAAATATTTAAGATTTATGCCATTGCGTCAATACTCACACCACTCGAAACCATCAATACTTGTAAACAAAGATGAAGAGTATTTTCACACTTTGAATCATCAAAAGACAATTCGAATAAATCTGTATGGGTACATGTAATCGACCTAGGAGGTCAAAACTATTTCAACAACATTCGATTTTCCCATGGCCCCTTTCTAAATTATATTCAAATATTCTCGCAGATTGATAAAGGAAGACGAGTCTGCATAAATGCTCGAGTCGGCACATGTTTCTCTATATTGTGGAAAGCAATTTTGTCAATCTCAATGCCCTTCATTTTAATTTATGATTTTAAAATCTACAAACCTCATAATAATCATTTAATTTTTAAAAGAGTCCTTGCTAATTATTGTACGGACAACTTAGAAGAATAAACTGAAAGTAACTTTTTGCTCTGACAGTATGAACTTTTTGAAGCTACAATAATACATTATTCACCTTTCTTCTACTTCTAAATCCTTTCTAATATTTTAATCATGTTTGATTTTGTTAATGTAGGTTGAATGTGTTTTAGAATTCAGTATGAGTTGATACAAGTGAACATGCAACTGAGTCGAAGCAATTTTCTGAAATGGTTCATGAAGCAGTTACAAAGTGCTACAAAGAGACGTTTGAAGCAAAAACGGACTAGACTTGAAGATATGGGCTTGGGCCGACGACCTCAAGCTATTATGGACGTGCCAATGATGTGTAGCTGAGCTAGAGGAGTTCCTTGGAGAAGATCAAAGAGTTTGAAGACTTTCCTTATCTTTTGGCTAAGAATAAGGAAATGTATGATATTGTTGCAGATTTGGAGATATCTCAACTTGGAGGCCAATACTAGGTTTAGCCACCATATGGACGTCCTATTGTGTATAAATAAGGAGTCACAACGTTTGTAGAGGTTAACCTCATGATGTGAGAGAATTCTTAGTAAAGGTTTGGGGGGTTCGGGTAAGAACACAAAACTATTATAGGTTAAGGGTTTGTCTTGTAATGTTCACTATAGACTGTGTATAAGTCTGTGAACGGTTAGACTAGATCTTCTAGTAAGCAATATGTCTTAGCAAAGCGGACTTAAGGTTGCCTTAAAAGGGATCTTTTGTCAAATAGGCTAAGGTGTAGTTGTATCATGGATTGGGTATAGATCTATGAATGCATGAGGCTAGGATTGAAGTGGGTGAGTGATCTTTGTAAAGAACTTATCATTTGATCTAGTATATACGTTTTGAGACAAGAAAACCTTGTGTTACATGTGTTATGTACTCTCTGCGGCTGTCACACTTCCTATATGTTACAAGACTTATCACTCTCTGTTACAGCAGCTCTCGCACTTTCAGATTTACTTTGTAAGATGTTTTGGATCAGTTAAAATTAAAAATTATACAATTTACTTGCATTTCATTTTTTGTGTTGGTGTGTTAAAAATGAACAAATATAAAATATGTAAAACAAAATGGAGGGAGTGTGATTGTATTTTAAGAATTTCTGCTAGTTAAAATTAAAAAGAGAATTCTAGTAAATTAACTTATTTTAAAGCTACATATCTAATGAAAAATTCAACTTATTTTTAGTTTGCATAAACCTTATGAAAACAGTACTTATAATGAAACTGGGGAACTACTAATTGCTCTATACTGTATATATGTGGTTATCGAATAGAGAAGACTGAAATGTGGTCCATTAGAGATTGCGTGAATTGTAATTCATAAATTTGCGTGTTGTGTGCTTGTTTGTCTCCACAACGGCTTGCGATGAAACCACACCCTTTTTCACATTAAGTTATTATTCATATTAATTTGTTTGTGTTACTAACTTACTATATATAGTTATTATCAAAATCCCCGATACAAGCTCATAGAATTAGCGTAAGTGTTTTGAATTCACCAATAAGAATTCTTTCGATAAAACACTTCCGAACGTTTTTTCAAGTTACAATCTTTTGAAAACTTTAAAGTTTACCACTTGCACAAAAACAATACCCTAAACTGTTTATCTAATCTTGTTTTTAAACATATAGAATTAATAAATTCCATGTTTCACAAAATGATTTGTTTTTTCTCGGAAGGAAAGTGCAAAGTTTTTGTTTGTCCGTTTATACGAAGAAACCACATATTAAACTTTAATAATTGCACAATAGGTAGAAGACGGAGAGAAGTTGGTAACTAAAGTATGTTTTTGAAAAATTAATTAACGGGTATGGAGTGTATATAACCTATGCTTTCGGTAATTTCTATAATTGGAAATTGTGTATACATCTTCGTTAGAATCAACGTTGTAGTATTTTTTTCTCATTCCACATGTCCACATCTACCAAGACCTTCGCATCAAACTTTTCAAAAATAAACTTTTACAATTTTGTTTTTGAGTAACTTTGTCCAATACCAAACAACTTGAAAATATCTTTTAAAAAAAAATATCACAGCGGCAAGATCATAATGGGAATATGGGATGATGAATCTTTGGCACAGTTTGAATAATAGTTTTTTGCTTGGTTCACCTAACAGTCGAATATGAATATATGATGTATTATCATTTTATTAGTGATGAGCTCAATTTTAAATCCGAATATAAATCGCAAATGCACGGTTTGTGGATTCGAATCCACTAGAAGATTTGAACTAGCACAACTGAACCTGTAAGAGTTTAAATAAACTAAAGATAAATGACTTCTTCATTATTCAATCTTTGATCAACCAGTTTGGCTTCAGTAACGAACACATTACGTAACTATATCACATGACAATGTTTTTTTTTTTTTTTTTTTTGAAAATTGCACATGACAATGTTACATTGTGTTACTGTGTAACATCCACTTACTATATAACATTTGGATATACAAGTTTGTTATTCCTCTTTATATACATGAGTTACTTACAGATACTTTAAATTTAAGTTTATTAAACACTATTTTTCTGACCCAGTGTCTTAACGTGGTTGTATTCGTATTTTTTTCAAACATTATTAAGAGCATGAATATTAATAACACTTGTGGGAGGATTAATAGTCAAATTTCATTATTTTACTAATTAATGATATGAATTTTGGTAAAACAATAAGATTTTGACTATTAAAGCCCTGTTCTTTTGCAAAACGCTGCGGCAACGATCGTCGACTCCAAATTTAACTAACTTATGACGCAAGCATGTGGAGAGTGACACGGGTGTTGCCGTAGAAGTAGTCGCAGCGACTATTCCAACTGACGCTGCTTTTTTCAGCGTCTATGGTGACACCGACAACATCCACGAAAGTGATCGCAGCGGCAACTTTTTTTTTATCCTCGACGGTTTCTTTTGTCTTGGTGATGTTTTAATTTTGATCGCCGGCAGTGGACGCAGCGTTTTCAGAAAGAATAGGGCTTAACTCTCCCATAAATGTTATTCATAGTCATGCTCTA
Organism: Arabis alpina; assembly: GCA_900128785.1. Classification (NCBI taxonomy): domain Eukaryota; kingdom Viridiplantae; phylum Streptophyta; class Magnoliopsida; order Brassicales; family Brassicaceae; genus Arabis; species Arabis alpina. The sequence goes on from LT669792.1 coordinate 1,917,189, forward strand.
ACATTCATAATCTTTGGTCACAGATTTTATTTTCAACTTTAAACAGGCCACAAATGGGGGTTTTATACAAGGCCCAATAAGCTTTTACATGTGAGTTTGTAACCTTGTAGTAATTACATCTACTCGCATCATGCACGCGTGAGTTCCACCGGAATACTCTTATGAGTTTGGAGAATTAAGCCTTACCTAACAAAAAAAAAACTGAAATTCATATGAAATCATACCAAATTTCAAAGTTTTCTTTATATTAAAAATAAAATTACCTTTAAATATTTTATAAGAAAACACGATGAACCATACTGGAAAACATCACTTATGTAGATTTTTAAATATGTGACTAGATGCATTTTGTAAAATTCCAAATAACATATAGTAAAATTTTATACTGAATAAACTAAATCGTATTCAAATCCAAATCAAATTTATTATTTTCGAAACCAAACCAAACGGAAACAAATAGAGATCAACAAATGGTCATACAACCAAAATGCTTGAACAATGGACTATGATATTATTTTAAAATCCATAAATTTTTAATTCAAAACTAATTAATAAAAAATCAATTAATCCATAATTTGTATACACAAGATCACACTACTCCAAAGGGTGATTGAGTTCAATGGTAAGAGAAGGAACTCTTACCATAACATGACAACTTTTTGATTCCACTAAGAAAGATTTTAGCTTTGGTCATAGTAAATAACCAATTCATCAAAAAGATAAACGAGTTAATGAGCAATTTTTTTGCATAAAAATATCTACGTAAAGAGAAAAATGACGTCGAACCATCATTTACTAATGATCATGATAAGAAATCAATGAGATTGGCATAGCTTATGTGGGGGATTTGATAGCTTTGTTAAATATTCAGCTCTTGTGAAGTCTAGTAATGTGAAACCTAAAAAAAGAAGCAAAAATGATGTATTGGTTTATCAGCTATGGTTTTTGTGTTAAATCTTCAATGGCTTTCTGGTTTCCTTATGACTTATGGTTTCATATTGTTAAACTCTATTTTTATTGAAGTAATTTTGCAAAGGTTTGGCATTTATCTACAATATTGTTTCAATAAAAGTCTTTTCTCAAAATATGATTCGTAATAGCTTAGTAAAGTATGTTAAAATCAAATGTTGTTTCTTCTGAACAAATATTGTCCAATGAATCAAAAGGTTGTAGAGCAGTAGGTTTCATTTGTAAAAGTCACACTCTTGTATAAATATATTACAAATACATTTTACAAACTTTCTGTTATTTGAAGTCATGTAAAATTGAGAAATGCGAACCAATACAATGATAAACTTTGACAATACAGTTTTGAATTTCGACAATGCAAATTAAAATGATTTCTTCAATGATTCCCCTTCAAATCACTGTTCTACTTCTTTTCATGTGTTACTCAACCAAATCCACCTCCAACATCTATCAAACCAAATTTCATAAAATCTCTATTGGTAGATAAAATGTATATCAAATCCAAATCAAATTCACAATTTTCAAAATCAAACCAAACCGGAAACAAAACCGGCGCGTGTGAAACAAAGAGATAATGCTACGGTTTTGATGAAATGGCGACTCGTAGACCTCACATTCCCAAAAACCTCTCCACTTTCTTCTAGAACCCTCTTCTCACTCGGTCTCCTTTTTAAAGCTTAAACCTTTAATAGGGTTTTTAGATTACTAGTTGTTCAACTACAAACCCTTCTTCTCTCTATCTCTAAAGATTGAGAAAAAGCACTTCAATTTCACAATCTCTAAATGGCTCCTGCTTTGAGTAGAAGCTTATACACAAGTCCTTTGACTTCTGTTCCATTTACTCTCAGTAATCAATCAGCACGTCTCTCTAATCTCAGAACAGCGTTTCTACCTCGCGTCGGTGGTTTGAGAACCGGTGTTTCGTGTAGCTGGAATCTAGAGAAGAGATGTAATCGTTTCGCTGTCAAGTGTGACGCTGCTGTGGCGGAGAAAGAAACTACTGAAGAAGGGTCTGGTGAGAAGTTTGAGTATCAAGCTGAGGTTGGGTTCTCTTTCATTTCTCTTAAAGTTTTAAACTTTAGTTTTGGAATTTGAGATTTTGTGAAAAAGTTTCAAACTTTACTTCTGGGTCTATCTTGATTTGGTTGGTCAAATCTTAATTTGCAGGTTAGTAGATTGTTGGATTTGATTGTTCATAGCTTATACAGTCACAAGGAAGTGTTTCTCAGGGAGCTTGTAAGGTGAGAGTGGTATTAATGGATTGTTTTAGAGTTGGTTTGTGTGTTTTATGTTAAGTATCTGAGTTTGGATGTGTTTGTGTGTGTGCAGTAATGCAAGTGATGCTTTGGATAAGTTGAGGTTTTTGAGTGTAACTGAGCCTGCTTTGCTTGGAGATGGTGGTGAGCTTGAGATTCGTATTAAGCCTGATCCTGATAACGGCACAATCACCATAACGTATGAGAGATTTCTGTTTTTGTTTAGTTGAGTATTAAGACTTGGATTAAACTATTTAGTTAATGAGATTGGTTGATTTGAATATGCAGTGATACTGGTATTGGTATGACTAAAGAAGAACTTATAGATTGTCTTGGAACTATTGCTCAAAGTGGTACTTCGAAATTCTTGAAGGCTTTAAAGGTTTGTTTTTGTTTTCACTCTGAAATTAGTTGCTAGCGAATCAATCGGTATGTCGAATTATCAGATTCATTGTTTTGATATCTCTCTTTTGATTCAGGAAAACAAGGACCTTGGTGCTGACAATGGTTTGATAGGACAGTTTGGTGTTGGGTTTTACTCTGCTTTCTTAGTTGCTGAGAAGGTGAAGACTTTCAACTTTTTTTTCTTAAGTGTCTTCTGGTTAATGTATTTCTTATGAGGAGTGGACTTATAGTTGTTCTTTGCTTTCAGGTTGTTGTGTCCACCAAAAGTCCAAAATCTGACAAGCAATATGTTTGGGAATCAGTAGCCGATAGTAGCTCATATGTGATCAGAGAAGAAACTGACCCTGAAAACATTCTACGCCGTGGAACCCAAATCACCTTATACTTAAGGGTACTTCTATCTATTCTATCATTTGATGCGCCAAATATTTAGATCTCTTATAGTTTATTTGACTGCTTATTCTGGCTGCAGGACGATGATAAATACGAGTTTGCGGAGTCTACGAGAATCAAGAACCTTGTGAAGAACTACTCTCAGTTTGTTGGGTTTCCCATCTATACATGGCAGGAGAAATCAAGGACCGTAGAGGTGAGAACGGTGTTTTTGCCATTTTTTATAACAATTGTGAGTGTATTCACATTGCAAATGTGATCTGAATATTTGGAACTTGTGTTAGGTTGAAGAGGAAGAACCTACTAAAGAAGGGGAAGAAGAAAAAGAGGTAAACATTGCATGGTTTTCGATTATGTGTATAAGTTTCTTAAAACAAAACACTATCCTGCACTTCTATGTATTACTGACATGACCTTGTTACTTGTTTGATTCCAGGATGAGCCAAAGAAGAAGAAGAAGACTACTAAAACTGAGAAATACTGGGATTGGGAACTAGCCAATGAAACAAAACCGTTATGGGTGAGCCGTGAGCTTCTAACTCCCGTTCTGTCTTTTCCCTTTGATGTTCGACATACTCACTTGATTATTGTTTTGTGTTGAGTAGATGCGCAATGCGAAGGAAGTGGCAAAGGAGGAGTACAATGAGTTTTACAAGAAGGCTTTCAATGAGTTCTTAGATCCACTTGCTCACACACACTTCACAACCGAGGTGATTATTCTTTTAGTTATATGTGTGTGTGCATATATATATATATATATATTCTTGGATTGCCTTATTATTAGCTTGACTGGATACTTATCGTATGTAATATCTTGTTTCTCAAAAGGGCGAGGTTGAGTTCAGGAGCATTCTATACATCCCTGGTATGGGTCCTCTTAACAACGAGGATGTTACAAACCCCAAAACAAAGAACATTCGACTTCATGTGAAACGGGTGTTTATATCTGATGACTTTGATGGAGAACTGGTGAGACTTATGTTCATATTGGTCCTTTCTTTTGTAGACATCTGTACAATCTTTCTTGGGTTCCATTTCCGTTTGACCATGTTTTATGATCTATTTGCAGTTCCCGAGATACTTGAGCTTTGTGAAGGGTGTAGTGGACTCGAACGATCTTCCTCTTAATGTTTCCCGTGAAATTCTCCAAGAAAGTAGGATTGTAAGTATCACTACAGTTAGTGACACAAATGTGGATTGTATATAAATCACCCTCTCCATAACTGTTCCTTCCTTGTAATCGTATTCAGGTAAGAATCATGAGAAAGAGGCTCATTAGGAAAACCTTTGACATGATACAAGAAATCGCTGAAAGTGAAAACAAAGAGGTTTGTATCTTATTCTTCCAATTTTTTATTCTTAACATCATTCGATGTCTTGAGTTATTCATGTGGTGGTATGATTGATTCCAGGACTACAAGAAATTTTGGGAGAACTTTGGTCGATTCGTGAAATTGGGTTGCATTGAAGACACTGGTAACCACAAGCGTATTACACCGTTGCTTAGATTCTTCAGTTCCAAGAATGAAGAAGAATTGACTAGCTTGGATGACTATATCGAGAACATGGCGGAGAACCAAAAGGCGATCTACTACCTCGCAACTGATAGTCTAAAAAGTGCCAAGTCTGCTCCTTTCTTGGAGAAACTACTCCAAAAAGATATTGAGGTAATATACTGCAATATTTGCTTTCCAGCTTCAAGCTTACAAGTTCTTGATGCTTGTTCTGGTTTAACTTTTGTTCGGTGGTTTTCACTATTTTATAGGTTCTATACTTGGTTGAACCAATCGATGAAGTCGCGATTCAGAATTTACAAACCTACAAAGAAAAGAAATTCGTTGATATCAGTAAAGAAGATTTAGAACTCGGTAAGTCTTGTTTAGCAATTCCTGCGCAATCAGTGTGAATATATTCTTTCTAACAAAGGGTAGCGCCGTTTTTTGGCAGGTGATGAAGATGAAGTAAAGGATAGGGAAAATAAACAAGAATTCAATCTTCTTTGTGATTGGATTAAGCAACAGCTCGGCGAGAAAGTTGCCAAAGTCCAAATCTCAAATCGTTTGAGCTCTTCTCCTTGTGTGCTTGTCTCAGGCAAATTCGGGTGGTCTGCTAATATGGAAAGGTTAGTACTTTAGCCAGCTATAAGAAGAAAAGCTTGTCAAACCCGAAATCTACATAATAACATGTGTTTGTTCATGATGCAAAGGCTAATGAAGGCACAAGCTCTTGGAGATACTTCAAGCTTGGAGTTCATGAGAGGTAGGAGAATACTAGAGATCAATCCAGATCATCCTATCATCAAAGACTTGAATGTAAGCAAGCGCGTGCCATTTCCTCTTCAACTCTCTCTCATCTCAGTGATCTCGAGAAAAGTCGTTTGATTTCTGTACTTTGTTGTGCAGGCTGCTTGTAAGAATGCACCAGAGAGCAGTGAAGCAACAAGAGTGGTTGATCTCTTATATGACACTGCTATAATCTCAAGTGGATTCACTGTAAGAAATATCTAAAAGCTCTCTTTAAGTAATAGTCTTAACCTTTTATACTCACTTCTGATGTGTTTGTTTGATCACAGCCTGATAGCCCGGCCGAGCTAGGGAACAAGATATACGAAATGATGGCAATGGCGGTTGGAGGAAGATGGGGCCGAGTCGAAGAAGAAGAAGAAGAAAGCTCGAATGTGAATGAAGGAGATGACAAAAATGAAGAAGCAGCTGAAGTCATTGAACCATCTGAAGTTAGGGCAGAGAGTGATCCATGGCAAGATTGATTCATTTTCTTTTCTTGTTTTCTGCAGTGAAATTTTTGACACAAAATGCTTTTGTTTCTACTATTAGTAGGATTGTGTTCTTGGTGTTTTGGGGGTACACAAGTATCATGGGCCTAACGAAAGCCCATTATTGAATTATGTTGTGAACGAGAATTTATCCAATATTTTTAGGTTTGTTATAAACTCATTTAGTGGATGCCCATTAGAGGCCTATGTTCTAGAATATTTTTAAACCCTAGTTCCTCTCCAAGTATTGTATCCCTATATATACTCTATACTTCTCATGGAACAACACAACACCAATTCCTATTCTCTTCTCTTCTCTTATTCGCAACACGTTATCAGCACGATAACCTAACCACTGAGTAAAACCCTAGTCACTAAAGTAAAACCCTAGCCACTTGAGTAAAACCCTAACTTTTATAACATCTCGCACTTGGCTTCGGTTCCACTTTATTTTTCATTAAGGTAAGTGAATCTCTCTCACTTTAGCATACGGCACATCTAATTTTATTTGGTAAAGCATAAGGTTAACGTCATACTTCATATATAGTATCACGTTAGTTTTATAATTGCTTTGATAAAAAAAAAAAAATATTTTATAAATTATTTTTATGTTTGATTTTGTGATTCGATAACATACACATGTTAATTCATGAATATTATGTTTATCAACGAGTAATTCTCACAAATCTTACTTATATATATTAATTATTATTTTTTTAAACAATTTTATGTTTTTATTTTTAACTTTGATTTTGTGATTCGATAACATACACATGTTAATTCATGAATACTATGTTTATCATCGAGTAATTCTCACAAATCATACTTATATATATATATTAATTATTAATTTTTTTTTTTAAAACAATTTTATGTTTTTATTTTTAAGTTTGATTTTGTGATTCGATAACATACACATGTTAATTCATGAATACTATGTTTATCATCGAGTAATTCTCACAAATCATAATTATATATATATTAATTTTTTTTTATAATCATACTCGTATAAAGCAACTCTAATTAACACACGGACTTTAATACGTTTTTGGTTCTTAAAATCACATATTTTATTATAAAATTAATCGATCATGATTAACGCTTCTCTTCTATTAAACAAAAAATATTTTATAATTATAAATTGAATTTCTATTATGATCGAGCTAAATAATTTTCATATATTTTCCATCGAGTTAAGTATTACTTCATATTATAAGTAACCCATGTTTGATCGCAAGTTCATGCTTCTTATTGCTTTCATATTGCAACACATGTTTTTACACATGCTTTAAATTGAGATTGCATTGTCTTGATCAACAAATTTTTAATTGTTTGATATTTGTTGGTCTGATGAGTCTATGAAATTAAATCTAGACATATGGAGACATACATGATCTAAGATATCATGACGTGATTATGATCTTACTGGACAGTAAAATCTCCTCTCGGTAGAGGTAGTAAAGTGTGCATGACTTTATGTCATCTTGTTATTTTACAATAAAATTCATGAATCGCATTCGATTGATTTTGGTCCATTCCCTGAAGTGAATGTGACACGTTATATATATATAAAAGAGCACACTAAATCAAGGAAGTTGCTACAGAAACTATCTTAAATGGTCATGAGCAAAGTCTAACATGTTTCTTTCCAGAACTTAAATTTTCACTAGAAGTGAAAAAATAAAGATAGTAAGAAATAAGAGATTTATGTCATTTGATGATGAAAGAATCTAGTATGATTACAATGTAGTTTGAAATCATTGATGCATTATACTCTCCCAATCATACAAATAATTGGATGATAAAATACATGACCCAAATTGGGATATTTTGTTAATTATATAGTGAGATACAATTCGAGATAGATGAACCTGAAGTTTCATATCATCTCGAGGGGGAGAATTAGAGAATCTCACATAGACTACAAATGAACATAATAAGTGACATATTTAGAAGATTATGTTCACTAAGTTCTTCGAACAATTCTTAAAGGAAAAGTGTGATCACCAGAATGTGATATTACATAAAACTAGCTATGTAATTGGCTAAATCTAGCTATATCCAAGATTACAAGACTAAAAGTCTGTGAGTGAATATAATTAAGGTATGTTAGAATTACTTGCAAATTGATATTATATTGAGAGAATATCTCTAATGCGGAGTTGGTAAAGCATACATAATAAAATTTCCATGCAAGTAATGTTGTCCTATAGACACAAAGTCATGAACAAGAATTTAAGAAATATTATGGATTCTTCTTGAGGATGAGAAAATATATATGAGTTACTGATAATAAATCATACTCATATTTGACTAGTTTTGATATATTCCCTGAAGTGAATATAATATCTTACATATATAAAAGAAAAGGATTATACAAATTAAATCCTTGAGAAAGTAGCTACCAAATTGACCGCATTATCACCACTTTCTGACGATACTCATCATTGGCTTTAGATTTTCCGGGTACACTCCATTTCTAAATTCTTGATTCTCATACCATATATTTATATATGTTTTAGTTAAATTTATCTATAAGATTTACTTTACTTTATTATAGATTTACTGTAAGATTTACTTTACCATAATATCTCGTTTATTGCTACATGCTTCATGGTCCAAATCCATGCTTGGTTATCATGGACTAGAGAAGTTCATTTGATTATGATATCCCCTCGAGGGAGAAAGTGAGTAGCAATAAAAAAAGTAAACCAGAAGTTTACTAAGAATGAAAGTAAACCAAAAGTTTACCAAAAATTTATATGATTGGCTTAACCGGATTGGTCATCCTGGTTTGATAATGATGCGAAAAAAAAAATTGAGAATTATGTGGACATTAAGTGAAGAACTAGAAGATTCTTCCTAATGATTTATCATAGGTTATTCGCTTAGAAAGCAATATGATAATATGGCTTTCACCACTCAAAGATGATTTGGACTCTATCAATTTTTTGAAATATATACAAGGAGATGATTATGGGCTGATCACCCACTTCGTGACATTTATGCATCGATTCAATGGACGCATTGACTCGATTGTTGCATCCTAGAAGGTCACATTTATCCTTGTTATAAACTAGCAACCGGGAGTTTGTGAGGTTACTTGTTTATAAGTTCCAAAATTTATGTTTGAAGCCTAATTATTATATATGTCCATTGTGATATGTGTTGAACATTCAGAAGCTCATGTTCATATACAAAATTTTAGTAGCATTGATTCGCATCAAGCCAATGAATAACTAATTGTTCTCCCCATCATTATTGGTTTAGGGTTGGAAACCAAATAGTTTCCATCTGAACGATCTTTGAATGAAAGATCTATGAATGTGAAAAGTGCTCCACCACAGCGCTTGATGATGGAACCTCAAAAGAGGATAAGTATATGTTGGATATAAAAGATAATTAAGTATACAGAGTCATCCCTGAAGGATTTATATAAGGCTCAACTCTGTGGACTCTCATGTTAATGAGTCAGTTTTTCCAACATTAGGGGGAGAAAGTAAACAGCTGGAGAAAGAGATAAGTATGTATGAATTATCAATGATCCTCGGACTAGAGTATGTACATTAGTAGTCCAAAAAGATAATTCATAAGCATTACTTAGCGTAATAATTGCCAGACGCATTTGCTAACCCAAATAGAGTGATAAAGTCACATATACCAGCTGTATATGCTCCAAATTATAAATGATGTCCAAGAAGGGCGATATCAAACTGCTAAAGAGTCTAAAGATCGCCTGAAGCGTGATAGACCGATTTGGTTCCAAATATAATTATCTTCGAAAAAGAAAAGGAGCAAGAGATGACCAAATCGAGGAAAGAAAGATAATCTCCCGAAGAGATTGAATGATCTCTAGAAGAGACATAAACATGACAAATAAAAAATTCAAGTACTTGAAAATGAAGAGTTATAGCTAGATATGTCATGTATGGAATAAGTTGGAACCATAAAGCAAATCGATGTCGTAATATTTTTGCATGCAATGAGCAGTTGATATTATTGATAAAAAGAGAGGATCATGAAAGAAAATCTATTTAAAAGTGTACACAAAGTAATGATTGGCCAAGATGGAAAGGAAGAAATAGACTTATAATTATAATCTCTTGTAGAGAATTTTGGACCAGTAGTCCATACACCTGAAGTGTAAAACCAGTGGAAGATAAACAAGTCTTTATGTGAAAAAATAGTGAAAATTTCACATATCTTGAACTTATTATGAAGAGATTTACTCTCTTGTGGTGGATGCAACTAGTTTCAAGTTCTTTATCAATATGGCAAGAAAAAGAATGACTTGATTTATGTTTAAAAGATATAGTCCATATCTTATTTATACAACCCATTGGATAATGAAATTTATATGAAAATCCATGAAGGATATATCCTTGTAGGATTAAGTATGTTCCTGGGAAATTTTAGTCGATCGAATGAAAGATGTAACATGGGGTATAATCATGTACATGTTTACCCATGTAGACTTATCAAAAGTTTTTGATAAAGTGATTCTTAATTGAAAATCATCGAAACTCCGGCAGAGTTATCCCAAATTAATTTAGCAAAAAAATGCTATGTTCAAAGTTCCTTGAAGGATATTACAGAAAAATGCTCATATATATTTGGTCTTGAAGTACCATACATAAAATGAGATTAGAGCAATTCTGTGATTTATTTCATGATTGAAATATATGTTTGACAAAAGGGAAAGTCAAATATCATAGCTTTTAGAAGAGCATGAATATTATGTACAAGAGAAATGTTTAGAGACTTGTACATATATGAGATTTTGGCTTAAAGTCCAAATATACCAAAATATGTCTTCTATAAAGAAAAGATGTTATGGACCAGAAGTCCAATGATATGAGATATCATATGAGTTTGTTCATTAGGGATATTCTTATAATAATTCGAAAAAGATAGCATATATGATCGGAAGTCATCTCTTGAAGAAGATGTTTCCGAGGGGGAGAAATATAATGATGTGCGTGGATGTACTCTTTTTCCCTTATCATAGTTTTTATCCCATAGAGTTTTTCTATGAAATGTTTTTAACGAGACATCAAAGAACACGCAAATGATAGGCACTTATAGAAGAATGTTATCATTATAATGATATATGAAAGTCTATCAATCTCCCATAAGCATGTCATCCATGAATGATATCTAGAGAAACAAAGAGAATGATCCAGATGAATCATCTAGAAGACCGATGAGTTGCAGAAGAATGGCGGTGTACAAGTTCTAAATGTTGTTCAAGCGAAACTTTGGCAGATTTATTTTCAAGACACTTCCAACTACTACTTTCAAGAAACAAGTTTGCAGCATCAAGAAGATCTCAAGTTATGCACTCATCAGGGGGAGTAAAAACGCGTTGCACTCTTTTTCCTTAACCATGGTTTTGTCCCAATTGGGTTTTCCTAGTAAGGTTTTAATGAGGCAACATCTTATGCGTATTAGGATTATTTTTACTCTAATGGCATCCAAGGGGGAGTGTTATAAACTCATTTAGTGGATGCCCATTAGAGGCCCATGTTCTAGAATATCCCTAAACCCTAGTTCCTCTCCAAGTATTGTATCCCTATATATACTCTATACTTCTCATGGAACAACACAACACCAATTCCTATTCTCTTCTCTTCTCTTATTCGCAACAAGGTTTTCGTTTTATAATTAAAATGTTTTTAGAGCATTCATACTCCAATTTACAATTTACAACATAGGTTATATTTGAGAAATTTGAAAGAAAATCAATAGATTATATGATTTATGAGTAATTGAAATCGTTGCTGTTTATATTTTGGTATTTTCTTGTATTTCTTTCCAAGTACATAATTTTTGTCTCATGTTTATCTTATTATATAAAGGGTTTTTAATGAAAAAATCTCTCAAGTATAGTTTGATCCATTTTAAATCCCTCAAGTATAAGATTAATGATAAAACCTTTCATGTATTAGTCTGTTAATAAATAATCATTTTCATCTACACTGACGTTAAGACTTTAAACTATATGACATTAAATTATAATTTTACGTTTTGGCTCTAAAAATCGACACGCAATAAACCCTAAATGGCAAAGGTCGATTAAGAGAGTTTAAGAAAGATTTGGTTGTTCAGATTAAAACCAAAATCGAGCAAACTACAATTTGCTTAAGAGGATATAATTCGTCTTTAGCTTGCAAGATAACGAGGTAATATTTTATTCATGTTTATGCTTTATATTCTAAACTAAACTTAAATTGGATTTTACACAATGTTATTGTTTTGAGAATTTCATGTTGCAACTCAAGTGCTATCATATTTTGATTTGTTTTTTCTCTCTAAAACTGCAACCAAAACAACATATTTTGTCTCTGAAACTAAAATTTTCTGCAGGGCTCAACACAATTGTTAATGGTCTAATACTTCCTATGTATTCTAGAACTTAAGTCCATCGATGGGAAGAACTCTTGAATTTGGGATTTTGCGCAACCATCATGTCGTTTTTCTAGAGATAAAACGTATAATTATATTTTAATGTCAGGTAGTTTAAGATTTTAACGTGTGTGTAGACGGAGGGGATTATTCATTAAAACACTAATACATGAGGGGTTTTATCATTAATCTTATACTTGAGGGGTTTAAAATGGATCAAACTATACTTGAGGGTTTTTTTCATTAAAACCCTTATATAAAGGAGAGTTCGTCAAAATTGTAACTCACGAGGTCATGACATGTGTCTAATATCGATTGAGATGATGACACGTGTTAAATTTCAAAATAAAACTAAAAATGGAAAACTGACAAAAAAATAATTGTTAAGTAATTAACCAAATTGTAAAAAATAAAAATTCTAAAAAACTTAAAAATGGAAAACACGAAAAATAATTGTTAAGTATCTAACACATTTGTAAAAAAGTCCATTTATAGTAGTCAAATTAGTGAGAAAACAATATAGCTTTTAGTAATGTAAACTAACTAGAAAAAATATATAAATTTGTAATAGTCTAAACTAATTATAAAAAACTAAAAATAAAAATCGAGAGAATATAAATCGTGAAAAAAATAGAGACATAATATAAATCGAAAAATAGTAACTTAAAGAGAATATAAGTCATATAAAATATATGGAGAAAATAAAGAAGATGATAAAAAAAAATTCAAATAACTTTTAATATAATTATCCGCGTATGAAAGCGGACCTTAGTCTAGTAACAAATAATTTAAGGTTGAATTTTTTAGAAAAGTTGTTGGATCTGTTTATAAATATCAAGATTTTATGCTTAGTTGTTTTGTTTGACAAGTGTGTGCATAGTACTTTTAATATCTTTCTCTTGTTCAATAGTCATTGATTACTTATATATAGTGATTCACTTTAAAAGACATAGTAAATGATTTAAAGTGATGTATATCTAGTATTTAAATATTTTATTATTATGTTAGAAAATCTCAATCATCAATATTTTTGTAAGATTATAAAGAGTATATTATAAAGAGTATATATACAACTATAAATTAAAATGTTTTGACAGATTTTTATCTATGATGGAGAGAATGGTTTGTAAAACAATTTTTTAGTTTTTAATTATCACAGTTAAACTTTTTCACCTGATTTAGAATGGTTTCTAAAACAAATCTTATGACATTTCACATCAAATCTTATAATAAATTTTTCACCAAAATTAGAATTTCACATTTTATGACATTTTCCATGTGGGGTACGTACCCAAAAACTCTCTGGTCTACACTTTGGAGTAAAACCACGCACGGACCGACTGAGACAACACACGTCAAACATACGAAGTTCACATATGTAAAACTTGCAATTGAAGAAACTAGTAAAATGAGATTTGTTACAATCTTATAAATTATAGTTTTCTCCTAAAGCCTCCATTGCAAAAAATAAAACCCTTAAAGATTTTTTCATCAATATGGCTTCTTCTAAAGCTTATTACAAACTCTTAACCATTACAATTATCCTTCTATCCTTCACGTTAACTTCTCTTGCCGGTAACGTCCAAAACGCCGACGTTAGCGAATGCAAAGCTGAACTCGGAGATTCATCATGCCGCAACAACAAAGTAGCACAAAAGCTCAAATTCATAGCAATCCCATCGATCTTAGTGGCGAGCATAATCGGTGTTAGCTTACCATTGTTTTCTAGTTATATTCCTGGTTTAAATCCCGAGGGAAATTCATTTGTGATCGCTAAGGCTTTAGCTTCCGGTGTAATTTTGGCTACTGGTTTTATGCATGTGTTACCGGACTCTTTCAATGATCTTAACTCTAAATGTTTACCCGAAGATCCGTGGAGGAAGTTTCCTTTCACTACTTTGATCGCGATGGTTTCGGCTTTGTCTACTTTAATGGTTGATGCCTTTTTCATGAGTGTTTTAACTAGGAACCGTGAAGGAGAAGTCAAACCCATGCAAAGTGGATACAATCCTTTCGACGTGGAAACCCTAGAAAATGGATCTAATGCTGTGGAGAAACAAGATGAGACAAGTCAACTTCTTAGAAAGAAAGTCATTGCTCAGGTACACATATAATTTGTATTTTCCTAATTTGTTAAATATCATAGATTTATGAGTTAAAACCAATTAGTAATGAGTGGATTGGTTCGTTGATGCACATCATTTATATTATATCACCCAAGATCCTATCATATTTTTGACGTCGAATTCCTTAACACGCTTTCTTATTTTGTAGTCCAAGATAAAGATCAGTTTCCACTAAACACATTTTCTCTATAGTCGTTTATAGCTAAACTTTACATATCAATTTTTGGAATATGAAATTATTCTAGACTTCAGATCGTTGCTTAGCATGTGGAACTAGAGTAATGAAACAAAGTCCGACTCGAAACGAAATTTAAATATTTGTTTAAAGTATATATAAATTAAGCTCTATATATATTTTTCTAAAAAGTATTTGAACGTATTAATAAAATGTTGAACACGGACTAAAGATGTTTGAGATCACCTCCTGCTAGACTTTGATTACAGTTCATCAATAAAAAAATGATTATATATAGCTCATTATAATGATAATTTTGTTGTAGGTGTTGGAACTAGGTATTGTAGTTCACTCGGTCGTCATTGGTCTTGGGATGGGGGCATCGGATAACCAATGTACCATTCGATCACTTATCTTGGCGCTTTGTTTCCATCAGTTCTTTGAAGGAATGGGACTCGGTGGTTGCATTCTACAAGTAAGTTAGTCGCTAAATCCATCGCTATATATATATTTTTTGATATATAAATGCAATCTAAAGTTTTATTTTTAATTTTAATTATAGGCGGAATATGGAATAAAAACGAAATCGATAATGGCCTTCTTTTTCTCGGTCACAACACCGTTTGGGATTGTTTTAGGGATGTTAATACAAAAGATGTATGACGAGACAAGCCCGACCGCGTTGATCGTGGTTGGGGTCTTGAACGCATGTTCCGCGGGATTATTGATCTATGCGGCCCTTGTTGATCTCTTGGCTCATGATTTCTTCGGACCAAAATTGCAAGGAAACATAAAACTTCAGGCACTGGCTTTTGTTTTTGTATTTATAGGTGCTGGAGGAATGTCTGTGATGGCTATATGGGCATAGAACTCTTTGAGTTAAGACTCATCCTTATTTCCATTGTTCACATAGATAATAATATCTTTTGTGATTTAGCTAGGTTCGATCCATATTGCTTTTAAGCTTGTACTACTTAAATCGAAGTGATTTTCATTTTATTTTCTTGGTGATTGGAAGGGATGTTTTTGTTTGTCATGAGTTTCTTGTTTTTATTTAAATAGATCAAATCCAACATGTATGGATTTAGCGCAATTTTGTTGTCATATTCGAGTTTCATCAAATAATTTAACTTTTGAATTAAAATTTCGTTTCGATTCAATTTATGTCTCTTTTTCACATATAAAAAGTAGTAAAACCATTTAATTAAATTAATATTTGGTTTGGTTTTCAGATCAGTTTGGATTTGATTACAACATTTGGTTGATTGAATTTAAAGTTTTTTTGGTCAGATATTTTGCACGTTGAAAACGCTTTAATTAGCATGTAACAAAAAAATCTTCAATGATTTGTTTAATAAATACTACTAATCTTTGTCATTTAAGTTTATTAGATTTATCGTAAAAAAAAGACTGAAGATTAACGTATCTTTTACCAACCATTTATTTTTAATTTAATGTTGGTAAACAATATATTTATACAGCAATATGCTATGCTCTCGTTACCGTATACAAATCATATTTCGTAGTTTGTAACCTCTTGAGCTAAGAACAGAAAAAATATGGCGTCTAAAGCGATTTCTCTCCTACTCATCTCACTAATTCTTACATGTAAGTCTATCTCATCTCTCAAATCATTTTCACATACTAATCTAATGAATCAATTTGGTTTTGAATCATTAACAAAATCCATGTCTGGCTATTATTAGGTATGAGATCAGTGAGCATACCTAAAGCCAAAGCGCAAGTAAAGTATCTGATTTCATCTCACTCAAGCAGAAAAAGCCTTAACCTAAAGCCATTGGAGACGCCATTACCGTGCAAGAAAGCAAGTGATTGTGAGGATAAACTCACTTGCGTTTTTGGAAATTTTATCTGTGAAAATTTACATTGTCAATGTTTAAATGGTTAGAGAGAGAGAGCTTTGACAGAATTATTAGACATGTTGTTTCTTTGTGTGATGGCTTCAGTTAAATAAAAAACAAATTCCATAGAGAAGCCTTATTGGATATATATATATATATATATATAGAGAGAGAGAGAGAAACTTTTAAGTTATTTTTTCTCCTATCTTAACAAAAAGTAAGAACTTACAATTTTTTTTATTTGCCATAAACGCACTTTCATCAATTAAATACATTTTTTTTTTCTGTTGTCACGAACGCATTTAGTCCTATTGATTACAAGAGTACATATGCATCATTGAACCAAAGAGGAACTGAAGTGCTAACATAAGAAAACACCGATTTGCGGAGACGAGCATTCTTCGCGAGTAGGTCTGCTTTTTCATTCTTTCTCCTAAGACAAAACTTAAGAGTAAAGTCCGAAAAAGAAAAACGTAACTCCTGAAATTCTTATATTGTCTGTATCATCAACTAGTAAGAAATAAATCGTCTATATATATATATATATATATAGAAAAATTGTCTTTCAAACGTGCATTTTAGAATTAATTCAATTTGTATTGTAAAAGCGTCGGTTTAGAATTTAGAAACAAGTCAAAATTCAATAGATTTATTGTAAAAAAACAAAGGGGGTGTTATTGGATGAATGATTTGAAATCAATTCCATAAGTTTTAAAATCTTTGAAATTTAAATTCTGATGAAGTTTATTTGGGTGGATTCTAAAAATCTCTGCAATATCTTGAGATTTGATTTTTAAATATTTGTTCACCAAACTCCATTCTTAAGTGATTTCAAATCCATTAAAAAACAAATACTTCCAAAATCTTTTAAAGTTGAATAACAGTGGATTTTAACTATAGATTTGAAATCTTCAATTGAATAACAGAAGATTTTAAAATCCTTAAGACATGATTTTACAAATATCATATCCAATAACACCGGATTTTAAAGTATGATTTAAAATCATTATTGAATAACAGTGAATTTTGGTTAGATTTAAACTCTGTCAAAATCCATCATTGAATAACACCCTCAAAGACTAGGAAGATAACGTATCTTTTACCAGCCATTTATTTGAATTTTAATGCTGGTCAAACAATATATTTGGAAACCAAAATGCTATGCTCTCGTTACCGTATTTAAATCTTACTTCTGTACCCTCTTCAGCTATAAATATAAATAAAAATGGCGTCTAAAGCAATTTCACTCCTACTCATCTCACTAATTTTTACATGTAAGTCTATCTCATCTCTCGAATCATTTTCACATACTAAATCTAATGAATCAGTTTGGTTTCGAATCATTAACAAAATCGATGTCTTGGTATTAGGTATGAGATCAGTGAGCATACCTAAAGCCGAAGCGCAATTAAAATTTCATAATTGTTCAACCGTACATGATTGTGACGATATTCATTGTCTGATCGCATCAGCCAAATGTGTAGACTTTCAATGTCAATGTACACCGGTTACACCTCGCTCAAGCAGAAAAAGACTAAACCTAAAACCAGCGGAGACGCCATTATCTTGCAATACAGCAAGTGATTGTGAGGATAAACTCACTTGCATTTTTGGAAAATTTGTATGTAAACATTCACAATGTCACTGTTTAGATGGTTAGAGAATTTAAAGAATTATAAGATTTTATGTTGTTCCTTTGTGTGATTGATATATCATGGTTTTTACCCATTTTTGACCATGATTTAACCCGGTTTTATCGAGTCTTTTCGGTGTTTTTCGAGTGTTTTAGAGTCTTTGCAGGTTTTTGTACGTGTGAAGCTTAATTGATGATTATGGAACGTTTTGGAGCATTGTGGAAAGAGGAACTGAAGTCGTTAGAACGGAAATTCAATTGCCGTCAGATTGGCGTGTCGATCGACACACACAACCACTGTCGATCGACAGGCACTTTTCTAAAGCCAACCTAATACGTTTTAAAGAAGGAAAATTGTTCCTTTTCGGGCCTGAAGTTACCAATAAACCGTCATAAAAGCCCACCACGAGTTTTACGTCTATAAATAGTATATTTTAGGTTTTTAAATCAGAACTTTAGATTTTACTTAACAAAGTTTAGAGAGAGATTTTTAGGGTTTTTTAGGGAGACAAGTTTACTTTGTTCTTTGAGATTCTTCGAACCCTATTGTTCTTATTCTTATTCTCTTTCTTTATGCATTATTATTCAGCTATGATTTGCTTTGCTGCCATGTCTGAGTAGTTTGCTTGTTAGGTTTAGGGTGGTTCGAATGGAATGATGATGAATTGTTAGGGTAAACTCACTTGTTAGGATTATCTGTTAGGTTCTTCACCTAGATTGCTTTAACTCTGGTTTATGATTCGCGACCCTGAATTTGGATATCTTACGTTGATAGATTGACACGAAAGTGTAATTGATTAGCCTGAACTAGATCTTAGGTGAGCAAAATTACTTATTCCCAAAGAAATTTGGTTTAGGGATTTTGTGAACAAATTGGACTTGAATTTAATGCTTGTTTAAATTAATTGAATTCGCAAAGAAATTTGGTTTTCTAGGGTTTAGACATAGTTAGTTTTCGCAACGACAGTTGGTTAATTATATTTTAGTGCTCCAAGTTCTAGAACGGTTCTTAATTAAATCCTGATTCTGTTTAACCTGCAATTCTGATTTATCCTGAGAATTACTCAAAAGCCTAGCACTTTGTTTAATTGAACTTTAAATCAACAATCTTTCTCTGTTTCAATTTGCTTTTGTCTTTATTTTACTTTATTTTGCTTAGCTCAATTCGAAGTCAATAATCCTATTGTTTGATTTAACTCCCAGTGATTCGACCCCTACTACGACGACCTCTTAATTTGAGAGAGTAGCTCAGGGTAAATTTGAGCATATCAAATTTTGGCACCGTTGCCGGGGAGTCAAAATCTTCCATAGGATTTTAGAATTCTGACTAAGTTATTTTTGTTCGTTTTTACGCGTTCTCTTTTGTTTTTGTGTTTCAGTAAGCTAAGATGGCTAATCGAGCTGTAGTAACTTATCGGAATGCTGAAGGGGTGAATATTGATAGGCATGGTAATCGGTACAACGATCTGGGGGATCCCATTGATGAAGTTGGTAACATCATTAAGGTTATGGATCCAGTTGCAGCAGAGCGTGCTGAGCTAGGTCGTCAAAGGGTTGAGTTAGAGCGCCGGCGCGCTGAGATTGAGCATCTGGCTCAGGCGAATCGCGGACCTCAGGGGGCAGTAGTTAACCAACGCACTTTGGGAGACTACTACCGTCCTGAAGAACATTACGCCAACATGGCAGCGATTCGACCTCCACGATTTGAGCGGAGGGATTTTGAGTTGAAGCCTGCGTACTTCTCTCTTGTGGCTCAACATCAGTTCCATGGACACCCATCTGAGCACCCCATGGATCATCTTGAGATGTTCGAGGATCTTGCGTCTAGCATCAAGGCTAACGACGTCTCTGAAGATTACATTATGTGCAAGTTGTTTCCATTTTCTCTTGCTGGAGAGGCAGCCTCTTGGCTGAAGCAATTGGAACCAGGCTCACTGACTACTTGGAGAGATACAAAGAGTGCTTTCCTGAGTCACTTCTACGATGAGTCGCGCTCAGAGGATCTACGGGCTAAGATCCAAACATTCGTTCAGAATCTGACAGAATCTTTCAAAGCTGCGTGGGAAAGGTTCAAGGGATATCAGAGAGATTGTCCTCATCACGGGTTTACAGAGGTTCAGTTGCTGGGTATATTCTACAGAGGAATGGATTGGAGACATCAGATGACTCTAGACGCTTCGAGTAATGGGAATTTCAAAACCAGATTCCCCGCTGATTGCCTTGAGCTCATTAAGAACGTGTCTACTAGCAATAGTACAAAGAAGATTGACGAGGAAAGGAGACGAGGAGCTGGTCAAACAAATGGAGCTGAGATTGTTGAGGAAAATGTTAATTACATCAACCAGAATGGCTACCAGAATCAGCGGTATGGGAATCAGTCAGAGAACAAGGGATACAACAATTACAATCAGAGGAACTACGGATCTTCATCGTATCAACCGATTCCTGCTAAATCTTCAGAAAGTGACTTGAAGAGTATGTTCGAACAGCTTCTTGAGGGGCAACAAACCCTAACAGCAAGTATCAATGGGAAGATTGACGGGCTGTACACTAATCTCAATGGAAAAATAGAAGCCATCAACATTCACTTGAAGAAGCTTGATACTCAGGTCACTCAGACTGCTGAAAATGTAAGGAGACAAGAAGGTTGTCTTCTAGGGAAAACGGACATGCATCCAAAACACTTCTCCAATTCTATCACGTTGAAGAGTGAAGCACAAGTGATTCCAACTATTGGGAAGTGTGATCGAACAGCGGTTCATGAAGAAAACCTAAATTCTAAGTTCGCAGAGGCCATGTCGATCGACAGACCCAGTGGTTGTCGATCGACAGCTACAAAAAATTTCTGTATGAACTCGATTTCAGCAGCCCTGTCGATCGACACACCTGATGAGTGTCGATCGACAGCCCCGAGAAATGCAGAGATTTTTGTATGTCAGTCTGAAACCGCCATTGAACGTGTCTACAAGCCCAAGATTCCGTATCTAAGGAGTCTATACGCTTCATGCATCAACCAAGGCAGTGAAAGAGCACATCAGAAGAAAGGGGAACAAGCTCCAACACCATTGAGGAAGCTGCCAAAGTTGTTGAATCCGGGGATGTTTGTGATTCCGTGTTCGATCAATGGTGTAGAATTGAAAGATTCTTTATGCGACACAGGAGCCAATGTGAATGTTATGTGTGAGGCTGTTGTAAAGAAGCTAGGAATTTTGGAGTTACAACCTTCAAGGACTTATATCGAGCTCATAGATAGATCATTTACAATTTCTAAAGGCTTCATTCCTGACGTGTCAATTCAAATAGGAGATTGTCTTGTTCCTACGGACTTCTACATCATTGAGAGAAAGGATGATATCTGTAAACCATTGGTTCTTGGTGCATAGTTCCTTGCAACAGTGGGATTAATGGTGGATTTTCCTAACAAGCGGATCTCCTTCTCGAACATCAACAAGGATGTTTTCTATCCTTCAGTTGTTGTAACATCAGCTTCATGTATGAGTGTTAATATTGGAGATACACTGGGTTTTGAAGATGAGACGAAGAAAGTTCAAAACGTTCTCAAGTTGGCTCATCCCACTCGACGTCATGCCATCAACATTCCAGCAAGCTCCAAGTGCAAAGAGTCCCCCAAGGTGAAGTGCAGAAAGACCTCTAAAGCATTCTCCAAGTTCAGAATTGTCATTCCTTTGGAGTTGAGGGACAAGGGAGAGATAGTTGTCCAAGAGATGCTAAACAATACTATGAAGCTCTTTCATGGTATTGTTCCTTGCAAGTCTGGGGGAGTGCATTTCAGTGATCCACCTCCGGCCTGAACATCATCCGCAGTCAAGCTAATGACTGAAAACAAGCGCTTGGTGGGAGGCAACCCACCTGTAAGTTTTTCTTTTCTTTTGAGTCATTTTTCTTTCTTTGAGTCAGTTTGTTCTTTGTTTCCTTTTAATTTTTAGGATTTGTGAACATTGTTGTTTGCGACTCTTTGCTGTGGTATTTGATGGTATTTTGTTTCAGTGATCTTCAGTTTCTCTTTAGATTTCTCCAACAACATAAGTCGTCAAAGCCAGATTTTCAGAATTTCGACGAACCTGTCGATCGACAGACCTAGTGGTTGTCTATCGACAGCCCCATGAAGCCCTGTCGATCGACACACCTAATGGTTGTCGATCGATAGGCCAGCAGAACAGGTCCGAATTTCATTCTTTTCACAAATTTTCCGACTTTTTCTTTTTCTTTTCACCAATCTCAGATTTAATAACACTGGGGACAGTGTTGTTTAAGTCTGGGGGAGGTAGTTACTAACATTGTTTTCTATTTTGGAGTCAAAAATTTGTTTTTATTGAGTCAAAATGTAGGGAATAATGATCTTTCTTAGGAATAAAGCTTAGTTTTTGAAACTTTTAGCTGTTGCGATGAAGCCTTTGGATGGAACGAATTTGAAACCAGATGATAGTACAGGTTCCCCTCCTATCGCCATTTGCAGAACGAAGTAGATCAAACTCCAGACTAGCACACTTGATCTCCATTTCGCTATATTCTCTTTGATGATATCACGACAGTAAAACATTCAGGACTCCTTATTCTCTTTACCACTCTTTGTTGATCCTGAATGGCCAGCTCATTTTTAGTTGGTACCCAAGATTTCAAATATAAAAAAACGAATTCTTAGAGAAGACCTTTATTTATTTATTGGATATATGTACATAATGAAATTTCGAGTTGCTTTTTTTGGGCTTTTAGATCCATGTTCAAGCCATTTGGCAGAGCTTTTTTTGTTTCTTTTGAAGAATATCCCGGGGGATAAATCCTCCAAAATTTGTTAGAAAACTTACAAACGTCAATTACATTTGAATTTGCATAGGACACAAAGTTCCCATAATGTCATCCCTCATAATCGAATCTACAACATATGGAACAAGATCAAAAGCACGAAAACCAGTCGGCAATTAAAACACATAATTAGCTAAGTCATCACTCTAGACGATTAGTTTCTATATACACATGAGATAGTCGGACATTCCAGTCATTCAAAAGAAAGCCATGGCACAAACATACCAAGAAAGACAACGAATGAGAATCTCTAATCCCTGTCTGAAAAAAACCAACAACCATTTCTGAATCCATTTCCAGCTCCAACTGCGTGACTCGCTTCTTCCAAGCAACATGAACTCCGTAATATACACCCCATAACTC
Source organism: Arabis alpina (assembly GCA_900128785.1). Lineage (NCBI taxonomy): Eukaryota > Viridiplantae > Streptophyta > Magnoliopsida > Brassicales > Brassicaceae > Arabis > Arabis alpina. The sequence goes on from LT669792.1 coordinate 1,940,373, forward strand.
TGCTAACGGTGGCGAGCAACGCTCAAGAGTAACCGCAAAGCCTCCATACCAACCACCAATACTATCCCACATTACTCCTCTGACAAGCAAGACTTGCCTTGCACTACATCCAAGAACAATCTGCTGGTGTTGTTATGAATGGAGTGGAACTAGGTTTTGATGTTGAAGCATCAAACCATAGAGGCCCCCTTTAGAACGGGACATATGTCAAGCTCCACGGAATAATGTCCAATATGATAAGGGTAATGACGAGATTGGATATGCTTGCACACCGTAACCTCAGTGGGAAGGTAAACACGTACCACATTAAACATGTATTGCATAGGGAGAGAGAGAAACAATCGAAGACACGAAGAAACACCTCAACTACCATCGAGTTTACTTAAGTTCATAGATAAGCAAGTCAGAAATCGTATTTCAACGATACGAAAGCAAGGAGATGCACGTTTGGAGGGAGCAATGGAAGTTTGGTTCGGATAGAGATGAAGCGTAATCAATAAGAAAAGTGTAGAATAGTTTCTTTTTCAACATTGGTACACACTTGTAGAATAGCATAAAAAAATATAGCATAAAAAAATATAAAAACTTGTTTTTTAGACTTAAGAAATTTGACATTCAATTCAAAAAACAAAAAAACAAAAAAACAAAAGTCTAATTTTTTTTCCATTCAGACTTTAGTGATTCAAGAGCCTTAAAAGTTCTCCTTAGAAACAATAACAATGCCTTTGAAACAAAAGCGCCTTTGCATGGGGTGGCATGGTTGAGAAGAGCGACATAAAGTTATTACGCAGCCACAAAAGAAGGAAAAGATGATGAAAAGGTCCAGGTGTGTAAATGATGGATCACTGGATCTAGATCATATATGTATTGTATAATATTCATCTTCTTCATTAATCCTTTTGTACAAGTACAATAAATTTCCCTTTTTCAATACCATAGTTTTGTAGTCTCATCATAAGTTTCATTTCTTTTGATATAAGTTATTTAATTCAGTACAACTTTACAAATAAAGTACCTTGTACAACAAGAAAGTAGAGTTTTTATAAAAAAAAATTAAAAAAGCAAAACACTGTCGATAAAAGAATTTTTTTTAATGTGTTTGTAGAGATGGGAGAAAAATGAAAATGCAATTCACAAAACTATTATTTAGTATACACTTGGTTCATTAATCCTTATGTTATATCTAACTTTCCCCTTTCTTCTTATCATAGTTTCGTGGTCTCATCATAAGTTAAACTTCTTTTGACAGAAGTTATTTAATTCAGCACAACTTTTAGAATAAAGTACCTTGTACAGCAAGAAAATAAAGTTTTTATAAACTAAAATATATCATGTCGACAAAAATAAGGTAAATGAGTGTTGTAGAGCTGGAAGAAATATTGAAATTCATAAAAGTATTCTTTAATATTCATCTTCACCATAAATCCTTCTCTTCGATCTAACTTTTCCCTTTCCTATATCTCATAATTTCGTGGTCTCATTATAAGTTTCATTACCATTGATATTTTAACTTATTTAATTCGGCAACTTGTCCGATTTAGTACCCTATACTAGGTCTGGGCACAGATATCCCTTATCCATCCTTTATCTGTTACCCAATTTGTAGTCGTCTTCAGATAAAGGAAAGTCGTAACTTCCAAATCGGATAAATGTATGATAATTTAATTATTCGTGGGTAAAAAATATTTTTGATAACCTGTCTTATTATCCGTCCAACTACTTGATTTGTTACCCGTCCCGTAAATATTTTTATATTTGATACATTCGGTATATATATAATTAACTTTCTTATAATGTGATTGCATTTAATAAAATATGAATATAAAAAATAATTGCAAGTCTTAATAAAATATCAAATATTATTAATTCAAAACCCAAAATAAGCAATGCTAATTTAGAAATATTAATTATCATTCATAATTTAGAGATATTAATTATCATTGATAATTCTAACTTGCCCCTTTTCTATTATGAACATACTCTCGTGCTCTCATCAATAAGTTTTATTTCTTAAAATATACTTAAGTTATTTAATTCAGTACAGCAAGAAAAAGGAGTCAATTTATCCCAGATAAATTATATTTTTCATAATTATATACAATTAAGGAATCGTTTAAGTTTTCGAATCTATGCATTTTTATATATCCGAATTAAAGCACATTGCCTATATAATCCATCATTTTCTTCTTAATAATCCATCATTCAGCAAGAGGGAAAATTTCGTGTCTTCCTTCCTCCTCCCCCCCCCCCCCACTCCATTTATTTGTCCTTCCATTTTTTTCCTAACAACTTCTACTTTTAAGAGAGAAAATTTCAGATTCTACAAACCAAAATATGAATCGTAATCAGGATCCGAGCTCATCTTCTAACAACTCCCCACGTCCCTGTATCTACAGAGTTCCAGACGATCTACGTGGATTTAACCCAAGAGCATACACGCCTCAATTAGTCATCATTGGACCTCTTCATCAGAATTTAAAATCTCAAGAAGTCATTCCTCGTGAAGATATCACAAATGCAAAGTCAATGAACTACTCAGATATGGAGAAGCACAAGAAGAATTACATAGCCACATTCAGGAGAAGGGTTGAAGTGGAAACTGTCTTCAAACAAATTATAGAAAAATCCCAAAGTGATATTGAAGCAAGCTACTCAGAGGAGATTGAACACGAAGATTTTGTGTTGATGATATTTAACGACTCTGTTTTCATACTAGAGTTGCTTTGGCAGGCTTTCGAAAGAAGAGAGAGACCGAAGACTAAAGATCCTATTGATCCAAAAGAAAAAGGCAAGGAGAAGATTACTGAAGATCCTGGGGCAGAGAAAAGTCCCACGGCGGGAGATCCTCTCGTGGACGACCCTTGGGTTGCAAATACAATCAAGAGAGATCTCATCTTGCTCGAGAACCAGCTTCCTTACTTCATCCTCGAGAAGCTCTTCAAATCAATCCCCAAAGAAATCCGCATGAAACGAACTCTCGGGGAATTAACCATGAGTTACTTCGGAGTAGGTCAAATCAACTCCAAATTTGATCATTTCACTGATTTGTACAGGTGCATGCGCGTGAATAGACTTCCTACGGACTTTCGTAAAGGTAGAAATGACGTTCATCCCCTACAATCTATGCATAACGCCGACAAGCTTGATAGTGGGGGAGTTAAATTGTGGGCGTTGGAAAACGGGTTATCACTAGAGGTGAGGTTTGAGAATGATTATCTGCGGATACATCCTTTCCTCATTGATTGCAATACGGAAGTAACATTTACAAACATAGTGGCACTTGAACGACGTCATTACCCTGACGAAGCCTATTTTTGTAAGTATATCAACTTCCTAAATCACCTCATCAAAACTGAGAAAGACGTCGACTTACTTGTCAGGAGAGGTAACCCTTTCTCATCTCTATAGATATTTCTACCAATATGTGTATGTATTGATTCGTGTTGGTATTTGTTATTGTCAGGAATCATATGGAATCAGACGGGGCGCAACGGTTTGGTGGCTGAGATTCTGAACAATCTCCATTTGGGAGTCGAGACTGGCAAGTACTATTATAATATAGTAACACAAGTCATCGATCGCTATTATGCACTGAACAACAAGATCGATCTTGAATTGGGCCTGTCTTCTCGGATGTGGCTTCCGCTTAGGGATCTGCAACGGTGCACTATCTACAGGGTCCCAGATAATATGCGCCAAGTTAACCCAGAAGCATACACGCCTAAACTAGTCCTCATTGGACCTCTTCACCATTCTTTAATATCTCAAGATCTCAAGGATATCACAAACACAAAGTCAATCAACTACTTAAACATGGAGGTGGTCAAGAAGAAGTACCAAGGGGAGTTTTCACAAAGACTACTTGGACAGCCAGATATCATTACCCAATTCAAGAAAATAATTAGTGACGCAGAAGAGGCTATCCGAGACAGCTACTCAGAATCAACTATCTGGATTCCATCTCAAAAGTTCGTGGACATGATCCTGGAAGACTCTGTTTTCATACTACAGTTTCTTTGGAAGTCCTATGACAGAACCCCGAGAGTGAAGACAGGGGATCCTCTCATGGACGAGTATTCTCTTCGAAGCACAATCAAGAGAGATCTAGGGTTGCTCGAAAACCAGCTTCCATTCTTCATCCTCAAGAAACTCTACGATGCAATTCCCGACGAGGCCAAACCGAGGATCCGAGCATTCCCGAATCGCTCAACATTCATGCAATTGATCTGCCATTACTTCGGTACATTCATTATGGCGGAAGAAGAACCAATTTTACACTTCACTGATCTTTTAAGGGTTAACCACGAGAGGACACTTCGAAACGGAGACCAAAACGCGGACCCAGCAATCCCCACAGACCCAGCAATCCCCACGGACCCAGCAATCCCCACGGACCCAGCAATCCCCACAGACCCAGCAATCCCCACAGACCCAGCAATCCCCACAGACCCAGCAATCCCCACAGACCCAGCAATCCCCACAGACCCAGCAATCCCCACAGACCCAGCAATCCCCACAGACCCAGCAATCCCCGGAAACCAAAACGGGTGCTGTAATTGGTTAGGGTATTGTAGGAGACCAAGTGGAGACCAAAACGGGCGCTGTAATTGGTCAGGGTATTGTAGGAGACCAAGTGGAGACCAAAACGCGGACTCAGCAATCCCCAAAGCCGGTTGGTTCCGTAATATGTTATTGTGTTTCTGCCAGAGACCACGTGTTTGGCAGAATCGTCAAACAGGGAATTACCCTTTATTAGAAAATATGGATAATGCAGAAAAATTAGATAGTAAGGGAGTGGGATTTCAGGCCGTGGGAGAAGAGCCTTCACTGGTGGTGAACTTTGTGGGGGGGTTATTTGCAGTTACCAAAATTCTCCATATCACGCAATACAGAGGTAAGACTTAGAAACATGATGGCGCTTGAACAATGCCATTTCCCTGACCAAGCCCACGTCTGTAACTACGTCCTCTTCTTGGATTTCCTCATCGACACTGAGAAAGACGTAGACTTGCTTGTAGAGAAAGGTAACACTTTCATCTCTATAGATATGCCTATCTATACTATATGTGTGCGTGTGTGTATTGATTTGTGTTGGGTTTTGTTATTTTAAGGGATACTAGTGAAGGCTGGGGACAGTCGTGTGGTGGCTGACATAGTGAACAAGCTCTGTAATGGACTCGACACCAGAGGCTCTTACTATTCTGTTATCGCAGCTGACGTCTCCAATTTTTACAACAGGTGTATGATTGGATGTTATTACAGCCTCGTGGGCCTTCTTTCCCCCAAGTGGAAAGTGTTTTCCATGATAGCAGCTGCAATTGTATTGGCAATGACTATTGGTCAATTCGTAGTTGCATTAAAGGAAAGTAAGAAGAATCCGGGTGGGAATTGCTGAAAACTATTTTCTCTTTTAACGTACCTTATCGTTTTCGTTTTGAGTTTTATTTTTCATCCTCGTTTAAATGTTTTTCAAAAAAAAAAAAAAAGTTTTCAAAGTGTTTTCCCAACAAGTGTTTTCATCAAAAAAAGAAAAAAAAAGTGTGTTTTATTAATGTTTCTGTTTTCTGTTTTCTGTTTTAACGCACCTTATCATTTTCGTTTTGGGTTTTATTTTTCATCTTTGTTTAAATGTTTTTCAAAAAAAAAGAAAAAAAAAAGTTTTCAAAGTCTTTTCCCAACAAGTATTTTCATAAAAAAAAAGTGTGTTTTTATTAATGTTTTTGTTTTCATTTTGTACTGTGGTTAATATAACAAACGAAGAGTCTTCTTCTTAGTAGTATTAATCACTTTTCCGAATTCCATGTTTTGTAGGAATCTATGATTCCAAATTTGCTTCCATGTTGTTGTATCTCCTATTCAAGGATTTTAAAAAGAAAAAAAATAAGCAGAGTTGTTGTTTTGCAATTCAATCGTGTCTAGTATAATTTTTATCATTTTTTTTCTTTTGAATGATTGGGACCTTGATCTTTTGTTCTTATATCTATCATTTTATAATCTCAGAAAATATCGTAAAGCTGAAGACTCTGATTCTAAGACTCGTTAATAATGGATCCATAAATTTAGAGTTTTTTTTTTCCGAACAATTTATGAATTTTATTAACTAAAAAATTGGGGACTCCATAGATATGAGAAAAAAGAATCTTCTTTAATTGAAGTAATACATTAACATATAATAAAGAAAATAGATAATTCTTGACCGAAGATTGACCAGGGATTGAAGCAAATGCGCGAATGCATTGGTAGAAGCTTCACGGCTTAGCTGGAATGTCGAAATTTAGTCAGTTTTAATTGTGACGTTGAATCCTCTTCTTTGGGTTGTGTGGAAACAAATTCGGTTGCTTCTACTCACCCCGTATAAACAGCTACACAAAAAACAAGACGATGAGTACGTTAAAAAATTTCACCGGTATTATTATGGAGAAAGCAGTACCTCTCATGGAAAAGGAATTTAATGAAAGAATTTTAGGGGAATAAAGGGGAGTGAAAAAGATCTCTCCATACCCGATATGGAAGAGGTTTGACTTGAGGCAAAGGACCTCAGCGGGCTAAACCATGTTAGGCCCAAGTTGGATTCAAAAGAACCCAACTTGATATGACGGTAAGGAAGGCCGCGGAGAACCCAGAGGCGGTGAGCAAGACCGCGGAGGGCTAGGCTGAGATGTAGGGTTGAGACCTATGCCGGAGCAAATATCTTGACGGATGAGGGTTATAGCGGCTGATATGGGAGTGAGATTTGTAGTCACTAGATCAGGAGATATGGTGGATGCGATGGCTCAAGCGGCACCGGTGGACAAAGGTCATTCCGCTGCGCCTAGGAGATTATTGATACCAGCCAGAGGGAGAGAGGCTTAAACGGCCTGCTATGAGGCGCTGCTGCAAAGGATCATAGCTGGACAGAAACCATCGACACAAGCTCTGGAAACGTCTATCTGTATAGATATCTCTATCTATACTATATGTGTGTGTATTGATTTGTGTTGGTTTTTGTTATTTTAAGGGATACTAGAGGGTAAGGCTGGGGACAGTCGTGTGGTGGCTGACATTGTGACATTGTGTTGGCTCTTACTATTCTGTTATTGCAGAGGACGTCTCCAATTATTACAACCTTAGGCGAATTAAATGTCGGTACAGCCTCACAAGCCTTGTTTCCCCCCAACAAGTGGAAAGAGGTATCCATGCTAGTAGCTACAGTTATATTGGCAATGACTATTGGTCAATTTGTAGTTGCAGTCATGGAGCGTGAGAAGGAGGGGAAGAACAGAAAACTATTTTCTCTTTTAACGCACCTTGTCGTTTTCGTTTAGGATTTTATGTTTCCTCCTTATTTAAATGTTTTTCAAAACATTCCCAATAAGTATTGTGAAACTGAAGACTCTGATTCAGAGAGTTGACTATTTTCGCATAAGACTATCCATAAATAAATTTATAGTTTAAGTTTAACGTTTATCATTGAGTTCGTTAGTAGTCTTAAAATTATATGGACAAAAAAGATTCACATATTCTAATTAATCATGCTAAAGATAGACAAAAAAGCATATGCAAAACAATCATGAGTTCTACTCCATAACAGAAAACCTCTAATGCATTTTATTCCTGGAAAATCCTTACGAGATGATTGTTTCTTCTTCATAGAACTAGGCCATCTAGATTGATACTTCTTTTTCATAATATTCCCGGAAAAACCAACACCAATAGTATAAAACCATTGCACTTTCCTTGTCAGAAAACATGATATTTTTTTTTCAGAAGATATGTAATAATTTTGGTAGTATAGTTTCCAATCAAAGACATGCTTGTTGAGCAACTCGGTTAATCTCTATTTCCATTAGAAAAACGTTAATTCTGATTTCCCTTGTTTCTCTTTTTTTTTCAATAGAATTGTTGACCAATAAAAAGAGAGGCGTTTCTGTGCTTGGGTCGTCGCCGGAACGTTATCCACCGGATCGTTAGATGTGCAAACCTGGTCCAACAGTGTGCCCTTCATGGGCCTTGGCAATCATGGACCTTGAAATTAAGGCTTTAGCAGTTAATGAGCCTTGAATGGTCTGTCTTTTGATGGACTAGACCCATGGGGCATTTTTATTCAATTACAATTCGTTGGTTAAGCTAGAGATATCTTCCTTTTTGGGAAAGGTTAAAGTTTTATGGATTTTGATTTGTAGCTTTTAATCATTTTGACTAGGGGTTGCTACGGGCTCCGCCCGGACTGTTAATATAAGTTTTGAGCTTCATATATTGTGAATTTGCTCTGTTACTAGTTACTTATGTTTTTGTTTGGTTGTAGTTTTTGTTGCAATTGTTGGTTGTTTTTATGCGAATGGGTATGGCCTATCATTGAAACCCAAATATCAAGTTTAGGAGTGTAATATATTATTGTTAAATTTAATTGGGAAATGATGTCTTATTTTTATTTTATTTTAGTGAAAATTAACGGCTCTGTTTTGCTTGCCTAAATTATCCATTTAAATTTAAAAGTGGCAAGAGAGCCTAATGTTTTTACAATAAGCACACTCTAGATTTTTACCCATATAAAATAACCCATGTAGAAGAGCCCAACTGAACCAAATAATTGTGTAGCCCATATGACCTAATTGAAGCGCAATACCCAAAATGAGAGAGTACTCTAAGTAGCCAACGAAGGATTTTCCTCTTGTTGAATCTAAACGAAGACGAACCAGATCGATTAACTTAATGAATCATATTTAGTTTAGAAAGAACCACAGTTGAAGGATGGTGCTTGCTGCCTGAGGATTCTGATTTTGAAATGCAAAGATTAATTCCTGATGGTGTTGTCAATTCTCTTGCGAAGTGTGATTGCTGGACGGTTCGTGTTACGGTGTAGACGGTCATTTCTTGCCCTCCATATCTCATATATGGAAGCTTAACAGGCCAAGACATTTGTCTTTCTTTCTTCCTCTTAACATTTGTTTTGTGATAAGAAAACGAATTCCACACAGTAAAGAGAATTCAATCTTTTCTTTAATCAAACACTGCTGCTTAAAGCAACATCTAGCAAGACCTGAGAATAAAATGAATGACAATATGCTTTCCTGACAAGAACTTGGGAAAATGTTTTATGTAAATATTTATGAACATACTCAAGAAACTTCTGCTTTACAGTCAACAACTTGACCAAATTGAAGTAGCTTACTCGTGATTCCTCTCCATCTTGTCTTTAATTTTCTGGAGAAGAAAACAACCTCAACTCGCGAAACCAAATTCAATCCTAACCATTGCTGCTAAAAGCACCAGGTTGACCATCCTAAGGATAAAGTGAGTAAACTCGACTTTGCAAACCAGGAAAAGAGAAGAAGACCGAAATGACGATTATAAGCATCCCTGAAAAACTGTTAGCTTCTCAACCTGAAGAAGTGATGGTTCCTCAATAGCTTGACAATCATATTCCCGTTTTGTTCTTTTCCTACATAACCCTACTCCGAGAAGAAATCATCTTCAAGAGAAGTAAATAATAAGAAAAACACTTTTATAAACCCATCATCATCAAGTTTCTTCACCACAAACAAAACTCTTTTAAGACACCATGCACAACGCATAAAAAAAGAAAAAGTCATCACATAGATACTATTAACGAAACATCTTATGTTCTAATGTTATATCATAGGTTCATGCATGAACCCATGTACACATAAGAACAGAACCTATAAAAAAAGAAGATAAATAACAGTAGAACATAAATAATAACTTTAAAGATATGAATGACATGAAAGAGTAAAAAAAAACACACATACTGCTGTATAATGATAGTACTGTTCGGCGTGTAAACGCTGCCGCTGCGACCGCGATGAGTAAATAAACAGGGCTGATCTCGACTGCAACCTTGAACCAAAAGAAACTGACATAAAATCCAGGTTGTAAACAATATCTACCAAATATTTAAAATACATCAATGAATCATATATATACAAAATATACCTCGTCAAAATCATAACTCAAAACACGATCAAAAGGGGTAAACCAATCCAAAGGTTCTGGTGATTCGAGAATAGAAACGTTTGTATCCGGATTAAAACGGATAGCATAACCAAACACAGAAGTCACGGCACTGGAGTATTGAGTAACAACATCAAAACGGGAAATTCACACCAACAATCTTCCATTAGATCATCATGAATCTCGGCTTCGATCCTATGACCCTAAGCATGAAAAGAACACAGTACTCTTCAATCAAAAGGCTCGAAATCTGTGTGAAGAGCACAAAATACATTCTCTTAATTATCTAAAGTTACGGTTAAGAAGCTTACCCACATCGATTCCTTGCCTTCTGCGACTTCCTCGTCTTCCTTCTTTTCATACCACTCTCAGTTCCATTGTAAAACCAAGGTCGGCATTGATGATGACCATACAGTGAAGTGTCTACACATATGTCATATCACATGTTATAAACTATGCTTAAAAGCAGGTTTTTCTTACAAAATGAGTGGCATGAAACAATACCTTAGGGTAGTTAGCACTATTAATTTTTGCAGCTGGATTATAAGACCCGCGAAGATTAGTGAAATTCTTTAAACCCTGCAAACATATTCAGAACAATTAAAAAAGCTTAAAGAAAACCGCACAAGAAAGATTTCATAAAGTGGTCAATAAAAAAGACATGTACCATGCATTGGACGTCGAGAATTGTTGTACTGGAGTCAATGTGTCTCTTAGTTAAAATGCATCAAGCTGGGAACTTGACAGCAGCAGTTTTCTCAAATTCTTTAACATGATATCTCAAATATCTATCCAATGTAGTGACTTACATGAGTTTGCTTGGGTCGACTCTTCCCAATCTTTCATTGTAAACCGGTCTTCCTTCTTTATCAACACCATGATACCCCTAAGGGTAGTACTTGAGAACTTGATTCAGTTCAGGAAACTCAAAGTCTTGGAACAAAGACATCAATCAATAACCATTTGTGTAAATTCAAATGTTTAAGAATAACTTTATACCTCCAAAATTATGTCTGTACCAAAATCCCTTCTCCGGTGGATCATGTTAGCCCACATTAACTTTGCTTTTCTAAGATCAAATTTCCGAGCTTTTCAGGAATCTGCAAAAAAGAAGGAAATGTTCATGAAACAAACAATAGCCTCTCTACTTTCATGTAGAAAAACGCTTTCACAAATGAGCATATACATGATCTCAGCATCCACATAAAAGCCTACAAAAACTCATTTTGTGGCATCATAATACCAAAAATGCATTCACCAATAAGTCAATCACCACTAATCTTTAACATTGAAAATGATCTTGTAAGGAGGAGAGAAAGAAATGACCTCACATCATGTGATTATCAAGCCTTAGAGGAAGCAAATGATCGGAGATGAGTGGTTGTCTAAATTCAGACACATCGAAATTCATCAGCATCATGTATGTCTTCAAAGGTAAGAGAGAGGTCCGACCATTGCTCCCACTCATGCTAGGTATTCTCCTACTCACTGAACGTCTGAATTTGCTTGAAGCTTTCGATGCTTTCTTCTTGAGAATCCCAATTCGTGTTTTCTTCCATCCACTGAAACTTAGTAATCCGATTTCCGTTCTCTTCTCTCATCATTGTTGGAGAAACCTTGAAAATCTTAGAGAGACACAACCCATCAAAAATTGGAACTAAAGATTAAGATTTTAACAGATGTAGTCTTTACTCTAAAGAAAACCCTAGAAAAATTGTTAAATCGAAGGAGGTAAGAAAAAAGGCTCAAGGTTTTGTGAATCGATCAACAAGACCCGAAATCAATCGAATTTGAGGAGAAATAACTCCAAAAATCGAACCTTTAGAAGTCGAGGAGCCGATGATGTTTCGTAATTATGAAGAGAAATATGCAGAATATGAAGAGATGGCCTTTGGAATTCGATTAGCATAACGTTATGCTGATAGTGTATAATGAGGTTTTTTAATAACGAAAATATTGTATACATGAGTTGGTGACGTGTCATTTTGATTGGAGGAGAAAATTCAGATTTATGGCTTAGGTGGCATAGCTTAGAGGTAAGGAAATCTTTCCTTTTTATATAAAGGAGATATCTCTTCTATCACGAGAATATCACAACAATTTTTTAGATTCTCAAATTTTATACTTTCTTCCCTATGGGAAAAAATTTACTTACCTTTACTTCTCTCATTGAGAGAGTAAGATCTTTCCCGGCACAAAACTGAGTATTTTCCTAATTGTTTTGTACTTTTGTGTAGCGGCTTATATCACGTCTAAAGAGACAACCAAGTTCGATTTATCGATGCTCAGCAGGATGGGTAGCTTTTCAACATCACGACTCAATGTAACCAACCCTTTGCTTTCCGGATTAGCCGTGAGCTTTATACAAACACATAAAAAATGTGGGTTTGATTCGCTATTGTATAGTTATCTTATTTCTTCTACCTTAAGTTGTATTTATTTGATGTATTGTGTACTGCATTGATGTAAAATCGAAATTTTAAGTTAATGAAAAAGAATGTGATGAACAAAAAAAAGCATTTTTGAAGAAAAAAAAATATACATGCAACACTTGTCACTTGAAATGAAAAGGAACAAAAAAATGTCGAAAATAACGGAGTATGAAAAAAAATATACCCAAAAACTAACATAAACCCATTTTTCGAAAACAAAACTCTATAAATCGAGAGGATCAGAAACTCAGGTCACAATACAACAAGAAGAAAAGAAAGAGATCGACGACCGGGTCGTGCCGCTAACAAAACCGATCGTTTCTACTTAGAGCATAATATTCATATTATATTTGTAAATATTAAAAACCTTCCAAGTTTTTGGAGTGCTGTCTATTAGGATTTATGTTTTGCGGATTTTGGGCGAATTGGAATGCCCATGCTGCATACTGCGGTACTAAATTAGACTCATAATCCAAACCTATTAAGATTTGCAAATTTGCGGATCGATCTGCGGATTAATATTTTAATCCATAAAAGCTTTTGAGAGTTTATCCTCAATTGATTTTTAGGAACCATAAATATAACTTAAAGTTTGTAACCATAAATAAAAACATAATACTCCCTATGTTTCATATTAGTTGTCGGTGGTTTCACATCAATTAAGAAAACATTTAAAGATTCTGTTTTACCCCTAATTAATTTGGTTTTTGTTTGATATATGTAATTAATAAGCTAAAAGAGTATGGGTAAAAATGGAAAATTAATCATAAATGTGCATTGTAAATGTAGAACGACAACTAATTTGAAATAAAACAAAAAACGTAGAATGATAACTAATATGAAACGGATGGAGTAATAATTTCGAAATTAAAAGAGAAACTTAAAAAAAAAACTAAAAATATGTCAAGTAACAGAGCATTAACTTAAGAAACAAGAAAATTAGAAGTTCAAAATATTTATTTTAATCTTGAGTCGTGACATGGGGAGGTGAGTCTTTTAAGTCAAAACTATAGATGGCTAAAAGAGTTGCACAAAAAAAAAGATGGCTAAAAGTGAAGGAGGTGCAACATATCTATTTTAATCTTAATCTTTAAATTTTTTTATGAATCCGCAATAAAATTCGTAAACCGATCGTATTAATCCCGTACCGCGACCACATTGGTTTCAATTTACGAATTGGCGGTTATAAAAAGTGAAATCTTAAACTGCTTAATTACGAGGACCGGATTACATCTTGCAGACTTTAGTCCGAATTGACAACTCAATATATACGTAAACATGCATCTTATGAATTATAGACATCCACCATAAACGGAAATATATCCATTCAATTTTCAATTTAGTTTCGAAATGAAAGATATTAATTAAGGAAACAAATTTTGTATGTATGGCATGGAAATTAAGGAAACTTCCATGAAATTCAATGTGTTTGTTGCAAAGATAAGGTTACCTAATAAACAATGAGAAGACTATGAAACATTTTCAAAGACCACAATAAATGTGAAAAACAATTGAACACCTCTATATTATCATTAAAAATTTAAAAAGCAAAATTCAAAATCAAACAATCTTCTTTTCTCCATCTATAATCTAAAAACACAAATGGCATCACGACCAACATCTATTCTCCTACTCTGCTTTCTACTATCGTGTGAGTTTATTTATCTCTATATCGAAAACTAAACTCATGTCTTAATATTGTCTGGTGATTAAATCATTCTTTGATTAACATGTAGGCGTGTTCATGTTGCTTGTTACCAATGCACCAAAAGCAGAGAGTCGTAAGCATATCCCAATCTGCGGAAATAAAGATGATTGTGATGGCATATGGTGTGTTGTTGGAAAAAGAGGACATTGTAATTTGTGGACTTGTAACTTAACGGAAGATTGTAGAAGAATTGTTCGTTGCCGTGGATTACCAGGGCCTTGGTGTATGGAAGGACTATGTACTTGTTAAATATTGTGAAACTTCTAATGCATTATTTAATGGAATAAGATATTTTTTTGGGTTATTTTGTTTTATGGACCTGTGTAGTCGATATATAAATACAAGAACATTTCATTTTTTTTTATTATCAAAATTTCAACAAAAAAAATCATTTTTGTGTCAAAAGAGGTTCAAACCTTAATATTTATAAAATAATCAAAAAGTAATTAAGTATCACAATAATCAAGTAATCTTTTGTTTTTTTATATCGAATGTAAATATCAACTCGTTGTTTTGAGAATTCATAAAGTAAATACATTGTTTTGGTCAACGAAATAAAATCTTATCAAGTATATAAACAAGTATGATGTCATCAACTTTTATTGACCAAGATTGAAAAAAATATATGTTTAAAGTTCATCCAGACATTTTCGCAAACATCATACACGGAACATACTCATTCAATTTTTCAATTTAGTTCAAAATGAAAGATATTAAAGAAACAAATCTTATATGGATGTGTAAGGAATTTTTTTCATAGTCTTATATCTATATAATGGAATTTCATGGATTTCATGGAATTTTTTATTAGGTAACCATCTCTGTATACATGTACAAAATATTTTCAATAGGTAACCATCTCTGTATATACATACAAAGACATTGCATTTCATGAAAATTTCCTTAATGCAATGTGTTTGTATATATCTATAAAGATATGGTTACCCAATAAACAATGAGAAGACTACGAATTTTTTAAAGACCACAATAAATGCTAAAAATCGAACACCTATATAATCATCAAACACTCAAAGAGCAAAAGTCAAAATCAAACAATTTTCTCCATCTTATCTTAAAACACAAATGGCGTCACGACCAACATCCGTTCTACTCTTCTCCTTTCTACTATGTTGTGAGTTTTGTTGGTCTCTATATCTAAAACTAAACTCATGTCTAAATATTGTATGGTGGTTAAATCATTTCTTTGATTGACATGTAGGCGTGTTCATGTTGCTCGTACCAAAAGCAGAGAGTAGTAACGATCTCCCATTATGCGAAGTTAATGTTCGTTGCGATGGCGCATGGTGTGTTACTGGAGGAGTAGGTAAATGTGTTAATCATCCCTGTTCCATCCCGGAAGATTGTGAGAAATATTTTCGTTGTAAGGGAGATATTCCGGAGCCTACTTGTATGGAAGACCAATGTGTTTGTATAAATCGGCCAAACTTCTAATGGATTAATGGAATAATATTGTTTTTGGGTTATCTTGTTTTCTGGATCTGAGATTAAATATAAGAACCGAATTTCGTTGCAAGAAAGTGGTTCTCCTAACGATTTATAAAATCAGCCAAAAAATAAGTAACATCAAGTAATCTTTTTTTAGTTTTTTTTGGGTCAACGAATTAAAATATATATCAAATCAAATTATTAGATTTTACATTTTAATTCAGCCAATAGAATTTTACTTTCCCATTTTTTTCTACAGTCCAACCGTAGACTTTTTTTTATTTGTTTAAATTCATCAAAACCAAGAGTTCATGATTGAAATTGAGAAAATTATGGTAATTGTCATTTCTATTCCATTTTGTTGTGCAATCTGTTATTTGTGTATTGGACTTTTGAAATGTGTCATCAATTAAAATCAAATTGATTTCACACAAAAAGACCAATTTACCCTTATTTTCTCATTTTCTCTTCATCCACACATTCCTTATCTTCTTATTTTCTTTTTCTCTTTTTTTTTTTTTTAATCATTCCTCTCTCTCTTTCCTTTTTTTTTTCTACACAATAAAATTTATCTCTTATCTAAGCTCTCTTTCTCTTTATGTGTGATGGATGGTGGTGGTTGTGGACATATATAGAGGCGTGGTGGTGGACAACTTTCGTTGTCGCGGTTTCAGCGGACAACTTTTATCCATGCTTAACATTAAATTCTCAAGTTGTCCACTCGGTCATGTCTTTTATCTATGCATACATTTAAATATGAATATCTTGTATTATTTACGAAATGACATATTGATTACTTAATTTATGTTTACAATCATCTCTATTTATGTCAACCATATCATGTTTTTGTCCACCACCGTCTCTATTTATGTCTACAAATTTCATATTTATGTCCACCATCATCTTTTTGTCCACAGCCATTTTCGTCATCATCTTGTCCACCAAGTCGCTATTTTGTCTACCAAGTCGCTATCTTGTCCACCACCGTCATCATCTCGTCCACAGTCTACCGCCTCCATCCACATTCACCATCTCGTCCATTACAGTCTATACATTACAGTCTATGTAAATAAGTGATGAAGATGAAAGAAATAAATGTAGATTAAAATGAGAAAAAGAGAGAGAAAACTATGGAAGAGAGATAGAGATCTAAGCATGATGAGTGATGAAGATGAGAGAAAGAGAGGTAGATGAAGATGAGAAAAAGAAAGAGAGATATAGAAATGGAGAGAGAGAGAAATAATTTCAGATTTATTTTGTGAGAGATAGGAAGAAAAAAAAGAGATGTGTGGAAGATAAAACATGGGGTAAAAATGTCTTTTACCTACCTAATAAAAGACAAAAAAATGGCATATTCTAAAAGAAATTGGATAAATGACACATTTCATAAACCAAATTGAAAATGATGACTATTGTCATAATTTTCTCATTGAAATTCCCCTTATTTAATAATATTTTTGTTTGTTGTATCTATGTTTTTCCGATAATAAAATTAATAAAAATAAAATCTAAGTGATCAATTCAAATTAGACGGTTGTAAGAAAATGGAACAATCTAAGTGATTAATTCAAATTATAATTTGCTGTAATATTTTCCAATGAATCAGCTGTTACTAAATAGATTTAATATATATAAATTAAGTTTCAGAATTTTAAATTATATAATAGGGTGTATTTTTGAACTATTTAAGTATTTAATAAACAGCAAACTGGTTTCTTTATCCGTGTGCATGTATGAATATTATTTCGTAACATGTTTGATAGTAGTATTAAAGATATTAAAAATTATGAGTTATATAAAGCTAAAGTATTATAGCATGTAGAAAAGAAAGAAAATGTTTTACATAGTTAATTCAATGATATGTTGGATAATGAAAGGGAGAAGTTAAATAACATAAGTATTTTATTAAATGCAAACAAAACAAAAGACAAATCTGAAAAACTAATAATGGTTTTGAAACGCTTCTTTGTAGACGACAAATAAACGCAATAAGAGAAAAGTCAACAAAATTATGTTAAGATGATCCAGTTCGATAAATGCATGGACTTGGGTAAAGATCATAGAATAAGCATGATTAACATGTATCAAGTGATGTTATATCATACAAATACGATTTCCAATACATGGATCCGGTTGATTTACTAAACCAATCAACTTCCATGACACTAATCCCTTCTAAATTCCCTAATTACTATCCATTTATGCATTGGGTTAATCAAATTTACAAGAATAACTAAACATGTCTATTTAAGTTTACTAATCCACTAAAACATCAACTTTCATTACTTAAGTTTGAAAAAGCATGTTTAAAGTTTATCTAGACATTTTCGCATATATACACATAACATACAATTTTTCAATTTAATTTCAAAATGAAAGATATTAAGGAAACAAATCTTATATCAGTGTGTAAAGAAATTTTTTCATAGTCTTCTATTTTTTTTTTGGTCACATAGTCTTCTATATATATACAGTATAATGGAATTTCATGGAACTTTTATTAGGTAACCATCTCTGTATATATGTACAAATATTTTTAATAGGTAACCATCTCTGTATATATACACAAACACATTGCATTCTATGGAATTTTCCTTAGTTCAATGTGTTTGTATATATATATATATATATAAAGATATGGTTACCTAATAAACAATGAAAAGACTATAAATATTAAAAACAATCGAACACCTATATAATCACACTCAAAAAGCAACAGTCAAAATCAAACAATTTTCTCCATCTAATCTAAAAACAAAAATGGCGTCGCGACCAACATCCATTCTACTCCTCTTCTTTCTACTATCATTTGTCTCTATATCTAAAACTAAACTCATGTCTAAATATTGCATTGTGATTAAATCATTTATTTGATTGATATGTAGGCGCGTTCATGTTGCGTGTACCATAAGCAGAGAGTCGTAAGAATTTCCCAGTATGTGGAATTAAAGATGATTGTGATGGCGGCGCATGGTGTGTTAATAGAGGAGTAGGAAAATGTGTTATGTGGTCTTGTGACTTTCATGAAGATTCTTAAAAAAAATCGTTGCCATGGAGATGGGCCTTGGTGTATGGAAGCAATATGTACTTGTGGCCCTGACCCACCCTCCGTGGACTAACCTTGTTACATATTGTAAAACTTTTTAAGTTCTAATAGATTAATGGAATAAAATTGTTTTTGGGTTATCTTGTTTTCTGGATTTGTGTTTAAATACAAGAACCAAATTTTCGTAGCAAGAAGGTGGATCTTCTAATGATTTATAAAATAAGTAACAGCAAGTAATCTTTTTTTTTATTGACTGTAAATATCAACTCATTGTTTTGAGAATTAATAAAGTAAATACATTTTTGGTCTGCATCAGAATCCAAACTATTATTGTAAATACATGTTGTCGAACAGTCCATCGTAGATATGCGTTTTGTTTTACTATAGATATATTCAGTTTTCGTCGCGACCAACATCCATTATCCTCCTCTCTTTTCTACTATCGTATGAGTTTATTTGTCTCTATATCTATAGTTTGGTATTATGTAAAACTAAACCCATGTTGTATA
Organism: Arabis alpina; assembly: GCA_900128785.1. NCBI lineage: Eukaryota > Viridiplantae > Streptophyta > Magnoliopsida > Brassicales > Brassicaceae > Arabis > Arabis alpina. Next base: position 1,959,465 of record LT669792.1, read on the forward strand.
AGTATAAATATGGTTATTAAATCATTTATTGATTTGCATGTAGGCGCGTTCATGTTGCTTGTAACCAATGTACCAAAAGCAGAGAGTCGTAGGTCTCTCCCAATAGGCGGAAATAAAGATGATTGTGATAATTTTGCTTCCACTAATTTGTATTATATGATTCAAATTTGTGAATCTAATTGTCTTGGGTCAAAATCAGACCAAACCAAACCGATTCTCTAAACCAAACGGATCAAGTAACTTGGGCTGAGTTTGGGCTTTATACATGTTATACAAGGAAGAGTAAATATGGCCTGGAAGTGCACAGAAAGTCTATTACAAAGAGGAGGAAACGTGGGTAACACCAATTAGGTTTATTCTATATAAGCTAGGTTAAAAACTTATTCCTTGTTAAGGCTTCTTTTCTAGAAAGAAAACATGTATAAGAGAGAAAAAGATTGTTTAGTGCATGTAATTCCCTTTTCTATCTAGTGAAGTTGAGAGGCAAGAATTTCTCTTCCTAGACGTACCGAAAAGGAACTGAGGGACCAAATTGCTTGTGTCGTGTTTACTTTGTTTACTGTTTTGCTTAAACGATCATACGATATCCTTCACAAAATTCTATATATGCGGGTGTATAAACATTAATGAACATTTTGTCAAACTATTGGATTAAGGGGGCTTCCAGCCTTCCAGCTTTCCACAATGTATATGACTTTAACAAAAATATAAAATAAAGTGTATATGACAAATTGATATGGCATCAAATATAAATATAATAAATATGGTAATAAAATCAACCACTAAAAGCAACAACAAAATCCAAATATTGACTAAATTAACCAAAACTACATTTCGTAAAATACGAGATTACATTCCGTAAACTAAATTAAATGGTGTTATTCAATGATGGATTTTAACCGAGTTTAAATCTAATCAAAATCCATTGTTATTTAATCAATGATTTTAAATCCTATTTTAAAATCCGGTGTTACTGGATATGATATTTGTAAAATCATATCTTAAGGATTTTAAAATCTTGTGTTATTGAATAGAAGATTTCAAATCTATAATTAAAATTCACTGTTATTCAACTTTAAAAGATTTTGGAAGTATTTATTTTTTAATGGATTTGAAATCATATGAGAATAGAGTTTAGTGAACAAATAATTAAAAATCAAATTTAAAGGATACTGCACAGATTTTTAGAATCCATCCAAAGAAATTCCATCATAGTTTAAAATTTCAAAGATTTTAAAGCTTATGGAATTGATTTCAAATCATTCATAACATTTTGACTACATTCCGTAAAATACGAGATTCTCTATTTAATGCCAAAAGTCACTAGATTTTGTTTCAATGAATAAAAAGATTCCAACACTCAAATTTTTAAATAGACTATAAATAAATAGCAAAGGATAGGTTATGGACACACCTTTGATAATACACTTTTAAACATAATCAAGAAATGGCATCAAAAATCACATTCTTCTTTCTCATTGCTCTTATCGCTTGTAAGTCTCTTTTAAAATACTTTTACTTATTGAATTTGAATTTTGAACATATAACCTATGTTTTTTCTGACCGATGTGCTTCATTAGGTTCATTGATGGTGAGTGTTCCGACATCGCAAGCTCTTTCTTGCAAAACAACGAAAGATTGTGAAGACCTTCGCTGCTCGAGAAAGGCAGCTATATGTGTAGACAGACAATGCAAATGCAACGTTTCATCGACTCATCAAGCGAAACTCGACAACATAAAGACGATGAAATATGCTCAGGCGTGCAAGGTTACCAGTGATTGTGATCCTAAGATGGCTGTTACATGTGTGACGCACTCTTTTACTTGTTATGATCACTTATGTGTTTGCCTCCCTTAATGCGTATCATAATTACATATGAATATTTCTTACTGTCTTAGGAAGATATTCTGAATGATAACGATAACATGTCTTCAAAACCAGTTTCAATTGAAATGTTATTTATGTTTAGATAGGTAAACATTGAATAAAAGGTAAACATTGAATAATTTTATTTTATTGGTCGACGAAACTAAATAGTTTATGTCCTTCATGACACTTCTTATGTGTGGAATAGTATTGTGATTTAATTCAATATTGTTGAATATTGTGATTTAATTCAGTATTGTTTTCTTGTTAAAATGTAAAGATAGAAAATAGACTAAAATTATATTAGAGTTTAAAAGTTTAAATCATTGATCCAATAACATAAGGGGGTGTTATTTTAAATCATTCATCAAGGATTTCAAATAAGTTCCATAAGCTTTATAATCTTTAAAATGATAAACTCTGATAAAATTTATTTGGATGAATTCTAAAAAAAATTCAGTATTTTTTAATGGATTTGTCATCCTCGTCGTCTTCATCGTCTTCGTCGTTTTCATCTTTTTGGAGATATTCATCTTTCTCCATAACTTTTTCTTTCAGATCGACAAAGAGTTGCACCGACTTGGTTTTTAGTTGTTCCAAATGTCCATCAAATTGCCTATGGTTTCAATGTCTATAGGCGGTGTGTTTAGAAATAATGTCAATAATACCATTTTAGGAAATACGTAGCTCAATTCAACTTTGTAAAGTTACTTCTCGATCTTGTACTCTTCAATCACCATCCGAACAAAATCTTCAAAACAAGTTGTGTCATATGCTCTTATAATTTCCATCCCTCTTTTATTAGCAACACCAAATAACCATATGTTACTCTGAAGCATCGTTTTACCACAAACCATATTTATGAGAGCCAATTTTTTGTTAAAAGGAATGAAGAAAGGAAGACGATGACTAGTGTAAAAGAGGAAGAGGATGACTTACGGCTCGTTTAATTATGAGACATGTGTTTGTGTCCGGTTTACACGGGTTGTTTCGATTAATCTGGTATGGCTTGGTTTTGATTAGACGATACGGTTTAGTTTGGTTAATCTACAAATAAGGACAGGAAACAAATCTATGGTCAAAAGAAAATAAATTATCATATAAATATATGGTAGAAAGAAATCAGTATATTAAATCCTAATAAATCTGTGCCAAAATAAAAAAAATATATGGTAAAAATAAAACAAATTTATCATGTAAATATGTGACCAAGGGAAACAAATCTATGAATTAAACCATCTACTCTTTCTATGCCCAGCAGCGGCTCTGTCTGAGGTGCCAAGTCCTCCTGATGGATTCGAGGGAGGTTTATTTACTCTAACCTTGATTATCTTTTGAATTTGCAGAAAACAAGCTCAATACCTCTAACCACAAGAAGGTGTATTCCCTGGATCGTGTGGTACATTTGGAAAAACAGGAATTCCCTCTTCTTTGAAGGGAAAAGATATTGGCCACAAGAAACAAGGAAAAAATATTGTAATGAATCGGAAAAATGGTTTCTAGCTCAACAAGTGGAACTAGTTGAGACAAGTAAAGTGGAGAAAGTACAAAAGAGAAGCAAAAGATGGAAAGCTCCTCCACCAAATTGGTTCAAATGCAATGTTGCTTGTTCGTGGTTTAAGGAGAATCTCAGTGCAGGTGCTGCATGGGTACTAAGAGACTCAACAGGGGAGGTAAAGTTGCATAGTAGAAGAATTTTTGCTGGTTTGGACTCCAAACTTGAAGCACAGAAAGAGAGTTTTTTGTGGGCTATGAAAAGTATGAAGGATCATAAGACGGATAGAGTCATTTTTGCAGGTCAAGCTCCGGAATTAATTGGTGCAATTCTGAGACCAATCGCTTGGCCCTCTTTTATTCCATATGTTTTTACACTGATCAATGCTTTGAGGGGCTTCAGAGAATGGAGATTAGTAGTAGAGGAGCCTTCAATGAATAGAGGTGCCCATCTCATTGCTCATAGTGCTCTAAGGGATAATCGTTGCCATTCGTATGTGGCTAGTGATTATCCAAATTGGTTACAAGTGCTCCTTGAAGGTGAGAGGGTGACAAACCTCTAATTAGTGTTTCCCTCTGTTTTTGGATATAGATTTGTAGCTTAAGCGTAAAGGTTTTTATACAATCCTATATGCTTATCAGCTCCAATTTTGTATAGTTTTCGGTGGCTTCTCTTTTAGGGAAGGGGTGCCTACATGGGCCTCTCGATTGTAAGCTCATTGGGTTATTTCGGTTCCAATTAAATACACAAGTCGGAAAAAAAAAAGTAAAGCTAAAGAGAAACAAATCTGTGAAATCCGAATAAAATAATTAATTAGTGCCAATCTCATTTTTTCTAGTAATTTAATCCCAAAGTGATATTAAATATTTGAATCATTGACTGAAAATCTTAAAATTAAATTCCCAAATCTCAGAGTGACTATAAATAAATTGCAAAATGTTCGTAGGTTATATCTGCTTTTGATATACAATTAAACCAAACAAAAAAAATGGCATCAAAGATCACATTTTTCATCCTCGTTGCTCTCGTCATCGCTTGTAAGTCTTTCTAATCTCTCTAACACGACTTTCAATTACTTAAGCATACATATTGGATTTGAAGTTTGAATATAACCTCTGCTTTCTTGGTCGGGTTGGGTTCATTAGGTGCAATGATGGTGAGTCTTCCGACAATTGATGCTCAACTTCCTTGTTCAAAAACGTCATATTGCTTATACCTTGGCTGCGATCCCCCGAAACGTCCTGAATGCGTAGATGGACAATGCAAATGTGTCAAACCGCCTCGTCAAGCAAACTTTGACAGCATTGGGACGATGAATTAATAAAGATTGTGATCCTCTTATTATGAAACTGAAATGTCGTGTCTCGGGTTACATGTGTTTTGATGGCCGTTGTATTTGTCACAATTAGTCCCTATATGCATACTTGTTCTTTTTAATTATATTCAGAAGATGTTCGCAATAAGAATATTTATTCAGAACAAGTTTTAGTTATTCTTCTCACTAGGGTTGGACTCGCCCGTTGGGCGAGTTTTGTTTCTTTTGATGTTCTTATGTTATTTTCCTATGTTTGAAAACTATATCATATATAACGTGTACTGCAAAGTATTTATATTAGTATATATCTTTTACATTCATTAACATATTATAAGATCATATGTTCAATAATTAATTTGAGTGTGAATTTTTTTTTTTTTTTTGAAATTCTTCCAATTTGGCATTTGATTTTAAATAAATAATTTTTAGCTTCTAAAAACTTATTATTTTATTTTTAATTGCTTCTATCTTAACCATTTTTAATCATAATCGCTTAACATGCATAAGAATATATTTACTTTTTCTTAAACACTTTAAAAATATTTTTCCTAGATTTTAGTGTTAAAGCATTGATTCAAATATTGAATTATCAAATAGGTAATTCTTTGGATCATGGTGTATAACTGCGTACACTTTTACATAAAAATCATATATCATTCTCCCTATATTTTGTTGTATAATTCATGAATAACGCGACCATTCATTTTTAACTTTATATATATATCAAAACTTAAGATTATTTATTTATTTTTAATTAAAGTATTGCAACGTTTTCAATTTTTTCTTTTATACTTCCAAAAACTCAATTATATTGAATAAATTCTTTTTTTTCTTTTGGACAAATCTTATATTCCAAATTTTTACTTTACTTTCTTCTCAAATTTTTTGATATCCTTTAATGAAATCATATATCCTATTTCTAATTAAACCTTCAGCCTCATAGCAATCGGCGGAAGCTCAATTATGATGCCTTAATAATTGAATCATTTAATCTATTTTTGTTTGATTATATCTCATGTCATTTATTTACATTTTTATTCATTGCTTTTATATGTAAACTCATAATGTTTTTATTATTTTCTAATGAATTTTATTATAAATGATATATATTCATTATTGTATTTTTAGTTTAGAAAATAAAATACTCAAATAATCCTAAAACATCGTTCGCGTGATACATGAGTTTTATAATTTTATTAACTTAACGATAAAATTTTGATTTTACCATTTACAGTGTATACCTCTTATCTTTCAAATAATGGTATTATAACACTTTCAAATTTGTCTTTCATCCTTTCATAAAATTCAAAAATAACATAATGAAAAAATTGTATATTCCAAATTTTCATCTTATTATCTAATCTTTACTAAGATGGTTGAGTAGCTTTTTAGTGAAATAATATATATATTCTTTTTGTAGATTGACAACTCCTTAACAATTGTTTGACACTGAAATTATTTAGGTTTTTTTCTTTGATTTTTTGATGTCGTTTATAATTTTATCCATTTGTTCTTCTATGTATATTTATTTTACATATTTCCAATTTCTTAAACTGATTATATATATAAAAACTTTTAAGCAAGAAGGCCAACCCGTTGTTTAGAATTTAAAATTATATTGATTTTACTTGTTTAACCCATTTTTTACTTACTTGTTTAAACTCTACGTATATTTACTGATTTTCGTTTTTTAATTTAATTAAAAAGTGTAATAGTTATTAGTAACAATAAATATACATAAACGACATCATCTTTAATGAGATGGTTCAATATCCTTGTAGTGAAACAATATATATTATTTCTCTTTAGATCAACAACATCTTAACAATCGTTTGACATTCAAATTATTTAGATTTTTTTTATTTGATTCTTTGATGTTGTTTATATTTTTATTCATTTGTTCTTATATGTATATTTAATGTACATATTTCTAATTTTTGAAACTGACAATATAAACTTGTATTGTTATTATAAAATCCATTTACCTTTGAAATTATATTTACAACAATAAAATACTCAAATTAATTTTACATGTACTACTTTTAGCTATTTATTGACTTATTTTCGTATTTTATATTTAATTAGATTTTTTTACCTATAAGTAAGAATAAATATACATAAACATGAATTAAATGACACTTAAATTGAAAATTAATTGTAAAAAAATAATTTGCCTATGTGGACACCTTAAATGAAGAGAGGAGTGTGCTATTATATATATGATTATGAATTAAAATTGAACGGTTCACCGTTTAGTTTATCTCCTTAAATGTTCAGAGATTATAATTTAGAAGTGAGAAAGAAACAACATTTTATTGTATACTAATAAGATCAAATATATCAACTGTAACATATATCAAATCCAACTATCGAAACCAAGGTAAACGTGAACTAAACGACGATCACTTTTGTTTATAAAGAAAACTTTTGATTTTTAAATAAAAGATATAAAAATTATGATTTTATAGATTTTATATAAGCCCCAAAAATTTCAGATCCCGTTCTAGCACAAACACACATTAACGTTGATCTTTTACGTTTGTTGTATCAACTTTATAGTTTAGTTCATGGGATATATTCGTAAGATTTTATATATATTTTATAATTTTTAAGACATGGAACCAAAAAAATAACTATTAAATTTTATATATGTCTACCGTCTACATAAAACGACAAAAATCACAAAATTTTATAACTACTATGTATCAGTATGACAAAAATCATATATGTATCCAAATTATGCCAAACTTATTTGAAAATTAAACCACTGAAAATAAAATCTTTTATTATCTTTTCTCCGTCTAATACAGCTTCCACAATATGTTTTACTATTTCTTAGCATAAAGTGCATTCACATGTATGCCTAATCGAACATCTTCTGAAAAGGCACGACGGATAACATTTACAATCTTCATCTTTCTCGCATCGTCCAAACTGGTTAATATCACCTTTGAAAGCTACATCTGTTTTTGTCTCTTGCATCTTAGCCTCTCTTGCATCTGATATATAGACATCTGTTTTTGTCTCTTGCATCTTAGCCTCTCTTGCATCTGATATGGAGACATCTGTATTGAAAAAACATAAGTATATATATAAGATATTGTAATTAATTAGGCTCATTTGTACTCAAAACAGATATTTGTTGCCATAGTTTTCAAGGTTTATACTTACAAAGTGCAATAACAAGAGTGAAGACCAAGAAAATAGCCCTACGAGAAATTGGTGCCATATTTTTCAAGGTTTAGGAAAATACAAATAAGGATGAAAAAGATATTCAGACCAAGTCTAATTCATTTTCTAATGTGTATTTTTAATACTATTTATAGGGATCTAATGAATTAGGCTTTGGTAAGATCATCAAAGGTAGTTGACCACACAAAAAGGTTCATCAATGATAAGGGATATTGTATTAAAACAAGATTTTCTTCCACTATTTTAAACAATAATATTAAAACATATGTTAACCAAAATCTGTTTGATATAAATTCAATAACATACGTTTTAATATTATTGGTTAAAAAGTTTCATCAATGATAAGGGTTATTGTATTAAAACAAGATTTTCTTCCACTATTTTAAACAATAATATTAAAACATATGTTAATCAAAATCTGTTTGATATAAATACAATAACATACGTTTTAATATTATTGGTTAAAAAGTTTGGAAGAAAATCCTACAAAGAGAAATAGGAAGGGAAACTAAACTTCGAATCTGTAAAAAAAAAAACATTATGGAATAAACTTATACTATTAAAACAAAATAAAATCCAATGATAGTAGAACATATGTTATTTTTCGTAAAATCAAATCGAAAATCTTCAAATAAAAACAAATCAAACAGCTTATAAATTAAATATCTTTTAATTATTTTGATAAACATATTTAATTATTACTTTTAACATATTATGAAATTTCCCCATAAACATATCATTTTAACCAATTAAAATACAAGTAATAATCTATCTAATAACCAATAATAGTAAAACATATACTATTATTTAATATCAGTTTAATATAAAAAAATCGACTAGCTTAACAGCTAACACTTAACTCACAAAATGTTATACATGTCAATGAAAAACAGAAAAATCATTGCATTGCTCATCCTTTTTACTAGATCTATAATTTAATTTGTCTGTCTGATATACATATAAACATATCTACCATGGAATCACTACTGTTACTATGAGAGAGAGATTTGATTTTAGGGAATGAGAATCAAATTTAAGTTTCACTTTTAAGTTTTAAACGCAAACATAAACACTTAAAAATAGGCATTTATCCACTTTCCTTTTTGTGACGGAGATGGATTCTTACCGGCCTAAGAAAATCTATAACCACATACTTAGAAAGGACCAGCCACGTCTTTGATTGATTAAACAAGAGATTTGTCTAGAATTAGATCACATGTTTGAGGAACATTATAAAGTATTTTTTGTTTGTTTGGTTAGAAAAGAACATCATAAAGTTATTTCTTTATATTGATGGATTCGAGATTTTATATATATCAAGATATGCACATAATAATATGACTGAACATGTTTGTGCTCATCTAACAATGGGGAGGCATAATTGACCCTTAGGCATAATTGTTTTCCAAATATCGTAATTCTTTTCGGATCTACATAGTGGAAATTGATTTGCCTAGTAAAAAAAGAAGAATATGGAAGGAGAAGAAGAAAAAAGCTCAGTTGATCTTTATGTTTAATTGAATAAACAAATTACATATTGAACATATGATTTAAAAAAAGAAAGAAACAAATGAAAAAACTTATACACAACAAATCGCACAATAATGAGTCTAAGGTAATAGCTCAATATTTTCGTAAGACATTAGAGATTAGTTCTTACAAAAACTAATCCCACAATAATGAGTCTAAGGTAATCGCACAATATTTATGTTTAGACTTCTATTGTTTCATGAGTATATGTTTGATGATTTTTGTTTTTATACATTGTAATTTATATTGTATTTTGAGTGAAAAAAGTTCTAAAAATTCCCAACTCTATTCCATTAATATTGTATTAAGTAACAATAAATTATATATGATATTCCAACAAAATATAGGGATATTGATTAGAGTAAGTTTGATGTTTTATTTTTATTTATAATTTCTTGTATAGAATTAAAATCATTTTTATAAGAAAATGGATTGGCATCAATTAGAGCCTCAAGTTCGAAAAATGGAGATTCCTACACACTGAAGTTGACATTTACTGACACCATTTCGCAGCAGTTAGGTTCAAAAGTGCCAATGATATATTTCTTTGATTAATATATTTACATCTAACCTTTTCTTTATTTAGTTATTATGGATTCATGTGGCTCTCCCTAATCGTAAAGATAACTAAACGCTAATCCTTCCTGTTTTCTTAATTTATTCATAAATGATAACATTAGTCTAACTGCGAAAATTATTATAATACAATGTTTTGGTTTATAATGATCAATTATTTATTGAAAAAAGCAGATGTACGAAGCCTTTAAGTTTTGTTTATGAATACGGATGGATGGAGACGTATCAGATTATGTAACTCTTATGGTTACAAAATAGGAGAAAGCAATTCGAGATATACTAGGATTAAGAAACACTAGCTCTTAATCTTATCCACACCTTTCATCATTAATTATAATTTAATCCTGCAATTATATGATCTAATCAACCTGTTAGCTAACCAAAATTCAGAAAAATATTCTCATATTTTAGAACTTTATTCGCTCGAGTCGATACGTGTCCACAATAAATACAGTAGAGATTAGAAAATGGCTTACGTAATCTAACAAGATAGGTTTAACTAGTAATTAATTTAATTAGTGTCGGAAGAGAAAGCGTGAGTGGATCACTACCTTAATATAAGTTGCTTAATAGTTAATAGTATAGTAGTAAAGCTACCTTTTATGTAAAAATGTTTTTGAATTCGATCATAAGTATACTAGCATTTATTTAATAAATGTTTATAACTGATAGTCTGATAGTATTGTGATCATATAATTATCATTATCACTTGTTTCTCTATCTTTTCTAACTAATCATATAATGAATAAAAAAACTGGATTTCAAACCTTCAATATAAAATAACTAATAACGATCATGAAGGAAGAATTAAAACTAATCTATAAGTAAATATGTGGAAGTGTTTTAAAAAGTGGGGAAAGTGGAGACATTGGGTCATAATGCATCAAAATATCAACATTGTTCCATACACAATTCTTCTTTAAGCTCTTAAAATGATCATATAGTTGAAGCATAAAATAGGTGAAGCATCACACTTTAATTCGTAGTGCAGCTAGAATTTATTTTCTTCTTACTATAGGAATTACCCAATAAAGCTAGCATGCTCCACGAGGCCTCCTCAGTGTGATTTTATAATACATAAAGAGTTAGATTCTTAGGAAATCAGCTACAATTTTCTTTTATCGATTATTTTCATCTGTAAAGTTTATAAGAATATATTCTCATATACATATATATTCCATTGTGTTTATACATCATATCAGTAATTTGTTTTGTAAGTTATATAGAATCAGAGAATCAAAATTGAATTTAGACATACAATCTACAAGAGATCAAATTTTATAAAATATACATTAATTTGTTGTCGTTATCTAATGTGTTGCCAATTAAGTATTCTTCCTCATTAAGATGATGAACTCACTTTGGAATGATTTTTAACGAGCAAAGAAATAAAGCATGTAAACAAATGGTTAAGATTTAATGGTGAATTGGTATTGATACCAAATTACTTCTAAAGGTTGAGATTGTTGGGATATCATATTTAGATTAATTTTTATCAATTATATTATCTTCAACAGCATTAAAATTAATTAAAAATGTTTTAAAATTCAAACCAGTTGAGTAGTGTTTATATAAGAGATATCGTATTGGTAACAACGAACATTATGTATTAACAAATCCATCTTAGGATTAAAACGATGTGGGGTAAAAAAAGAAGAAGATAAGAACAACTATTTACTCTGAACAAAATTGTCTAAATATATTGCATAGGCTGGTCATTTCTTCTGAACAAACATCATTTTAAATACAACTTGGTGCGGCCAGTGACAAAATCTATAGCCGTCTTCAGTTCAAAAGTTAAGTAGTGCATTGTCCAAATTAACGAGTACTTCCAACTCGGCATGTAGTGGAGATAGACTCTTCGCAGAATCCTCGCTCTCATCAAAGTCCGATAAATACTTTTTCCCCTAGAAATAAGTTAACTACATAACATGGAAAAAACTTTACAAAATAGAAACTAAAACAAAAGGTAATTAAATTAAGTTTTTTTTTTTGAAACTTTTGATATTTAAATTAAGTTCCGTCAATAAATTGTAGATATCCGTTGAGTGCCGATTAAATTCAAATAATCTATTATGATATTTTCTTTTCTTTTTTGCTATTATGAAATTTTCACTCTCCCACCAATATAAATGACGAAATATAGTTGTTTTCCCCCCTTATAATATTCTCTAAATACATATTTTAATAATCCAGAGGACCCCACTTTTACATGATTCACTTAACTCTCCAACATTATAAAACCCTTCTCCCACTTCTTCCTCTACCTTCAAACCAACTTCACACAAATTACAAACTATTTCATATTTCATCTCTCACTCTTACAAACCAAATATTAAGCCATGATTCCGGCAGAAATCACCGGATATTTCCAATATATATCGCCCGAAAACTTAACAACAATCCCGGCGGAATTCAACATAATAAACATGCCTTCATCTCCAACCTCATCCTCTTCCTTAAACTACCTAAATGATCTCATCATCAACAACAACAACAACTATTCCTCATCATCCAACGGTCAAGATTTCATGATGAGCAACAACTCAACTTCCGACGAAGATCATCATCATCATCAAAGCATCATCATATTGGACGAGAGGAAACAAAGGAGGATGCTTTCGAACAGAGAATCCGCGAGGAGGTCGAGGATGAGGAAACAGAGACATCTAGACGAGCTTTGGTCTCAAGTGATAAGGCTTCGTAATGAGAACAACTGTCTTATTGATAAGCTAAACCGAGTATCGGAAAATCAGGATAGCGTATTGAAGGAGAACTCTAAACTCAAAGAAGAAGCTTCTGATCTTCGACAGCTTGTATGTGAACTGAAATCTAGCAAGAACAACAGTTTTCTTTGAGATCAGTTCGAAGATATTTAGCTTATCTTCAACTGAAAAAAGATCGAGGGATTTTGTTTCTGGAATATAAATTTGGTAACGATCATATATTATATTGTAAGATCAAAGTATGTAATGAAGTTAAATAATCTAACTTAGTTCTTGAGCATATTCATGTTCTCTCTTTTTTTTCCCCATAAATTTCCTTTTTATTCCTTTTTGCTTTCTTTCTCTTTCAAAAGAGAGACCATTTTGAGCATTACAAAGTAGATAAAGAGGAATCAGAATCATCACACGCAGGTGATGAACAAATGATCCAAAACTATCTAGCAAGATGAGTGTTTAAAAGCAACAAGAGAACCAAACCTAACATGACAAGTACAAAACAGAGAGAGGTACTACTAGTCTTGATGAACCGAAATGTGAAGATCATTAGCTGCAAGAGTTGTGGTTGTAACCTGGAAAAACTCAAACCAAGTTGATAAAAACGTGGTGGCGGAGCTCATATCTGATTCACCACTTGCCTTGCGGAGCTCATATTCATGTTCTCTATTTTTTATTTACTTTAGTATAAATTTATAAACAAGTATGATCATAGACGTACCAGCAAATATATTTATACATTACATATCTGATTGGTAACATGCATACGTGACTGACCCTTGGACCAAACGAACTAATTAACATGAAATTGCGGTATTCATAATCAAAAGATTTACGTTGTGTTTGTGATTTAATGTTAGATCGAAATTTCCACTTATGATTATTTCACCTTACTGTTCTGTAAATAATTTCATTTTTTTTTTCACTATTATATTAGGTCGCCTTGTGACCAAATCAGAAGCTGTGATAATCTTACTTCGACTTTTTTTTCTTTTTTTTTTGAAAATTTAATCTTACTTCGACTTCGAAGTAATGTTTGAACTTTGAAGTATATATTCTCACATTAGTACTTTGAACACGTAAGAGTTTTCGAAAAAAGAACGCATAATGAAAGACTAAAGTAGTGACTTTTTTGAGGTTTTTGCGTTTGCTTTGTTTTGCTTTGTACTATCGTTTCTAGATCTTTCTGAATCAGGACTGAATCCACCTGCGAGTGGTAGGTCTTGAGTCATTAGCATCTTTGTTGTAAGGTTCAAAAATGTCTCTCTTTGAGAGGAGAAGAAGAAGGAAAAAAAAAAAAAAAAAGTAGTGACTTAGACTTATAATCTACTAGTTTGTATTAGTATCTATATATTTCGCCTTGATATTTAAAAAGGTAGAAGCAACAATACAAAAAATTAGTCTGTTAAAAAGAAAATATTAAAAAATGTGTGGAAGGGATTCGAATTAGAGACGTCTACCTAGTACCCATCTTCCTAAACTAATTGTGGAAATTAATCTTTTAAAAACAACCCTCCAAAAATGTATAAATTCACCACCCATTTATAAAGTCATAGAGTTTGTAACTTTGTATCCATGATCAGTTCTTCTTAGTATTACCAAAATTTTAAACTTTCTATTTAAATCCGTAAATACGTGTGTGAGAGTTATAGACCACAATAAAAACATAAAGAAAGAGAATAAAATGTAGATTAATTATTAGGACATAATTTTATAGTTATGTTCGCCGCATATATACACTTGCATTGGGCATCATTAAAAACATTCATGGCAAACAAGAAAGAAAACAAAAGATTGCTAAAAATAGTGGTCCTTTTTCTTCTTTTAGAAATTTAATCAAACACTTAAATCATTAGATTTTTTTTGTTTTCTTATAGCTTTTATCCACTTTTCTCTCTTAATTTTAATACATTTAAAGCATCATTCCGAGAGTGACAAACCCACCAAGAATGTTTTCTTGGATTTCACCTGGCGCATTACTTCTATGTAAAATTTGAGCACTAAATCAATATCAGGATAAGAATTTCTTAGTTCTATATATTCTTTTTATAATAACTTTTGACCTAATTAACACATAGATGGGTAATGCTAATAGTCTTTGTTTATAAATTGCATCTATTTTCAACCACAAGCTACGTACATGTGTTTATTCTCTTACATTAATGCTATTACTGACCAGTCTTAACCACATACTTATAAGCTTATCATCCCCGGAATCACAACTTACGATTTGGTCGAATTATCTACAGAAAACTATCAAAAATATATAAGAATACACTTAAGAATCGGTTTTGGACCTAGACACAGTAGACACCATGATCCTTCTATTCAAAACGTCGGTCAATATTAGAAATGATTCCAAATAATCATGTTTGTTATGCAAAAATTGTAATCTAGAACTATATTGTATGTGTTTGTACCCCCTAATTATTCACGACTTTATTAAAAAAGTATAGTTGATGAGTTAAGTTTTGAAACGAAAGAAGACAAATATACAAAAGGGAACACAAGAAGACAAAGAATGGTGGAGGCTCTAGTGATAGTGCCTGCCAACAAATAGAACGTTTGCGAGACTACTAATTAAAGAAAATTACAAATACTTAAAAGTCTTTTTGATAATGCATAACGTTCCAATAGCTTTTTTATAACTTGTGGAATGAACAAATGATAATATGATCATGTGATTTTTATACATGTTTATTAGTCACATGCAGAATTGTAAATCATTTCAGCAATACCATTGACCCGAGGAATCCTACACATATAGATATTAAACAGGGTATATATCAAATTAGAAGATTGTTTGTAAAATTATTTCAGAGGCTAAATCGTAAATAAGTGTATTGATTATGTGGTTTAATAAAATGGGGGATTTGGATAATCATGAGGGTCTCTATCTAGTAGCAAGTAGCAACCTTAATGAAAACATCTTCAAGAGTTGTGTCCGCAAGTCCCCAAGCAAACACTTTGAAACAGCTCTTTGCCTTCTCCACCGCTTGAAACACTTCCGAGATCCGAACTTCTTTTTTTGGGAGCTCAAATTTCTGTGTCCCTCCGAGATGATAAATCTTTTTGGCGTTTGGAGAAAAATCTTGAACCAACATCTCCACATCTTGATCATGTTCTGATGTGGTTGTCATCGTAAAGACATAAGATCCACCATACCTTCCCTTTAGCTCTTTTGGGTTCCCTATGCACTTTAACCTCCCGTCTACAAAAATCCCTAATCGGTCACATAGAAACTCTGCTTCTTCCATTGAATGAGTAGTTAGGATTATGGCAGTCCGTTTCTTCGCGCGTTTGATGACTGTCCATAGGTTCATTCTTGAAGCTGGATCGAGTCCTGTGCTCGGCTCATCCATATAAACCACCTTTTTAAAAAAAAAAAAAAAAAAAAAAAAGATGAAACTAGATAGCTTTGTAAACAATTAAATGAATCCAAATAAGGGCTTAAAAGTTTATCAAGAGACAATGCCGTGTACTAACCTTAGGACTTCCAATAAGTGAAATGGCTACGCTTAGCCGTCTTTTCATACCTCCGCTGTATGTTCCAGAAGGTTTATCAGCAACTCCTTCGCGAAATAGGTTCACGCTCTTAAGAGACTCTTCTACAGCCTAAATATGCATGAATTAATGTTTTGATACTTTAGAGGTATATAACACAAAAGCGAGAGAAGTAATAATATATTGGTAACATATATAGTACTTGATTGAGATCAGAGCCTTTGAGATTCTTAAGTCTCCCATAAAATAGCAGATGTTCCCTTCCTGTAAGTGTCTCCCATAGCAAGCTTGTACACAAACATACAATAAAAGAATGATGTTGTTCCGTAAAGTTGAACAAAATGTAAAATGTTTTCAAGATTCTAATTAATTACTCGTGCTGCGGGCATACACCCATGCTAGTGTATGCTCTGTCCATATCCTTGCATATGTCTAAACCTCGAACAAAAGCTGCCCCAGATGTTGGTTTAGTTAGCCCAGTCATCTGGCCAGAAAAAAAAAAGTAAGTATACATTCAAGAGTTTTTTTCAATCAGATGATAAGCACAAAAGATTTTGTTGCAGATGTCAGATGCTAACCATATTGATGAAGGAGGTCTTTCCAGCACCATTGGGCCCTAACATGCCGAAGCATTCTCCCGATGGCACCGCGAGAGATAACCCTTGAACTGCCATTTTAGGCTGGTTCCCATCCCTAGCTGGATACACCTTCCTCAAGTTGTCACATACAATCGCATATCTTGTGCTCGGCTCAATAATTAATTGCTCAACTTTTTCTCTCTGATTAAGAAACAGAAAAAGGTTTTTGGTTTTCATCAAAACAGCTAAAAAATGTACTATACTATATTTTCTATCCTTTTTTTCATACCTCTTGAGTGACATCTAATTTCTCCATTTCTATTGCAACTGAAGATCCCTGTTTTTGCAGGCTAGGCCTTTGTAGAGAACAAGGTTTTCTTATAGAGTTTTTCAAGAATAGAAAAAAGTCTTCTGCGGAAAAAGAACCTCGATCAATATAGTATGTCGCTATGAGTGCGAGAAACCACTCTACGATTATGATGTAGAAAACCTGATCCATTCCACTACTACTGAAATCTTTCCACTTCATACCATCCTTCCTACCCTGACTGACATACATGGAGAACTCATACAAACCACGGTATACAGAGAAGCCCGGAAACAACTCCATTACAAAAATCCAGTGTCCTGGAAAAAGAAAGTTAAAGATTATATTAGCATTTTGATCAATCTTGAGAATGTGTTGTTTTTGATAGCTTACTAGGAAA
Source organism: Arabis alpina (assembly GCA_900128785.1). Lineage (NCBI taxonomy): Eukaryota > Viridiplantae > Streptophyta > Magnoliopsida > Brassicales > Brassicaceae > Arabis > Arabis alpina. The sequence continues at coordinate 1,976,949 of LT669792.1, forward strand.
TGATATATCTTCCATCAGGAACTGAAAGAGAAAGGCTCCCAAGAGCCCCGATCCAAAGACGTATATATAAGTAGCAACTACAATTTAGGCATAAAACAGAACATGTTTCTTTTAACACCAACAATATTGTTCTCAAGAATTTTTTTTAAATGTTTTAACTTTGGTACCTGATGCTGTCTCAACTTTTGAAAATGCTGAAGAAACTAGAAAGGCAATGGAAATTTGCAGATTTATGCAGATAAAATAGAATATCAACTGGATGGTGTAGTCATTAAGCCGAAAGAACTTCAGTCCTGCAAGAAATTATATCTACTAGATTAAGGAATCTTGTTCTACCTATACAAGAAATTAAGAAGATAAGATATAGCAACGATACAGTACCTATTGCTGACCCAAATATCATCAAGCATATAATGTATAACGTGGAAATGGTGAGAAAATAGGCGTAGGAAATCATCCAATATGGACCATCTCCTAGTCCGTGCATTTTCATTATAATTCTTAGACGTTTCTGATTCTCATAGACCAATGAGTTCAATATCACCTGCAAATTAAATGCATGTAAGTAATTAAAAACATCACATGATAGGCCTGTAAGAGCCTGAAGCAGTCCACTCAATATATGAACTTACAGGGAACAGAAGAAGAATAACCCATGTGAAGAAAAGCGGGCCAATGAGAGACGCGGCGTCCATATGAAGCCTAGTTTCTAGTTTAGGCATTTCTTTGACAAACTCGAATAACATCTTTGTCCCTGGCCCTTGCAAATACTGAAGATAAGCATTCGACACCTGCGATATTTTCTCAGAGTTTAACAATGGGTTTTGAACAAGAGACTTGTCCTACGTTTAAAAAAATTGTGGATGTCTTGCATAAAAACACTTGGTTTCTTACTAAATTGACTGAGCGAGGAACTCGGACAAGCTTTACAAATCTCTCTATAAACTCGGTCTTGTATGGAGACCTATACCAGATAGTCACATTGTAGTTGTTCCTATCCGTGTCCAAGAGATCGTATGCTGATGAAAGCAACATGTGAAAATATAGAGAGAAAGAGTCAGAAACTGCATATGTAGACAAACCAAGTGTAAGTAGTCTAGTGATCTTGCCATGGTTCCGACGATGGAGACTATAAGATCATCATTATAGGTGATATTTGTTGGGCTATTGGATTAATAATTATTATTTGAATCTCTATTAAGCCCAGTTTGTATCACTTAAGTGATTCAAAATGAACAGTAACAGAGGGTACGTGTCAGCGTGTGAGTGAGCTTTGATTTTAATTTTTTAAATTATTTTTTTAAATATAAATTAGTTTTTTTTTCTTATAAACTTTAAGTATCACCAATAAACACTAAAAAAACAGAAGTATCAAATTGAATCTTAATTAACAGAATTAATACTAAATAATATTAGTGATACTTAAAACAGTATCACCAATGATGCTCTAATGGCCAGAGCGTTCTAAATCTTTCTGTTAAGTTTTATGGGTTTGTAACTCAAAACCAATTGGCAATTAGTGGAGAGGTCCATGTCATTTATATATCGCTCAAAATCCCTTTCCACTTTCGAATGGGATATAGTCTTCACACTTCCTCCGAATAAAAGACAAACACACAAACAAATGAAAGAGAAATGGAATAATAACCTGCGGTGGCCTCATTGATAATCTCCTCATGACTTCCTTTCTGATATCCCTTGAATATCTCATGATTGACCTCTATGGAGTTATTCCGCCACAGACTCAATCCTTGAACGCATCTCACCTCTACTTAGACACAACCATTAAGTTAATCGACACAAACTTGGAACATGGAATTGCTAAAGTAAAACATACATAACATCTATGAAACTTAATAATATACCTTTCTGAAACTTAAGTGGAGATTGTCTGAATGAGAATGATAAGGCGGTTCTCGGAGGGCACTGAGGTTGGATGTTGAAGATGGGAAGATTTGAATGAATCGCTGGATCAAAATAATTGGTGTAGTATGGCTCTGCTGATGTACCCTGAATATACATATTTTAATGATAAGTCCAGAGAGAAAAGAGACTTGATGATAACGGAAACAACCAGAAATTCAAGAAGAGAAGAACTTGCCAAGATATTAATAGCTGGATTATGCAACCAGAGCTCAGTGGAGTTCGTAGTGAAAGAAGTAGTAAACAGATTCTTAGATAAAGCTAGAAAAAAATAAGAAGATAAGTTAACTTTATTCCCATAGTAAGCAAAAAGAGGTACAAAAAACAAGAGAAATTTCCTAGGATACTACGGTTGTGATTTATTTGACAAATTGTGGTATTTGCAGAACATTTGAAAAATGATGGTATTTTTGGAAACAAAACTTCATATAGTGGTATTTGTGAGAATTGCCCAAAAATAAATAAGAGACATATACCTCGTCCAAGAGAAGGGTTAGTTCCAATAACAAGTATAGTTACAGGACAAGATCCAGTTCGTGTGCACGAGTCAGAAGGAAGCGGAATAGGTAACAACGGAGGCAATGGCTGAGGGTTGGGGAATGCACAAAACAATGCTTGCTTATCATGAGATGAATATTCTAAACCACAACTCTTTTTTTCGCATTTACTGTCAATGCATTTACAACCACATCGATGATCAGCAGAGTTATTAACTTGTGCATCGAACAGAGCTTGAATGCCTACTAAAAGTAAGCAGAGGTACAAAGGGATCACGATGAGCCGAACGTTGCTCCATATGTTTCGTCTCTACACCACATATATATACAAGTCATTTAGCATAAAAGTTTGTTTCAAGATTTAAGATATATAGATGACATTCTTGCAAACATGTATCATATTGTTTTGGAAACTCCTACAAGAAAAAAGAGAGGCCAATAACTTACCTGAAAGGTTAAGTTTTTTCTGAACAAGGCATTGGCCTGTGTCGAGAAACTTGCGGGAACAAGATCCACCATTGAGAGAGCTTTGGTATCTTGTTCTTTTGTTTTAGAGTGAGTGTTGATAGCTAATAATGACCAAATATGGATGAGGGGAAGTACTTAGTTGGGTGATAATTGCGAATTAAGTGCAAAGCATTTTTTTTCATATAGTAACTTCATTTATAATTATTTCAACGAACTAACAACTTCATTAATTTGCAAGTAGGTTTTTGATACGATTTTTTTTCTTCTCTTTTTCTTGGTATTAGATATGCAATAAGTGTGTAATCCAATAAAAAATTGATAACCTTCTAATGTGTGGTGAAAGAGTTTTAGTTACTTACTTTCTAAATAAAGTAATTGATGTTTTAAATTATTATAAACTAGTGGAGGGAAACTATGGCGTTTGTATTATGCAGATTAACCACTGCGGACAGTCATGATTGAGCGGAACCCAAGCTAATCAGCAATTTTAGCTCAAGGGAAACAAAATGTTGAAGTTAAAAGGTTTACAGTTATTTTTGAGTTCGACGGACTTTTTTTCCTTGTTGTATGGTTCAGACAGAACGGTTATGCAGTAAGATGTATGGGCCAAATTGGAATATTGATGAAAAACGTATCTAAAGCAAGAGTTGGGTCGAAAAGTTGTTTTGAATTTTAGTTCGCCCTAATATTCTCTCTCGGGTCCGCATCCCAAGGAGCCGCCTCCTTCGCCAACGGTCACCGCTTCTCCATGGCTTGTGCCTCCTGCTCCACCGCTCGTGTAATCTGAGAACATGCTTCTCACCATAGGAACGTCGCCGGTAATCAACCGGAGAACCAGCTCACCCGTGGAGCGTGGTCTCGGTTTGGGTTACAAATCGCGTCTTTCCTATGACCTTCTTTCTCCATTGTCGAGATCGCTACCGCCGGTGAACCGTCTTTTGTTTCAAGCCATTGATGCTTATCTCTGTGTGGTGACGAGGCAATTCACCTCGACTGGTCTCCTTCCAAAGCCACCAAACCAGCCTCTCATGAAGCCATACGAACCTCCACAACCGCCGGAATGGCCAGATCCACCGGATCCGCCACCAGATCCTCTCGAATCTGAACAACAAGCTTCACTTCCGCAATTAGAGACAAAGAACCACCATTCCAGCAATCTATCTCCTCCCCTCCATATCCGATGGGTTTTAACACTATCCCATCCTCCATGGCTGACGCTGCAAGGTTTGACTTCTGGTCTATCCAAGTCTCCTTCGACTGAGCTTCCATCAGACGCTAACCCACAACCTTCAATGTGTTGGTGGTCGTCAATTTCGTTGGTATTTCCGAAGACCATGGAGCTCACTCTCCGATCCCCCACCTTAAAACCGGATGTACAACCATCACATCGTTGTAGCACAACTCCGGTGGTGCAGAAGATCTTCACGAATGGCCCTATACCGGAACTTCCGGACCCAACGACGACATCGGCCCTCTTCCTCGGTTTGTCAAATCCGACCCAGTCGAACCCTCCTCCACCAAAACTGCCAGATCCACCACCATATATGTCTCCTGCATCTCCGCTCTCCACCTCCATAAACCACAAATCCAGCGACATTGCCTCACTTCTCCACCACCAGCGACAAGGGCTAGTCCCTTTGCTCTGGCCAAGATCTCTTGGAGATTCATCTTTCTCAACTACTCTTTGCACGATTAGGGCTCAATCAGACCTAAACCCGCCACACGCCCTCCTTTGGTGCTGGCTCGGGTGCTCGCCGGTTGTCGGAGAAGTTGCAGAGTCCCAAGATCTTGTCGTAAGTCTCTTCCCATCCAAGCTAGCTGATTTGGGCCTGTTAGTGGGCCTTAGTCTTTGTTTAGTCTTAGTAGATCTGGTTATTGTTAGTTTAGAAGGCCTAGCCCATTTGTCTATTGGCTATTATTTAGTGGCTGTTAATTCCATTATTAGACCAAGAAGGGTATCGCACTTCGCTACATTCACCGGTGAAACAACACAAATTGATGTGACTAGTGTTGGAAATCGACTATATCATGAGTATAAATCCAAGAGCTTTGACTCTTTGGTGACTCGATCACAAGTTCATGCGGCTTTGTCTCATGTCTATGAAGAATGTAAAAGGACATTTTCGGTAAAATCCGAATCCTTTCAAATTGTGAGAGCTATATTTTTAGGCTCCAAGGTTTTCAAACCACATGGTTTATTCCATGATTCTATCTGCTTTAGTTTCATATTGGCATGTTATGCCCTTGTAACCGTTACACTATTTTAAGCTAATGAAGTTCTTTGTTGTCCAAAAAAAAAAACCAAGAGTTGGGTCGAGATGTTTTTGAAAACAAGTGGGAACCGTTGTTTGTGGCTTGTCGCATGGATATGACGGAAACAATTTTTTGGATAGTTTCTAGGCAGTTATCACGTCTTTTCTATTTTTTTACGCGGAGAAACATCTGAAAAGATTTTGAAAGAAACCGAATTTTTTTTTGAAAGAATCTATGGAAAGACTCGAGTGTGTGATACGAGGAAAAATACTATTAAATTTTTAATCCTAATTAACCACAAGTGCTTAGCAAATGTCAGTTTAATATTTACATATCAAACCCACAAAGAAATTGATTAGGACAATGAAAATGAAAAGCACTATAGAAGCCTATTTTTTCTTACTTCATAATAGTGATTACTAATTGAAATGCAACTATATAAATCTAAAGAAGTAAATGAACAAACTAGATAAAAAATGTAATAATAAAAACAAGAAAAACTAAATTAAAGACAAGTAGTACCAAGTGCAAACACTATAAAATAAGTATATAACGAGATTAAGATCAAATAAATTAGATATGGATCATGGGTTAAGTGAATTGATTCAAATGAATTATCCACCATCAAGTCCATCCATAGGACAATGATCAATAATTTAAAACTGGTCTATTTTCAGGCAGTAATCTCTTTCTAAATTTCTTTATTCGCATCAACATTAGTGTGTGGAGAATGTCATGTAATGTGTTGATGCTAGAGACTTCTTTTGATTTTCACTCAAAGTTACCTTTTGTTTTTAACATCAAATACTTCAACTTTTCTTTTCTTTTTGGGTTGAACCTGAAAAACGATGAACATGTTAAACAAGGGCAGTGACCAACGCTCTATCGTCTAGTCTATAATTTAGTGGCGGATGGTAGACGAAGAATTGTTTACACTGGCGCTGTGATTAGTGGCAAGTGTCTTTTACTTTGGTGAAACAAAAGTTCTAAAATCTTTGAGAAAAAAATTAATTAGAAATTAAAATTGATATTATTTTTAATTTAAAATAAATAAAAATAGTTTTTTAAAAAAAAAAACGTCTGAGTTTATTATTTTTTATTACAAATTTAGAAACTATTACATCGACGATTTTACAACGAGCATGCCTTCCGTCTTTATCCATGCCACGTTAGACGGTTTTACTCTACTCCAAGTTGATGATTTTCTACAAAATTATCTCCATTAATCTGCAAATATAATAAATCGCATCTTCTAAGATTCGAACCCCGGTCATCTTGGTGTAATAAGCTTTAAAGTCATTGGTCAACCACTCGGTCAAATGTCCTTCCACACAAATCTCGTATTGTATAGTTTTTTTAAAAAAAAAAAAAAACACATACCATATTTGCATTTACCATTTTTAGAATTTTTTTATTTTTATAAATGTTTCGAATTTGTAATATATTATCAGTTTAGATATGGATGATTTATTTCCTTCAGGGAATATAATTTTAAGAGGATAAAACGAGCCCAATGGAGAATTATTAGTAAAAACCCTAAGAGGCCTTATCTCTAGATACCATAGCAACAACAACAACAACAAAAAAAATTCCAGAATAATTTAAAATCCGATCAAGAAACTCATTGTTGTTGTAATAGATCTCAACTCAATCAAATATAGATTTGAGTAAATCCAATTACAAAAAAAAGCATTGGACTTTCTCTGATCTATACTTGCTCTGTTTTTGGTCAACTCGACCAGATTCTTATATGTGTCTGAATTTTCTGAGATGGGTTTGATCGAATCAGTGAAATCAATCAATTGGGAACACGAATCGTTCCCTACTTATCAAGATTTTGGGTTTATACCTCTCTTTGCATTGTTCTTCCTTACAGTACGGTACCTACTCGATAGATTCGTCTTTGAGGTAATACTACTATGTTGCATTTATCACAAAAAACAAAAATTTCTACTTTTAGTAACAACCCTTTACACCAATCATTATGTCTGAATATGAATTTTTACTAATCATCATTGTAATGTTGTGGTAATGCAATGTTGATGAAGCTTGTAGGAGGAAGTTGACTTTTTTTTATTTTGGATTGTTTTTTTTTTGTAGAAATTGGGAAGGATTTTGATTTATGGAAGGAAGGGTTTGAGTAAGAGTGGTAATACAAAAGAGAGGAAGAAGAATAGTAGAAAAATTCGAAAGTTTAAAGAATCAGCATGGAAGTGTGTTTACTATCTATCAGCTGAGTTACTTGCTTTATCTGTGACATATAATGAACCTTGGTTTACAAATACTCTCTACTTTTGGATTGGTCCTGGTGATCAGATTTGGCCTGATCAACAAATGAAGTAAGAATTTTTCGTTATTTACCGGTTTCTTTGTGATTAGAGATTGATCTTTTGGTTTCTTCTTATGTGCAGGATAAAGTTGAAGTTTTTATATATGTTTGCAGCGGGATTCTACACGTATTCGATATTCGCGTTGGTGTTTTGGGAAACTAGACGGTCTGATTTCGGTGTTTCGATGGGTCATCATATCACAACTGTTATTCTCATTGTCCTGTCTTACGTCTGCAGGTACATTATACATATACATATAGTCGTAGATAGCTTTGTTGTGGAGGAAAAGGATCTATGTTTAGTTTGATCTTCTTTTGTTTTCGATGTTGTTAGATTCGCTCGTGCTGGTTCTGTTATTCTTGCACTACATGATGCGAGTGATGTGTTTCTTGAAGTTGGGAAAATGTCGAAATATAGCGGAGCTGAAAGTATTGCAAGCGTTTCGTTTGTTCTTTTCGCGTTGTCTTGGGTCGTTTTACGTCTCATTTACTATCCGTTTTGGATCCTTTGGAGCACAAGGTTTGTTTATATATAATCATAATCCAGTTGTTGTGTTTCTTGAATGTTTCTAGCATTGTAAGTATTGTGATTTGTGATTTGCAGCTATCAAATTATTATGACGGTGGACAAGGAAAAGCATCCGATCGAAGGACCGATTTACTACTACATGTTCAATACTCTTCTGTTTTGCTTGCTTGTTCTTCATGTATTCTGGTGGGTTTTGATTTACCGGATGCTTGTGAAACAAGTACAGGACCGAGGCCAGCTTAGCGAAGATCCCAGATCCGGTATGCACTCAAATTCTATTTACAATAATTTGTTGCATCCATCAAAGCAGAGATTTATATAAAGTTGATGTCTTTTGCAGATTCTGAAAGCGATGATGAACACGAGGATTGATCGCGTTGTGATGGTTGGGACTTTGTAGGATTTCATCATCAAGCAGGATTCATTGCTCGGTGTTTTGCTAAAACTTTATCAGTTGGTTCATTTTCCCCGAGGCTCGAAACTCGATCACATCGTTTTAAATCGATCGGTTTCTCGATCCGAATTTTGAGTTTATTGATTTCTCTAGTTTAAAGCAAATTCAAGATTTTTATTTGACACATTTCTCATACTGCTTCACTTTTTTTTGTTGATTCTGTATTGTTAGTTTATGAACTTCATTTCAGGTTTTGGGTTCGTTGCAATAATAACACAATTCTTTGTAACACATCTCATATTGGAGACTCTCTCCAATAGCTATGGAAGTTGTTTTTTAATTTTCGTTGCACAACAATCATCATGTTTATTGTCTACACAATAACAAAAATGTCTATAGTATTGAATTTTTGTACATGATATAAACTAGTTTATGATGTAGAAAAAACAAAATTTAATAGTAGAAGCTATGTTGCATGGAATCGAAAACGGGTACGCGAAAACGAAACGTTAGGAAACGCGGAAACGAGTTTTTCAAGAAAAAAAGAAAACGGATACGTTTTGGAAACGTCTATATATATACAATATTATCATGATACAAAAATTATTAAAAATCAAAACCATATTAAAAAGTATTTGAAATAACAAAAATCCAATACATAAATATTAAATAGCTTAACTAAAAATTAAACAAATAACATTCAAATTCAAATATTTAGACTATCATTTTTATTTTAGGTTATCATAATGAACGATCATAGAAGAAAAATAATATGAGTGTTTCATAATATGTTTTTAAGCTTATTCAATAACAAATAGATCCATATATTTTTAAAATATTTACTTAATTTATTTTTAAAAAGTCAAAAATCGCGTTTTCAAAATGAAGAGTCGCGTTTCCAATGCGTTTTCCAAATCAATATTTTTAGGAAACGCGTTTCCACCGCGTTTTCTCGCGTTTCCATCGCGTTTCTGATTCTGAAACGTTTCCGAAATGGGAAACGCTTTTTGGATGGAGTTTCCATGCAACCTAGAATAGAAGTTTATAAAAGAAAAATAAATTAAAAAATCAAATAAATATGTATAAGAAAAATAAAAATAAAAATAATCCGATTTTTAAAGAGAATAAGAAACAATCCGCATTTACAAGCGTACAATAGCGTCGAGCCTTTGAGATTTAGCTTCTCGATCTTCCTTGCTTCATCATCGATTCTACCTCAAAGGTACGGTTTTTATTCTCTTAGATCGCCTCTCGCTCCGATTCTTATACGTCTAGCTCCATTTCATACTCACTTGTTTGCTTCAAGACTCTTAAAATTTGGAAAGTTTGAGACTTTTCTCTCTCTTTGTCTGCTATGATAGATTTGAGCTTGAATCTCTGTGTGGTCTTGTAAAAGATTCGATTTTTGTTTGTTTTTGTTAGATTTGGGTGGGGGGTTTCCACAGTTTTTGATGACAATGTAAAGAAATCGATGATTTAGCTTAAGATCTGTAATGGGTGTTTGTTTCTTCAAACTTCTCAATGGGTTTCTAAAAGAGAAGACTTTTGGTGGTTCTTTACTTTGAGTAGGCTTGTTTAGATTTTATTTGATTAGTTGTTGTTTTCTTGCTTTACTGTTGAACTATCTAGGAACTGAATCAGGTTTTGCTAACTTATTTTGGGGTATTGTGTATCTTTGTTCTTTAAAGGATCTACTAAGTTGAGGTCAATCTTGTGGAGATGGCTCCTGTTGGTCCTCGATCTGGTGATGCGATCTTCTCAAGCATCGATCGCGTGGTAAGTTTGGAATTTAAAAATGATGAATGAATTTATTTGCTTCTGATAAATAGAATTTGGAATTGATATGCTTCCTTGTTGTGATTTGTGATTGGTTTCATAGGAGAAGCATCTTTATATATATGTTTCATTTCTGTTGTAATTTGTAAGGATTTGTTACTATCTGTGTTGGATTATTCTTTGTTGTGGAACTTGATAATCTGTAGAATGCGGAGTTGTTCACTTTGACGTATGGTGCAATTGTGCGTCAATTGCTTACTGATTTGGAAGAGGTTGAGGAAGTCAACAAACAGCTTGATCAAATGTATTCTTCTTCTACGCTTTCGTTATTTCTCTTCCATGTCATTTTCGATTTGATCACTCTCTTCAAACTCTCTTCGGATTTCCTTTGAAATGTTGTGTTTCTGCATTAACTTTCTGCAGGGGATACAACATTGGAATCCGACTTATCGATGAGTTTCTAGCAAAATCTGGTGTTTCCAGATGTGTTGACTTCAGGGAAACTGCTGAAATGATTGCTAAGGTTTGCTATCTCCAGTAAATTAACTTGTTCAGTGTCACAATTTTACAGTTTCTAAGTGTCACGAGTATCAAATAACAGTCTCCTTGAAGTCTATCAAAGTTGATAGTTGAGTTATTATTATTACACAGGTGGGTTTCAAGATGTTCTTAGGGGTCACTGCATCAGTGACAAGCTGGGACGCGGATGGTACTTGCTGCAGTATAGTCTTGGAAGACAATCCGCTCGTTGATTTCGTGGAGCTTCCCGATACTTGTCAAGGTCTTTACTACTGCAATGTCTTAAGCGGAGTCATTAGAGGTGCTTTGGAAATGGTCAGTCTCTTTTTTCTTCCCCACTTTTTTTACTACTTCCATTACCAAGTGAAGAACTTGTTTGGGCTCAGTGTTTTTGTTTGTCTGAACCATGATCACAGGTCTCAATGAAGACAGAAGTGACGTGGACGCGTGATGTTCTTCGAGGAGATGATGCTTATGAGCTGCAGGTTAAGCTCTTGAAGCAAATCGCTGAGGAGTATCCTTACAAGGATGATGAATAAATCTCACTCTCTTAGCTTTGTTTCTATTGCTTCTTTTATGGAACCAAATAAAGAATGTTCTCAAGTATTGTTTTGTTCCTAATCACTTTTCAACTACATATGCAAGTTTTGTAGAACAACAAACATATGAAAGCTTTTTCTTCATGTCATTAACTTCGATTCAAGAAACAAATTAACATCTACTTTCCATAGTCACAATAATTTCAAGTAATAATTTAATTTGTTTTGTCCAAAGCCAAAAGAAACAAACTAAACTTGAAAACTGTTTGCAATGAGAACAACTAAAGTAATACATAGGAAACAAAGAAACAACTTTGTGAGCTACCATGGCCTCTGAATCATGTATATAGATCAGAGTCAATCCAAGCATCCTTTTTAAGACCACTTCTTGAAGAAAACTTGTCCAGACCACTTCTTGAAGAAAACTTGTCCAGATCTTTGTTCACACTCGCTATATCCAAACTCGGGACAATGTTCTTCAGCAGAGCACCAACAAATCTCACCACAGAAGGACCAAACTCAGGCCACGAGATCACCAATGTTCCTCTTATATTCTTTAGCTGACACCGGCTCAAAAGCGAAGCACTCAGACCATCAATAACACTCCCTGATGGAAAGTAATCCAAATTCACACGAGTTGTCGCTTTTTTCTCAGATGATGTCTCGAGTTTAGCAGCTAATGTTTCGTCTGGTGAGAGTTTACCTCTGAAGTTACGGCTCTGAATCGAATCCAAGATTATAACACGCTCCGGGATAATCTCTTGACCAATGAGTAATCTCGAGACAATGTGAGACCGTTCTGGAGTCACCGGAAGCTGAACAGAGACAAGAACGATCGAGCTTTTATCATCAACGCTACTACTCAATGAATAGATGTTGCAGGACTTGTCTTCTAAAGAAGGTTCCGTAGTGTTTCCAGCAAACGAAACTTCAGGCATTATGAGACTTCCAAGAAGACTCTTCGAAGGTAAATTATGGACAACATAGAGTGAAGGCGAAGATACAGCTACGATGAGCAAAGACGGTCGAAGAGGCAGTTCAGGTTTCGGGTTTGTGAAGACGATGAACGGAGACGGTAGGCATTCAGGTGGTGAAACAAAGTTGTTAAGATCTTCTTGAAAGAATCTTGAAGGTGGAGGATTCTCAGTTAACACATCTTCCATCTCTGCAACAAATATGTAATAATCAAAATCAAGTTTCTTATGCTACAATAGATCAAAGAACAAGAATTTGGATACTCTTATTACAGATCTTATGCTAAAACCATAGATTTTGTTCTCTATAGTGTCAAAACACACACACACACACACAAAAACGACTCTTTTGTATCAGAATCATACAGACAAACCAAATTCAAGTTTCTTACATTAAAACATGACTAAAACTAAATCCGATACAAAACCCAGGACAATTCCAACTTCAAATCACATAAAGAAGCGAAAAGTCTCCAAATTTGAAGAGTGTAGATACAAGAAGGTATCAAACGGGTTAATCAGGAAGTGAAAAAAAGACGTACCTTGAATAGAATTGATGAAGAACGAAGAAGAAAGAAGAGAGATTTGTTCTTCTTACGATGTTTAACTGTCTTCTCCACCAAGACAAGAGTTGAGAAGCTAAACCTTTTAATCAGAACCTTGAAGGAGATTTGATTCTATTGTGAAAACCAAATCTAAACCGGAAATAACCTGAAATTACATTAAACCGAATCTAATTAATGTAAAACCGAAATTAACAAACCGGATTGAACCACAAACACACGATCGATACAAGAGCATATATCGTTTATCTCGGCTCCAATCCCATTTCTTGGACTTCTTAGAAGCAAAAATCAGTTCCTCGATCGTCTACGGAAGCTGAATATTGTTCTGTTGCAGACTAAACCTAGTTTGATTGTTGCATTACTCAAGGAATTTGGGCTTTCCTCGGCTTTTTAACCTGTCATTTATTGTGATAACATTGGTGCTACATATCTTAGTGTAAATCCAGTTTTTCATTCCAAAATGAAGCATATGGCACTCGACTATCACTCGACCAATAATCAACGCTCTAATTGTGTTGGTTTTTAAATAATTTCAAAAAGCATTTTTAATAAGTATTTTATTTTAAAATTTAGAGTGTTTAATAACTTATAAATTGAATTTGCACAAAAAGGTTTTTTTTATGATTTCTTATTTATTTTTTGTTTTAACTCAAAATCGCAAACCATAAACTTATAATTATCATAATTTAAGATTGATGAACCCTGGGAAATCATGTGAACTACTTTAATTCATGTGTTAGACTGTTAGTTTAATTGCATGTATTTTAAACTCAACCACCACATCGAACGACCAAGCATTTTCTTCACCCTTTTCCAAAACGATGATGTAATATCTTGTAAAATTGAATTTACAAAATCTAGCACATTTATTTCAAGAATGGCTGAACAAACTTAAAGCTACTTGGAGTTATGAAATTTTTTTACTACAAAATTCAAATGTGTCAGGGAAAATATTTTATAAAAATGTTGCAGTAACGGTGAAGCCATGCAACATATCACATTATGCATTTCTTCAAAGTCAAGACACAAGCAATGTGCATCGTTGACCCCTAACATTTCAACATGCAAAGATCGAATTTCTCTTTTTGTATATATATATATATATATATATCATGACGTTCTTAGAAAACAATATTCCACATAAAGTGATAAAACTGAACATATTTATTAATTTTATTATAAATACAGTACAAACTTACAATTCTCAAAAGGTGAAACTACATTGTTAGCATAAAAATAAGAAGGTGAACTTATATTTCGATCAATCTTATAAATATTATAATCAAAACAACTGAGTATATATTGAAGAGTGAAGTTTAATTGTTTTGCAATGACTTTAAGATGTATACCTTTCAGTACATGACACATTGGTATAGCTTCGAAAACAACTAACACCAACTGTTATGCACATGTTAATGTTCATGAAGGGGTTCTATAAAATACATAGACGAATGATTTCTTCATGCATTTCCGAGATGGGTTTCTTCCAATCTGTGAAATCAATCAATTGGGAACACGAATCGTTCCCTACATACCAAGATTATGTGCTTTTACCTCTCTTTGCAGTGTTCTTCCCTTCAGTACGATACCTACTCGATAGATTCGTCTTTGAGGTAAAATTATTTGCATCACCTTTAGATTTATTTGTTTCTTAAAGTAATCACATTTATTTCGTTTCGCTATCAAACAAAAAACAAAAGTTTCTACTTTTAGCAACAACCCTTTATACCAATCATTACTACGGACTTGTGTCTCTCAATATGAATTTGCTTGTACGAGAAAGTTGACTTAATTTTTTTTTATTTTCTTTAGATTGATTGTATACATTGGTTGTTTTTGTAGAAATTGGGAAGGCTTTTGATCTATGGAAGGAAGGGTACTAGTAAGAGTAGTAACTCAAAAGAGAGGAACAAGAATTGCCCAAAAATCCGAAAATTTAAAGAATCAGCATGGAAGTGTATTTACTATCTATCAGCTGAGTTATTTGCTTTATCAGTGACATATAATGAACCTTGGTTTACAAATACTCTCTACTTCTGGACTGGTCCTGGAGATCAGGTTTGGCCTGATCAACAAATGAAGTAAGATTTTTCGGTATTTGTCGATTTTTCTATGTTGTGATTAGATTTGATCTCTTATTGTTTCTTCTTCTTCTTGTGTGCAGGTTAAAGTTGAAGTTCTTTTATATGTATGCAGCTGGATTCTATACGTACTCGATATTCGCGTTGGTGTTTTGGGAAACAAGACGGTCTGATTTCGGAGTTTCGATGGGTCATCATATTGCAACTTTTATTCTCGTTGTCTTCTCCTACGTCGGCAGGTACATTTACATGTATATAGATACTTTGTTGTAGATGAAAATTGAAAAGGCCATCCATCTTTAGTTTGATCTTTTTCGATGTTGTTAGATTCGCTCGTGGTGGTTCTGTTATTCTTGCACTACATGATGCGAGCGATGTGTTTCTTGAAGTTGGGAAAATGTCGAAATATAGTGGAGCTGAAATAATTGCAAGCGTTTCGTTTGTTCTTTTCGCGTTGTCTTGGTTCGGTCTACGTCTAATTTACTATCCTTTTTGGATCCTTTGGAGCACAAGGTTTGTGTTAATATATAATCATATCAGTGCTTGCTTGCTTTCTTGAATGTTTTTAGCATTTTTCTTATGTGATTTGTGATTTGCAGCTACCAAAGCCTTATGTTTGTGGACATGGGAAAAAATCAAACATTGATCTATTACTATGTGTTCAACACTCTTCTGTTCAGCTTGCTTATTCTTCATATTTACTGGTGAGTTTTGATTTACCGGATGCTTAAGAAACAAGTACAGGATCGAGGCAAGCTTAGTGAAGATCTCAGATCCGGTAATGCACTCAAAATCTATCTACAGTACTTTGTTGGATCCATCAAAGTAGAGACTATATAAAGTTGTTCATGTTTTTTTGCAGATTCTGAAAGCGATGATGATGAACACGAGGATTGATCGCTGTGGTTGAGAATTTGTTTTAAGCACTCAATTTTATTGGAGTTGTTTCTTAATTTCTGTCAACAGTCGTAATGTTTATTGTTACACAAATAGATTTATCACTAATCATCTTATCACGTACATATAGAATTTACGTACGTGTTAAAATGTCCTGTTATTATTGCTTGTGATTTAACATAATAAAATGTCCTGTTATTTAATAATCATTTTTCTTAAGATTTTTAATTAATAATTAATTTTTTATTATTATTAATCTTCTATCGAAAATCTCACAAATCTCTGCAACAAATATAAACATCAAAAGATGTTGTTAGCTAGCACGAGGCACACACACATATCTAAAGAAGGATTTTATGACATCTAAATGGAACTAGGAGATGCAAACACAAACGGTTTTATGGGTCTGATCAAGTTGAATGTAATCAAAAAGGTTGTTCGTTTGTGTTTCTTGATGGAGCATCTGGAAACTCATCCAAACTCTATTTTAAAACTCATCCAAAATTTCTAATCTTTTTTTGGATGAATTTTGTTTTTTTATCCAGTTTCCGCATCTAGACTCATTTTTTAATTTAAGCTAAACGAACAACATCTAATAACAGTGTATATGCATGAGGAAACGAATAGCCCCAATTCAGTTATGTCCATTATCTTAAGATAATTCTAGTAGCAAAATATATTTGAATAAACTTACACTAAAACCTCTATAAATTAATAATGTTGGGACTTGAAAAATTATTATTTTAAAGAGATATTAGTCTATCGATAAATTAATATTTATTCATTTATAAAGATAAATCTTTTTTAGGTAAGATTTTTCTTAATTTGTTTTTCGAATTATGTTATATTATGGAATTTAATGAATCTATTTGCAAAAATGACATAAAATTTTGATTAAAAATTTCGATTATCGCAATAGAGTGGATGATATTATCATAATAGACGACCAAATTAAAATGGTATATTATGTATAAAATTTAGAAGAATCATGGTTAGTATCCATAATGTCGATGAATATATTTAGAAAGAGTTATGTATAAAAAATCAATTATTTTGTCTAGAAAACAATTATAAAAGTTTTTGATGTAATACGTAAATTTAAAGATAAGGTCTAATGAGAATTTTTATTTTTAAGTAAAAAAAAAGTCATTAAAACCATGTTTACTACATTATCATATATATATATATATATATCGTAATTATATACGATTATTAACTTATACTTTTATTGAGACCATATTTTACATAGGAGTTTCAAAAAATTTATTCTTATTATTTTATCGAATTTCGCTAATTTTTACATTGACCTGACTCGGAACCGGAAGATTTATTAATTTATGGAGTATTAATTTATAGAGGTTCTACTGTATATTACAGATCTTATATGCTTAATAACCAGAAATACATTAAGCGGAATCTAACCTAATCTAAACCGAAAATAACCAGAAATTACATTAAGCCGAATCTAACCTAATGTAAACCGAAGTTAACAAACCGGATCTAATCAAACCACAATCTCTCTCTCTCTCTCGATCACGATCAGAGTCAGACCAAGAGCCAGTAGTGGTTAGGACAACGATTTGGTTTCAAGATTCGAGATTCGAGCTTTGGTGTTGAACTCTAAGAGACCCTTCTCGTGAGGTACTATTTGAATCTTGTGCTTTCTATGTTTGCTTCACATTTTTCTGTATTCTCGAAAATGTGTGAGTAAGGGTTTATCTAAATGTGATATAGTCTCTACTGGTTGGTCCAATCTTGTTCACTCAAGAATCTTGATTTTATATATAGAGTCGCTAATTGATTCTTGATTTGAGATTTGTATTAGCCATGTAACTTGTAATATGATGATGTCTATGTTAATGTGTATTTGCTCTCTTAAATTTAAACGCTAGTCACTAGGTCTTACTGTGTAAATTTACTTGGTGTTGCTCTCAGTTCTAGTGGAATTAGAAATTCATGAGAGGTATATATGAGACTAATTGGTTTCTTGATTTTGAATCTTTTCTAGTCTTGATTATTCACTCTTCTAACTCCTCCTTATTTGTAAATGTATAGCGTCTTTGCGTCCCTACGAATTAACCGGAAAATGGGATTGTTAAGCATCATTCGGAAAATCAAGAAGAAAGAGAAGGAGATGCGTATTCTTATGGTGTATGTTCATATTCACAAACTTTTAAATCTCCTTTGAATCTAAGTATATAATGACGAATTGCGGTTTTTTGGTTTTTGTAGTGGACTAGATAACTCTGGGAAGACAACCATTGTTCTGAAAATAAACGGAGAAGACACTAGCGTTATCAGTCCAACACTTGGATTCAACATCAAAACTATTATTTACCAAAAGTAAGCTCTCTCTCTCTCTCTCTCTCTCTGTTCCTTTTACATGAGCTTGTAGTGTACTGTTCTTGAAAACAGGTTATAGGCAATGGTAATTTGTGTATAATGGTGTAGATATACGTTGAATATATGGGACGTTGGTGGACAAAAGACGATAAGATCGTACTGGAGGAATTACTTTGAGCAGACTGATGGTTTGGTTTGGGTTGTGGATAGCTCTGATCTCAGGAGGTTAGATGATTGCAAGATGGAACTTGACAATCTCTTGAAGGAAGAGGTATCTAAAACTTGTCTCTTGTATAATCAAAATGCTTCACAATCTGTAATTTGGTTTCGATGAACCGTATTCATTTCAAATGATGGAATGAGTTTTTGGGTATTGTTCTTTGGTTTTCATTGCAGAGGCTTGCTGGATCGTCTTTGCTGATACTAGCAAATAAGCAGGATATTCAAGGTGCTCTTACACCGGAAGAAATCGGCAAAGTAAGGGTTTTGAATCTTTATTAGCACGGGTCTGTCTTAAAATGGTTTCTGTATCAAATTTTGGGAAGATTAGATGGTTAAGATCTGTGCACATTGTTGAGTTATATCTTGTTGCTTGTGTAGGTGCTAAATTTAGAGTCCATGGATAAAAGCCGGCACTGGAGTATCGTCGGGTGCAGCGCATACACGGGTGAAGGTTTGTTGGAAGGATTTGATTGGTTGGTTCAAGACATTGCCTCTCGAATTTACATGCTTGACTAATAATCTCTGCGTTTATCAACTACCGTGTTGGTATGTTCTACTCAACTATTTGCAACCAGAAATGTCTACTCAAGTGACTTTAAGCATACAAAAAAAAATGATATCTTTTCTCCTTGTTTCGTCTTCGATTAATATATGTTTAACAAATCGAATTCTCTTATAAGTTAAAATAAGTTGTAGTTACACATATTATTGGGAAATTGCAATGGTTTTGTTACTATTCATTTTTGCAGTAATCCAAAATTATCCCTATCTATATGTATATGTATCTATCTCTCTCCTTCATAACTGTGGTGGCTATAGTTAACCGTGGCGGCCTAGTTAACTATAACGATTATGGTTAACTGTGGCGTTCTGGTTAACTGTGGTGGCTAGGGTTAACTGTGGCGGCCAATCGGATTTGTTATTCTTTTTCTGGAATGCTACACACCTCCGTGGCGGCTAGGGTTAACCGTGGTGGTCTGGTTAACTGTGACGACTAAGACTAAGTGTTGCGGTGAATCGGATATGTCGCTCTTTTTTCAGATTTGTCGCTTCTTCTCCGGATCTGTCGATGTTTCTAATAGTTGCTACATACCACCGGATCTGTCGATATTTCTACTGGCGGCTAAAAGTAATTGTGGCGGTGAATTGAAGCAACCAGTGGCGGCTAATCGGATTTGTGTTTCCGATTATGATTTTCAATGTTTGATGAAAGAGAAATGTTCACCTCATTTACAAAATTGTTTTGGTTTTAAATTCGAGGGACAATTCCATCTTTTTACTCTCAAATTGATAAAACAAGTATTAAAGGTTTTTTAAATTATACCATTTCCCTCATTAGTTCACTTCTCGTGATTTTCTACTTTAATGTCCCATTATTATTCTCACCTACCACGAGGAAAATAAAATAAAATTGACAAACATATTGAAAAATAAGAAAATAAAGACAGACTTAATTAACAAAAAAATTTATTGAAGTTAGGACTTGGGATTACACTCCGCCGGCCCAACCAATCAGTTCATTGGCTTTTACCGGTTTAATCTTAGGATTACATTGTTCTTGATTTAACAAATCTTTGAGATTAGTTTGGCGATGTAACTTGTAAGATGATGCCTAGAAAGGTGTTGTACGCTCATATCTCTCATTTGATCTATAATTAAATCAATTAAGAAGCTGTAACCAAAGCTGAAACCTTATAAGTTGCTAATGCTAAGATATTGATGTTATTTTTGTTTCCTGTTTTTTGGTCGAAGCTTCAAATAACATCTCTCACGAGTCACGGCCTTTTGACCTTATATATAAATATCCTAAAACCATAACTCTGGAATTCTCAAAATATTTTTCAAGATCTTCAAATCTTTAGCGTGTATGCATCCTTTGAGTTCACAGCTTCTAGCTCAAAGACCGACTGCATCTTCATCAAATTGCTGAAATGTGATTTTAAGGAACATAATTTTGTAGACAACAAAAATCTACATTGAAAATAACGAAACAAATTAAAGATTGTAGTTAATCTTTAAAAAATTCAGTAAATTTCCAATGCTTAAGTCACTAACAATCTATAGAAACTTTCAATAAAAAATGCTTTTGAAGAATAATTTTTCGACCAAAAAAAAAAAAAAAAAAAGAAGAATAATTTTTAATGATTTGGTTTGGAATTTAGTTCTACGAGTAACAAGAACAATGATCGAGCACACGTTTACACCAAAGAAAGTTATTGGCAAAAACTCTTTATTGTTAATTACTACCATATCAATGCAAGTGGAAACTACATATTTCTCATCTCCGACATACGTGGTAATTAGTGACTACTAGAAGACTAAATT
This sequence comes from Arabis alpina, assembly GCA_900128785.1. Classification (NCBI taxonomy): domain Eukaryota; kingdom Viridiplantae; phylum Streptophyta; class Magnoliopsida; order Brassicales; family Brassicaceae; genus Arabis; species Arabis alpina. Next base: position 1,997,584 of record LT669792.1, read on the forward strand.
ATTCTAATATGGAAGTTAATTATTAGTTGAATACTTGTATCAGGAGATTATCATTTACATAGGCATCACATCAACTAGTTGAGAACGTAACGTGGATTGGCAGGTCAGATTTAAATGCTCAAGCCAAATATATTTTCGTCCAACCAAGTGTTATCACTAATATACACCACGCACGTTCTTCACGATTTTGATACTCAGTTTGATAAATGTGACTGCAGGTATGTACGCCTTAAAGGTGACAAATTAAATACCAAGAGGACCATATATCTCTTTTGGATCCGTTTAAATTTTACAAGTATAATAGATAATATTTTATCACAACTAATCTTAATCTTTTGGATCCTATAGCTCTTTTCGTTTTGTTTTCATCTATTTTCCACCCTTTCATTTTTTCACTCTATTATTCTAAGGTGCACCGATCAACACAGACTCGAAGAAAGATGTGTGTATGATGTTTTAATTGCAGAGTCATGCGAGCCACAAAACGTTATGCTAGTACTTCACACATTTATTATTTTTCCTTTTAAAATTTAGAGGCAAGCCTTTAATTTTCCCTAATTCACATGTTGAAAACAAGACATAGCTTTTTCAAAAAAAAAAAAAAAACTAAACACAAAAAAGTAAGAGATAATTACTAGAAAGACCTTTTTAGATTTGGTGTTTACTCAAATAACCTTTAAATTTTTGAGCTCTTATTTTTTTTCTAAAAAAGGTTACAAAGACCTTTAAAATATGGCAAAACCGTTTATTAACGAAAATGTCATTATCCTTTGAGAAAAAAAAAAAACAGCATAAAACCACACAAAAAAAAAATCAGATTTCACATTTTCATCTTCTTCTTCCTCTCTCCGGCGACTCAAATCGCGATTTCTTCTCCGGCGACGAGATTCGTTGCTTTTAACGGTTAGTTTTGAAACAAATCATGAGTTATCTTCCTCTCTATCATTCACGAGTGTTTTGAGTTCGGATTTATGAACTTCAATATGTTCTTCGTTCATAGGTTTCGAAATTCCGGCGAAGAAAAGTTCCGGCGAATGTTGGGGTTTCGTTTTCGTGCGTTGTAGAGAGGTAATCTCTTGATTCTAACCGGTTTCGTTTGGGTATGTTGAACTTTTGTAAAATCACGTTTTGGTCCAAATCTGAATTTTTTCCAGATCTGGATTTTTTCCCGATCTGGATTTTTTCCAGATCTGGATTTTTGTTTGATGGTAGACTTATTTTTTGTTTGATGGTATACTTATTTTTTGTTTGATGGTAGACTTATTTTTTGTTTGATGGTAGACTTATTTTCTGTTTGATGTTAGACTTATTTTTGTTTGATGGTAGACTTATTTTCTGTTTGATGGTAGACTTATTTTCTGTTTGATGGTAGACTTATTTTCTGTTTGATGGTAGACTTATTTTTTGTTTGATGGTAGACTTATTTTCTGTTTGATGGTAGACTTATTTTTTGTTTGATGGTAGACTTATTTTCTGTTTGATGGTAGACTTATTTTTGTTTCGATGGTATACTTATTTTCTGTTCGATGGTAGACTTATTTTCTGTTTGATGGTAGACTTATTTTCTGTTTGATGGTAGACTTATTTTCTGTTTGATGGTAGACTTATTTTCTGTTTGATGGTAGACTTATTTTTTGTTTGATGGTAGACTTATTTTTGTTTCGATGGTATACTTATTTTCTGTTCGATGGTAGACTTATTTTCTGTTTGATGGTAGACTTATTTTCTGTTTGATGGTAGACTTATTTTCTGTTTGATGGTAGACTTATTTTCTATTTGATGGTAGACTTATTTTGTGTTTAATGGTAGACTTATTTTCTGTTTGATGGTAGACTTATTTTTTGTTTGATGGTAGACTTATTTTCTGTTTGATGGTAGACTTATTTTCTGTTTGATGGTAGACTTATTTTTGTTTCAATGGTAGACTTATTTTCTGTTTGATGGTAGACTTATTTTCTACTCGATGATAGACTTATTTTCCAAAATGTTCTAATTTCCATGAATTTCTTTACAGGTATTCTTTGTACGTGCAATGCGTAACCGCATGAAGATTGTAAAAAACATCCAAAACAGAAAATAAGTCTTTATGTGCTTACTACATTTATGAGACACACACGTTCTGATTTGTAATATAAGATACAATTGTTATGGTAGACTTTTTGCAAAGAGATTCAAACATTATGGTAGACATTTATGAACATTTTTTTGTAGTGTAATGAATGAATTGACAACATTTATTTATGTATGGTTAAAACATAACTTCTGAAATGTCTCTGTAACGATTACAAAATCCTTAAAACACGAGTACGAGTTCAAACACGAGTACGAGTTCATACGAAAAGATAGAAAAAAATATATGAAAATATATAGTACATACTAAATCTACCACCACTTGTATATAAATCTATCATCACTTGCATGATATAGGTCGAACCGGGTTTAATAGTGTTTTTAAAAATAATAATATATATAGTTTTTGTATAATTATAAGTCTATCATCGAGTAAAAAATAAGTCTACCATCAAACAGAAAATAAGTCTACCATCGAACAAAAATAAGTCTACCATCAAACAGAAAATAAGTCTCCCATCAAACAGAAAATAAGTCTACCGTCAAACAAAAATAAGTCTACCATCAAACAGAAAATAAGTCTACCATCAAACAGAAAATAAGTCTACCGTCAAACCAAAATAAGTCTAGCATCAAACAGAAAATAAGTATACCGTCAAACAAAAATAAGTCTACCATCAAACAAAAAATAAGTCTACCATCAAATATAAAATAATTCTACCATCAAACAGAAAATAAGTCTACCGTCAAACAAAAATAAGTCTATCATCAAACAAAAAATAAATCTACATCAAACATAAAATAAGTCTACCATCAAACAGAAAATAAGTCTATCATCGAGTTGAAAATAAGTCTACCATCAAACAGAAAATAAGTCTACCATCGAACAAAAATAAGTCTACCATCAAACAGAAAATAAGTCTACCATCAAACAAAAAATAAGTCTACCATCAAACAGAAAATAAGTCTACCATCAAACAGAAAATAAGTCTACCATCAAACAGAAAATAAGTCTACCATTGAAACAAAAATAAGTCTACCATCAAATAGAAAATAAGTCTACCATCAAACCAAAAATAAGTCTACCATCAAACAGAAAATAAGTCTACCATCAAACAAAAATAAGTCTACCATCAAACAGAACATAAGTCTACCATCAAACAGAAAATAAGTCTACCATCAAACAGAAAATAAGTCTACCATCAAACAGAAAATAAGTCTACCATCGAACAGAAAATAAGTCTACCATTGAAACAAAAATAAGTCTACCATCAAACAGAAAATAAGTCTACCATCAAACAAAAAATAAGTCTACCATCAAACAAAAAATAAGTCTACCGTCAAACAAAAATAAGTCTACCATCAAGCAAAAAATAAGTCTACCATCAAATATAAAATAAGTCTACCATCAAACAGAAAATAAGTCTACCGTCAAACAAAAATAAGTCTATCATCAAACAAAAAATAAATCTACCATCAAACATAAAATAAGTCTACCATCAAACAGAAAATAAGTCTATCATCGAGTTGAAAATAAGTCTACTATCAAACAGAAAATAAGTCTTCCATCGAACAAAAATAAGTCTACCATCAAACAGAAAATAAGTTTACCATCAAACAAAAACTAAGTCTACCATCAAACAGAAAATAAGTCTACCATCAAACAAAAATAAGTCTACCATCAAACAGAAAATAAGTCTACCATCAAACATAAAATAAGTCTACCATCAAACAGAAAATAAGTCTACCATCGAACAGAAAATAAGTCTACCATCGAACAGAAAATCAGTCTACCATTGAAACAAAAATAAGTCTACCATCAAACAGAAATTAAGTCTACCATCAAACAAAAAATAAGTCTACCATCAAACAGAAAATAAGTCTACCATCAAACAAAAAAATAAGTCTACCATCAAACAGAAAATAAGTCTACCATCAAACAGAAAATAAGTCTACCATCAAACAGAAAATAAGTCTACCATCAAACAAAAATAAGTCTACCATCAAACAAAAAGCAGTCTATCATCGAGTAGAAAATAAGTCTACCATCAAACAGAAAATAAGTCTTCCATCGAACAAAAATAAGTCTACCATCAAACAGAAAATAAGTCTACCATCAAACAAAAAATAAGTCTACCATCAAACAGAAAATAAGTCTACCATCAAACAAAAAATAAGTCTACCACCAAGTATAATAAGTCTACCGCTATCACAAATAGGTCTACCGTCACTAAGTTCGATAAAAAGTCTACCACCACTAAAGTTTCTTAAACAGAAAACAAGTCTACGACCAAGTCCAATAAGTCTACCACTATCACAAATAAGTCTACCGTCACTAAGTTCGAAAATAAGTCTACCACCACTATAAATTCCTAAACAGGAAATAATTCTACCGCTATCACAAATAAGTCTACCGTCACTAAGTTAGAAAATAAGTCTACCACCACTATAAATTCTTAAACAGGAAATAAGTCTACCACCAAGTACAATAAGTCTACCACTATCACAAATAAGTCTACCAAATATCTAATGTGAAAAAAAGTCTACCGTCACTAAGTTTGAAAATAAGTCTACCATCACTAAACCTGGGTAAAAACAAATCTACCGCTTCTATCGCTAAAAACGCATAAGTCTACCACCATTGATCCTAAAAAAATAAGTCTACCAGTCAACGGTTGGTTTCGTTGACCGAAAATACGAAATAAGTGTACCGCTAACTATAAGTCTACCACTATTACAATAAGTCTACCACTACTAAACACAAAAGAAATCTACCACCACGATAAAAAAGTCTACCGCAAATTATAAGTCTACCGCTACTAAAATAAGTCTACCGTCACTATAAATCTACCGCTACTATGACTAAAAATCTACCACCAAAGGAAACAAATCTACCAGGCAAAATAAATCTACCATCGAACAAAAATAAATCTACCGCTGAAAATAAGTCTATGGAAATAAATTTACCACTCGAATAATAAGTCTACCGCAAAAAATAAGTCTACCTCAAAAAATAAGTCTACCGCTACGGGATAATAAGTCTACCGCAGAGAAAATAAGTCTACCGTTCGGAAATAAGTCTACCACCAAAGGAGACAGAATAAGTCTACCGCTCAAAAATAAGTCTACCGCTCCTCAAATAAGTCTACGGACAAAAAAATAAGTCTACCAGAACTCAAATAAGTCTACCATCACATAGCGGTAGACTTTTTTTTTTTAGGCGGGAAACTTTCGCGCCTACTTGGCGCGTTTCATTAATGGCATTTTCGTAAATACGTTTTTTGTTATCAAAGGAAAAAGGGTAAAACGGACTCGAAAATAGCCTCAGTAATTAAAATTTAAGAAGGTTGTTTGAGTTAGACCAAAATCTAAAAAGGTTATTCTAGTAAGTCTCCCAAAAAGTAATAACTAGCCTAACTAGTACACAATACAAGTTTATGTCCCCATCGCTCCACCACATATTTTAGTGTTATGTTTGAAAGATTCCTGTCTAAGATTCACTGGTAAACCTAAATACACAGTTTGATCACTAACCTCCCATTGATTAAGTACGTTTGGTACAAAACTTTATCTTAAAAAATACATACAAACAATATTCGATTCCGGAGTAGAAAAAATGGTAGAGCTGCTATAGATTTCACAAACTAAGAATAAAAAATAGGAAGACTTACTAAAATAACATTTTTAGATTTTAATTACTGAGGTTATTTTTGAGTCTGTTTTACCCTTTTTCATTTGATAACAAAAAACGTATTTACGAAAATGTCATTAATGAAACGGGACACGTAGGCGTGAAAAAATAATAAGTCTACCGCTCAGCGATGGTAGACTTATTATCGATCTGGTAGACTTATTTTTTAGTCCGTAAACTTATTTTTGAATTGTAGACTTATTGTGTCACTTTGGTGGTAGATTTGTTTCCGAACGGTAGACTTATTTTTTGAGCGGTAGACTTAAATTCACCCAGTGGTAGACTTATTTTTTGCGGTAGACTTATTAGTCAAATGGTAGATTTATTTCCGTAGACTTATTTTGAACGGTAGATTTATTTTTCTTTGATGGTAGATTTTATTTTGACTGGTAGATTTGTCTTCTTTGGTGGTATATTTTTAGTCAAAGCAGCGGTAGATTTATAATTGTGGATAGTGACGGTAGACTTATTTTAGTAGCGGTAGAGTATAGTTAGCAGTAGACTATTTATGGCGGTGGTAGAATTATTTTGTGTATAGGTGTGGTAGACTTATTGTAGTAGTGGTAGATTTATAATGAGCGGTAGACTTATTCAGTATTTTCGGTCAACGAAACCAACCTTTGACTGGTAGACTTATTTTTTTAGGACCAACAGTGGTAGACTTATGTGTTGGTAGCGATTGCAGTGGTAGATTTGTTTTTACTAGGTCGAGTGATGGTAGACTTTTTATCCAACCTAGTTACGGTAGACTTTTTTCACATTAGACATTTGGTAGACTTATTGTGATAGCGGTAGACTTATAGTCCTTGGTGGTAGACTTGTTTCATGTTTAGGAAACTATAGTAGTGGTAGACTTATTTGGTAGGTGGTAGAGTTATTTGCAAAGAATACGAAATGTCGATTTTACCCTTAAAAAATAGACAAATTTGCACGGAAAAACCTGCAACAATGGTGAAGAACTAGGGTTTAGGGTTTATAGTTTGAACAAAATGAGGTAAATTGGGAACAAAACAAATCATTCTTGTTTGTGTTAGTTAGAGTTTTGAGAAGAATTGATGGGTGTTCTTGGTTGACAATTCAAAAGGTGGTACAGTTCTAGGGGCATATCATGCAAGTGATGGTAGATTTATATACAAGTGATGGTAGATTTAGTATGTACTATATATTTTCATATATTTTCTATCTTTTCGTATGAACTCGTATTCGTGTTTTAAGGATATTGTAATGGTTACAGAGACATTTCAGAAGCCATGTTTTAACCATACATAAATGTTGTCAATTCATTCATTACACTACAAAAAAATGTTCATAGAATTCTACCATAATGTTTGAATCTCTTTGCAAAAAGTCTACCATAACAATTGTATCTTATAGAAATAAATCTACCATAACGTATATTACAAATCAGAACGTGTATGTCTCATAAAAATAAATCTACCATCAAACGAAAATACATCTCATCCGAATCACGAGGGATAAATGAACAATCACTGGATCCATCACGAGAGTTTGACTCTGATAACTGAACAATCTCATGACGTGGTAACTCATCCATGATATCAGCTGCACGTTTGAGGCGAATAACATGCATATTGGAATCACATAAGTCTTTCATACTATGCCAAAAAAGATCTAATTCATTAGCAGCTTCAGAGTCAAAAATCTACCATTGAATAGAATAAATATACCATTACACAAAAAATGAATCTACCACTAAGGACTTACATGCCATATATACGGGTGAGATTGAGGACTTGATGCTACATAACCATAAGGCCGTATAGGAGAATAAGCATGTTAAGCAATACAAAGATTAACCAAATACTACTTAAAGACAACAAGAAACAATGGTGTATAGACCATCTTCATGATCTTTTGGATGTTCTTTACAATCTTCATGCGGTTACGCATTGCACGTACAAAGAATACATGTAAAGAAATTCATGGAAATTAGAACATCTTAGACTAAAACACAATCCTAACTAGCCAAAAGAAATTTCATTCATTAGCAGCTCTAGAGTCGAAAAATCTACCATAATGTTTCTATCTCTTTGCAAAAAGTCTACCACAACGTCAAAAAAGATTTCATTCATTAGCAGATCCAGAGTCGAAAAGTCTACCACAACGTCTGCATCTCATAGAAATAAGTCTACCACAACGTCTGCATCTCATAGAAATAAGTCTACCATAACGTTTGCATCTCATAAAAATAAGTCTACCACAACGTCTGCATCTCATAGAAATAAGTCTACCATAACGTATATTATAAATCTACCGTAACGTATGTTTTTCCCATAGAAATAAGTCTACCATAACGTCGGAATCTGGATCTGAGAAAAATCCAGATCTGGAAAAAATTCAGATTTGAGAAAAATCCAGATCTGGACCAGAACGTGATTTTACAAAACTTCAACACACCCAAACGAAACCGGTTAGAATCAAGAGATTACCTCTCTACAACGCACGAAAACGAAACCCCAACACTCGCCGGAACTTTCCTTCGCCGAAATTTCGAAACCTATGAACGAAGAATATATTAAAGTTCATAAATCCGAACCCAAAACACTCGTGAATGATAGAGAGGAAGAAAACTCATGATTCATTTCAATCTTACCGTCAAACGCAACAAATCTCGTCGCCGGAGACGAAATCGCTCGGAGTCGCCGGAGGAGAAGAAGAGGTTTCGTGAAATCTGATTTTTTTTTTATGTTGTTTTTTTCTTTCTTTTCTCCAAATATAATGGCATTTTCGTTAATAATCGAATTTTGGGTATTTTAATGTCTTTGTAACCTTTTTTAGTTCAAAAATTTGAGCTCAAAATATAAAAGATTGTTTGAGTAAAACCTATATCTAAAAAGGTTGTTTGAGTAATTATCTCTAAAAAATATGACTTAACATACTTAAAACTAGGCCTGGGCAAAATAACCTGAACCTGCGTACCCGAACCTGGACCCGAACCTGGACCCGACCCAAAATTTTAGAGGAACCTGTATGGATATGTTTTTAGTACCCGAATTTGAACCTGTACCCGAACCTGAACATGTATGTCTAAGCCTAGTAGGTCAAATCTACCGAAGATTCTGATAAAACAGATTTTATTGATATTGTTTTCTATAATCTTTTTAATAATATTGTCATAATACTGATAAAAAGAACCTTTACAAATGAGTTAAATGTTTTACTTTTATTTGTTGTTACGGGTTCGACTTTCCAATACCAATACCAACACCAAAACATCGATTCCCCAAATGAATAGAATCCCTAAAATTTCAAGCTCGATTTTTGCAAATCCTTCTCGAGCTCGACCACACTCGTCTCTTTTATCATAGGCATCTTGAGTTTGATCTACAGTTATCATCATTCTCTTTCTAATCTTGCTTCGATTGATTCGTGATTCGTCATTGATTCTTGTTCCGTTGTTCGTCTATCTAAATGATATGTTTCGATTCGTGATTCGTCATTGACTCTTATTCGTTTGTCTAATTGCTTTGGTTACATTGATATAGTTTTATACATTGACAAACTTCGATTGATAATTGTATTCTTAAATTAGTTCATACTTTATGATTGTTGTCTTGTTGGTTTGTTTGTGTTTCAAATGCATTTTACAGGTTCAAGTTACAGGTTTTTGTTTAGATTTTGGGTATAAATACATCACAAAACCTAAACTCGAACCTATATCTAGAAGAAACTTGTAAAATTTGGATATTTAAATGGTTTAATAAGTTGGAACATGTACCCGAACCTGGACCCGAACCTGTGTCTTATAGGAACCTGTATGGGTATGTTTTTAGTATACCCGAAGGAACCTGTACCCATTAGGACCCGAACCTGGACCCGACCCGAATACCCGAATGCCCAGGCCTACTTAAAACCTCTTACCTAATATCTTTCAAATGGCTGTGTTGGATGACTGTGAGTCCCGGCATAAATAGAGTTCCTTTCGTTTATTTATAACGCAAAAATGTGCTTGAGGGCTACATTGTAATCATACAAAACTAGAGGCAAATTACTAAATGTTTTGGTGGTATAATATGGTTTGTTAATTCACTTCCACGTTACCTATACTTAAGCTTAATTAAACTTTTTATTATGCCGAAACCTCCCGTTGTCTATATGATATTATTCTTCTCCACGTCTCATGTTGTCAGTCATATACATTCACATAGTGTAGAAGTGCATGACCGGATTGATACGGACTGCATAAGATCTATGGTATTTCTTTTCTTAGAAACTGATACAATATATAGTTTTACTCGGAAAAATATTGGCAATATATTGAATCCAAACCAAGTCGGGAAGTGTTTGAATGTCGCATGGATCTCATCAGATTGGATAAACAAACTCAAAACATAATGATGGTAAATGCTTTTTCTCTTGATTCTTTCTATTTTTATTTGTATAGTTCTCTTCTATTCGTTACTATTTTTTTTTTTTTTGCTAAATAGTAAATATCATATTAGATGAAGGGTTTACGGAGCATAAAGAACTTTCCTATACAAGAATAACTTTGGCAAAAAAAGAAAAACAAAGTTATAATAGATTTGGCTAAGAGATTGGTTTTGTTAACGAATCCAAAGGTAACCAAGATCACGCCACCGCTTTCTATGTCTTCTAGAAGTAAGCGTGTTGCAAACTTCACGATCCATAAGCTTGAAGACGGTGAGGAAGTCAATGTTGTGGTTGTTGTGAAGTAAGTTGTTGCGCTGCTTCTAAATGTGGTATACTGCTGCTCCAAATAGGACTCATTTTCTCGTTACTACTTATTTTCTCATTGGTTTCCTTGATTTTATTTAAGAAGACGTGTTTCTCATTTTTTCTTCATTTTATTTATGAATTATTTTCAAATCCAAATAAAAACAATAAATGATTTTTTTGCCTTATAAATTGGAGAAAGGAGAGAGGGTTGTAATAACACTCATATGAAAGAAAAAGAAAGATCTGAACTACTTTTTTTTTTCGACTCCCGGTGAGAGAAGATTAACAAGTAAGTTCACCACCATTTTCATAAGTTTACTAAATATCACTTCTGTGTTTTTTTTATGATTCATGCTCTTTATACTTAAATATACAAAGAAGCCAATCTTATGATCTCACTGTTTTAATATATTTTTGTAACATAATTGTAACTTTACTTAATTACTTAAGAAATTCCAAACAAATTAGTTAATCTTGACTTCGTAAGCATGTTATACATATGTTTTCTCAGGGCTAAAAGATAAACTATTTACAGTTTTTTTCTCCGGATTACAAATGTTATTACTTCATTGTTAGATTCATCTTCAAGAATAATGAATCTAGACTTCCTAATCATTTTTTATTTTTTTGCTAATGATACAAGTATATTTTAAGTCAGTGTTCTAAAATACGGTGTATACAGCCGTATATGCACTGTATATACGCTATACAGTGAAGGACTGTACTGTTTTTTTGTTATACGGTTAAAAATACGGATTAAACTATATAACCGTTTATACAGCGATAATACGGCCATTTATACGGCTATACGGCCGTATATACGCCGTATAAACGTTATGTATTTTTTAATAAATATTTTGACAAAATTGGTATTTTGAATTTCTTTTTTTTGTTTAATTTCAACTACTTAAGATGATCAATGATTATAATTTCTTTATATATATATATCTTTTTTAGTTATATATTTAATATATTTTTCATGATTATAACTTTTAAAAATATATTATATTAATTATAAATGTGAGTTTTGTTTAATATATTAATACTGAGTTATATATTACAATATAAGTTGTATATTTATTATATTTATACTATTATACATATATTTATTTTCAAAAAATATTCACCGTATATATTCCGTATAAACACTCTTATATATGTCTATATGCTATACGGTGGTCGACTGTACGGCTAGCGTATTTTAGAACACTGATTTTAACACAAGATAAGTATTTATGGTTTTCTCAGGGTTACAAATGTTACTCCATTGTTAGCTTCATCTTCAAGAATACACCGTTACTTGCCGTTAACGCTACCGTGTGAACAATTTATCTTAAAACATGCCACATGTTTCGGAGGAATCTCAAGATATTTCTTTCGAGTCACCAACGCTAATCGAGTTGCTAAACAATTCCGACGACGGTGGCCGGATAAAATATTCCGACCAAGATTCTCCGATTCACCACATTTTGGATCTCTCTTCCGTCGAAACACAACATGTACCGTTTGTCTTATCCTTCAACAATCTCAAATACAGTGTCACACTTGGCCGACGATTTCATTTCAAACCCTATTCAGTGAAGACACTACTCGACGATGTCTCCGGCGAAGCTCATGACGGCGATATCCTCGCTGTTTTCGGTGCAAGCGGAGCAGGTAAATCTACGTTAATAGACGCATTAGCAGGACGATTAGCTTCCCTAAGAGGCTCTGTAACTCTAAACAGAGAAGATGTTCTCAAATCTCGATCGCTCAAAGCAATATCGGCGTATGTGATGCAAGACGATCTACTATTTCCGATGCTTACCGTCAAAGAAACCTTAATGTTCGCATCTGAGTTTCGTCTCCCGAGAAATTTCCCTAAATGGAAGAAAATGGAGCGTGTTGAAACCCTAATCGACCAATTAGGGTTAAGAAACGTGGTGGATACGGTAATCGGAGATGAAGGACACCGTGGAGTCTCGGGTGGAGAGAGACGTCGAGTTTCTATTGGGATTGAGATTATTCATGATCCTATTGTCTTGTTTCTAGATGAACCAACATCGGGATTGGATTCTGCAAATGCGTTTATGGTTGTGCAGGTTCTTAAAGGGATAGCTCAAAGTGGTAGCATTGTAGTGATGTCTATACATCAACCTAGTCCTCGAATCGTTGATTTGCTTGATCGTCTTATCATCTTATCTCGTGGCAAGAGTGTCTTCAATGGACCTCCAGCTAGTCTTTCTCGATTCTTGTTCGATTTCGGTCGGCCTATCCCGGAGAAGGAGAACGTATTAGAGTTTGCGCTTGATCTAATTCGACAACTCGAAGGAACCAGAGAGTTAGTAGAGTTCAGCGAGAAGTGGCAACAGAACCAACCTGCTCGAACCACACCACCTCACCAGACCTTATCTCTAAAAGAAGCCATCAATGCAAGTGTTTCAAGATGCAAAATGGAAGTTGGATCTTCATACGCAAACCCGCCATTGATGGAGATATTTATCTTAGCTAAACGGTACATTAAAAACTGGATTCGGATGCCTGAGCTCATAGGAACACGGATTGCCATTGTATTAGTGACTGGTATTCTCTTAGCTACTATATATTGGAGACTTGACCACACTCCTAGAGGTGCGCAAGAGAGAATGGCCTTCTTTGCATTTGGTCTGTCTACAATGTTCTATTGTTGTGCAGATAGTGTCCCTGTTTTTATCCAAGAACGGTATATTTTTCTGAGAGAGACAACGCATAACGCGTATAGAACGTCTTCGTATGTTATATCTCACTCTCTCATGGCTCTGCCTCAGCTACTCGTTCTCTCTGTTGCATTTTCTGCAACCACGTTTTGGACAGTTGGTTTGAGCGGCGGGTTAGAGAGTTTCTTCTACTATTGTCTTATAATCTATGCATCGTTGTGGTCTGGATCTTCTGTTATAACTTTCATATCTGGTCTTCTGCCGAATGTCATGATAAGTTACATGGTCACCATTGCGTATCTTTCTTACTGTCTACTGTTGGGTGGATTCTTCATCAACCGAGATCGGATACCGTTATATTGGATATGGTTTCACTACATTTCACTGTTGAAGTATCCCTACGAAGCTGTTTTAATCAATGAGTTTGATGACCCGTCTCGATGTTTTGTTAAGGGAGTCCAAGTATTTGATGGTACGCTTTTGGCTGGAGTACCCGGTGCGATGAAGGTTAAGCTCCTCGATACATTGAGTAACTCCTTAGGAAAGAAGATAACCGAGTCCACATGTTTGAGAACAGGGCCTGACTTACTTATGCAACAAGGTATAACTCAATTGAGTAAGTGGGATTGCTTGTGGATTACGGTAGCTTGGGGTTTCTTCTTTAGGATATTGTTTTACTTCTCTTTGCTTTTTGGGAGCAAGAATAAGAGAACGTGAAAGTAATCTCCACAAACACAAACCATACTTCTATCCTTAAATATATATTATTAGTGAAGCTTGAACTTCTAAGTATTAGCTTCTCGTTGTTGTATTGTAATCATGTTGTAATACTTATAATTGTATCCTTTTGGGAATATTGTAAAATAAACGTATTAAAATCCAAAGTATCATAGTTACTTGAGTTCACGATTATATTTTAAAGCATTTCAGCCAATTCAAGTATTGTCATGTTATCATTTTCTCAACTCATTTTCATTTGTTTATGATACAAAAACCTTTACAAGATCGTTGGATACAATATTACCAATTTTATTTATATGTTTATGACAAATCCATATCTATTACTTCACTTTTCATCTTGGACCTGACAACTCCATAGCTTGAACCAACACAGAGGAATCATCAGTAAGATCTGAATAACGTTCAGAGGTAGAAAACTCGTTAGGTTTACTGTAACTTCTATTAGTCTCTGTTCTCTGAGAAGAAGCTTCCCATCTCTCGACAAGACCATCTCCTTCAAGCATTCTCACAACTTCAGACATCTTAGGACGATGAATTGGAAGATACTGTGTACAAAGCAAAGCCACTTGGACCATTTCTTCTATTTCGATTCTGTCGTAATTGCTCTTCAAATCCTTGTCTACTATCTGTTCTAGCTTCTTCTCTTGTTGCAGTTTCTTCACCTGCAAGTAACCCAAGAGAGAATTAATAATAATAAGTGAGAACTAGCTTTCTATAAATTTAAATAATTTTCAACAAATAAATTTTAAACCATAAACCAAACAAAAAGAGTTAAGCACATAACCTAAAATTTTGTAGTAAAATGAGCAAAAAAAAACTACATTTTATAAATTAATTAAATACTCGAAAACAAACCCTAAACCTAAAAAAATAAACCATTAATCCTAAACCCTAACACCTAAACAAAAAAAAAACTCTATTTTCTCAATTTTAAAAGTTTCAATGTTTTGTTAAAATAATGTATGTTGTTTTCCTAATATCCCCAAAAATATAACCCTAGAATGAATGATTTTGACCTAATTGAAACAAGACTATGATTAATTATCTCTTCCTGATTGCTTACCCATTCAAGAATCGCTCCTCTTTGGTTAGCTGCTTTACCAAACTCAAGAGCTCTCAATCCAGTGATCAATTCAAGAAGAAGAATCCCGAAACCAAACACATCTGTCTTCTCAGAAGATTGTCCAGTCGATAGATACTCAGGTGCAATGTGACCTACCGTTCCTCTCACGGCGGTTGTCACGTGAGACTCCTCGTGATCCAAGAGCTTAGCTAACCCAAAATCTCCAACCACCGCTTCGCAATAATCATCAAGAAGTATGTTTGCAGCTTTAACGTCACGGTGAATGATCTTTGGATCGCATTGCTCGTGCAAATATAGTAACCCTCTTCCTGCTCCTAATGCTATTCGCTTTCTTGTTCCCCAATCCAACACCGGTTTAGCTGCAACACAACATACACGAATCGTTAATCGGTTCAACTATGTAAATATAAGCTGAAATTAGAGATGTTCAATCCTGGTTAACCGAAAAACCCGAAAAAGAACCGTACCTTTGAGACGAGAAGCTACACTACCATTGGACATGTAAGGATAAACAAGAAGCCGTTCAGAGGAAGTAGTGCATAAGCCATGGAGACGGAGGAGATTCCGGTGGACCGCGAGGCTTATCATCTCGACCTCCGTCTGAAACTGAATCTCTCCACCACCATTGTTCACATCCTTTAATCTCTTCACCGCGATTATGGATCCATCATGAAGACAACCTTTATAAACATTCCCAAACCCTCCTTTTCCTACAAGATTCTTGCTGCTGAAGTTACTCGTCGCGGATTGAAGCTCTTTGAAACTAAACCTCCTTAGATTCCCTAGACATACTTCCTCGTTGTTTTTCTCTGTTAAGATATACAAATTCACACACATTGGTTCCGATTTCGCAACAACAGTTAACCGAAAAAAATGAATTGATTTTTCATTGTAAAGTTTACCATTAATGTCAAGGAATACTTGTTGGTTATGTCTTCTTTTCAACCAAAGAAGAAAACCAAAGCCAATGATCAACAAGAAAATACATGTAAGGCTTAAACCGAAGGCTATCGCGATTTTCCGATTTTTTGTTCCTCCACCAGAAGCTTTATCTAACAAGAACAAAGTAAAAAAACAAACCCATTTTAGCTCAAAATCTCTAGAATTGAAAGAATTTATCTTTTTATTGAAATTTTAAGATTTTACATACTTTGAGAAGTGTTCAAGGTAATTGACATTGGCTTATGTTGAGTCCCATTACAGTCTTTTTCAGTTCCAGTTGGACATATCTGTGGATTGCCCATAACACTGCAGCATCACAAGTAAAACAAAATTTATGTAAGTTATATTTTATACGCTTAGGGTAACGTATAAATGTGGATAAATTGCAGAGAAAAAGACAAATGGAATTTACAATTACCCTGTTTTTTTCTCAGAACAGAGTAAACCGACAAATATTCTTTTTTTTTTGTCAAAATAGACTTACTTGAATGTTTTGGCTAGTGATCTTGGAACTGGTCCACTTAAATTATTGTACGACAAATCCCTGAATAAAAATAATTACGAAATATATAAACATGTATGATATTATCTATATATATAAAAGAAAATAAAAGAAATAGAATGTACAAAAAAGTGAGATGGGTCATGTTTGCCAATGAGCTAGGAATTGTTCCTGTCAGGCTGTTATTATTCACCCTCCTGCTCCACAATTTTCAACACAAATAAATCCCTCCATAAATAATTATATAACAATTGTTATACTTTTAAAAAAAAAATTGACTAAAAATGGAAAAATCTTACAAGTACTGAAGATTTTTGGAATTAGAAAGAGTGAATGGAATTTGGCCAGTGAAGTTATTGGTAGAGAGATCAAGTGTTTTGAGTTTCCTCAATTTCCCAATCTCATTAGGGATATGTCCTGTGATGTAATTGTTCTGCAATAACCTATTTTTTTGTGTGCATCCAAAACACTAATCAGAAAATTAAAAGTAATTAGCACATAAAGAACACAATGTTTTAATAATTAAAAGTACTTACACAGACTGAAGATATGTTAAATTGCCAATACTTGATGCAAGAGTTCCTGATAAATTCTGGCTTGGAGCTCCTCTACACACACACACACACACAAGTAAATACTTTAAACACATGCTTAAACATATAAATATGTAATATATATTTATTTGTATGTGTGTGTATGTACTTACAGGCTTAGGACAAAACCATCAGAAGTGCAACCAATCATGTTCCAGCTACAAGGATCAACTGCTGTATCATCCCAATTCATTAGAACTCCATGAGGATCAATCAGTGAGCTCTTGATCCCTATTAGAGCAAGAACTGGCAAGGAAACAAACAAGAAAACATGTTTTAGTAAGAAAAAAGAAATTGAGAAAAGGAAAAATATTTATTTTATGAACATTACCTTCATAGTTAACACCTTTGTCTGTGAGCTCTGCATAAGAAGAAGAAGAAGAGAGGAAAAAGATGAAGAAGAAGATAAAAGAAGACAAAGCATGACTATGTCTTCTTTGCATCATCTTTGTCTGAATCAAATCTTTCATTGAGACTTGAGATTATTATTCACAAAAATATGAATTTGAAATATTTATTTTTCGATTCTTTAGTGAAGGCTTAATAAGGAAAAAGAAGAAACAGAGGATTTTTTATATTGAAGTGTCTCTGACTGAGAGTTTTGAGACTGAAAGTGAGAGAGAGATGGAGAAAGATTTGTCTGCCAATTATTATTATCTTTTGGTCTTTAGACTGTAAGTGTAAACTGGAAAAGGCCAGTGGGAAAATCGGGTAATGTTTTCTTTTTTCATTTGTATAGTTTTCAATCATGTGAGAAAACCATTATCTGTTATCATAGTAGGTTTATAAATTCTTTACAAATATGAGAATGGAAATTTACCTAATTAAAGACCAAGGGAATATATATACATATATTTGTTATCCATAATAACTATGAAGTAATAAATATATATATGATCATGTCGATATTGTAATCCTTGTTAGAAAAAATACAAAACGGGTTTACTGTGTACATTGTACAATCATTAGATATCAATTAAATAAGATTTTTTTTATCTCTTTGATAAATGATTTATTTCTTTCCTTCTTTTTTTATGCTGCGATATTATCTTAGAACAATTTTATTGTCGATGCTACAAGTTCTTTTCTTATAAATTTCTTTAAACTTTGTTTGCTATGTTACATTTTTGTTAATAAATTTATGTATTTTATGGTGTTAATAAAGATTTATGTTTTTTTCATAGAAATATCATATTATTTCATCACGCTTTTATTGTTTAAAATGTGCCATAAAATATTTTGTTTATTTATGAAAGTGTGCTAGCATATTTTTTTACAAATTTCTTCTAAAATTACCTTGACAAGTAAACTCTTTTGTAATCATTTCATTGGCTACTTTCAATTATGTATTTAACCTTTCAGATAAACTTTTATATTAACAGACAATCAACTTTCTATTATTATGTTTTGTAAAATATATTATAGACTCATGTAGTCATGTTCTCAAATATATTACGGCAATAGACGAAATGTTAGGAACTTTGGATAGAAAAAGAAAGTATTCCCCCTCTTTCTAAAACAAAAAAACTTTACAAAAAAAATTTTGTTCCAAAAAGATTGAGTTTTTACTGTTTTCTATGCACTTTTACAAACTTCACGACAAATACTGAAACACTATTGGTTAAACTTTATTGAAAAGTGTATTTCGTATAAATCAATGCGTTATCTTAATAAATGTGCATAACCTTAAACATCTATCTTTAAGGAACGGAGGAAGTATATAATTGTAAAATAACAATTAGAGCAGGTAAAAAGTGAACTTATATGGTAAGATAGCACCATTAAAACATACTGTAGATATTTGGGGAAGAATAATCAAGTGGCCTCGAACAAATAAAGTGTGAAATTATTTGTATGTAACGAAAGTTAAATAAACCTTGAATTATATAGTGGGACACTTGTGCCAAAGAGAGATATGTGATGAGGGATTTTTTCTTTTTCTTTTTCATTCTTTAATGACTCACTTTAAATCTGTTTTTATTCTCACTCATCCCCTTTAATATTCATTAATATCTTTTAACTATTCATTAATTATTATGAGAAAACTAGCACTAAAATTTGATTTTTTTTTTCTAAGAGTGTTTTGGAATATTACGTGTGTTTTTTTTTTTTGGATCAAAGTCGAAATTTTCATTTAACCGGGATTAAACCGGGTGAGTGATACAAAGCTAATTTTGCCAATGAATCGACATCGGAAGTTTACGTCAGTTGATTAATGAAATAAAGGAATAGGCAAATGGTCAAATAACAACAACAAAAAGCTGAATTTGGTAACACTTTGTAAAATAATACGTTAGTTACATTTTAACATGTACATAATAATAAAAATAGCACAATTAATGGTAGTGGTCTAGTGGTTCCCACTTGAGGAGGAGTTGACTTGTTGGTCCAGGTCAGGGATCGATTCCCCTCAAACGTGGAATTATCTAATCATTTCAATTTTGGCCACCGGAGCATTCACATGGCTCTCCGGGCCCCGGGATTAGTCGAATCTCATGACCCGTTGATCCGATAATTAGCTAGGGAATAAACATCCCCGTGACCTAACTCGGAACTCATGGTGTCCGTTGAACCGGATCACCCGAGTTATCAAAAAAATAAAAAAAATAAATAAATAAATAGCACAATTGAAAAAACAAAAACGTAAAGTAATATATCATTTACCACCTTGAAGTTCATTACATTTTATAAACATTTTGAAATACAAAAATCTTATTTATACTATTTTTAGATAACATTACATGTGCTATTGTCAAATTGATGGTTAAGCGGTGGAATATGAAAAAGCTGCTCTAACAAATAAAACAGATATCACAGGGTAGAACTAAGAAATTAATAGGACTGAAAACACATTTTGTCGAAATAAAGTTAAAAGAGAGAAAACTACAAAACTCGAAATTCCAAAAAAAAACATCAATTATTGACAACTTAACAAAAATTGGTTGAAGATTTTATTTTGGGAAAAATACATAAATTTAGAAAATAATACTCCCTCGGTTCCTAAAAGATAAAAACTTTACAAAAAAAATTTGTTCCAAAAATATATAGTTTTTACAGTTTTCTGTGCACTTTTACAAATTTTAAAACAAATACTGAAATATTATTGGTTAAACTTTATTGGAAACTGTAAATTGTATAAATCAATGCGTTTTCTTAATAAGTGTACATAACCTTAAACATCTATCTTTTTGGAACGGTTGGCGTAGTATACATGCGCGAAGAAAAAAAAAGCATACTGGTGCTAAATACAATTTAATCAGTTCATGTTTTCTGTATATTCTTTAAAGATTTGATTTTTTTTTGTCTAATAACTAGTTATATACAAGAGTACATATATATATGGAAACTTAAATTATTATCTCTTCAAGTCGAAGAAATAGGATATGCATTTCCTCTCGTTGATAGTACTAGCGTTGGGGTCTTTCAAGACTCTCCTCCTTTAAATAGCCAAAAGATATATAGGTTGAGCAACCGATTTCGAATAATTTATAATTCAATTGTTGTTTTGTTACTATAGTCTTATTATCACACATTACTATGATTATTTTACACAGTCTAGTACTTAAAAGTTAAAACTCTAAGCTTAGATTTTACATAGTCTATAACTACTGCACAATTTATTTCTTTTTCAAAAAAAAAATTATTTCTTAACAACTGATTTATTAAGCTATTGGGGCACAACTAATTAGATAGATAAACCAAAAAAAACAAAAAAACTTAAGCTTAAATTATTTTGAAACACTAAAATCAAATCTTTGTCTACACACTTACACAGTGATAGTCAACAGACAGAGTCACTTTTGAAACCACAAAAGCAAACTGCTTTTATAAAGCGAAAGCTGTACTCCTCCCTCTTTCATCATCACTTCAATTTCTTAGTGCATTTCACTTAGATATACTCCCTCCGTTCCAAAAAGATAGATATTTAAGATTATGCAGATTTATTAAGAAAACGCATTGATTTCTACGATTTACAGTTTTCAATCAAGTTTAACCAATAGTATTTCATTATTTGTTTTGAAATTTGTAAAAATGCATAGAAAACAGTAAAAACTCTATTTTTCTGGAACATAATTTTTTTGGAAAATAAATATTTTTAGAGAAAATACGTTGGAAAATGAATAATTTAGTTTTTATAATTTACATAGCACATGATATTTGCTAAAAGTGAACTGATCTACAATATAAGAAATGATTGGATGGTAAATAACTACATATAAACGCATTTAAATGATTGAATGGTAAATAACTACATATAAACGCATTTCTAATGAAAAGCTGAATTCAATTGAGTTTTTATAATTGGTGGAAATAAATATGACTGAAGGGTAAATAACTACATATAAACGCATTTAAATAATTGAATGGTAAATAACTACATATAGACGCATTTCTAATGAAATGCTTAATTCAATTGATTTTTTTATAATTGGTGAAAATAAAACTGATTGAAGGGTAGATAAATAGTTCTTAGTGTGATGAATCGGTACACTGTGTTGATCTGATAAAGTTAGCTTAAGCATAGTTCGTACTATTTATTTCGATTTTGTAGTTGTAGGGGTACAATTTCGTAAAATTTTAAAAGCAAATACCTGAAAAGATGTATATGTTATGATTTGTATGTCGTGTGCATGACTACACGTGTGATAGTATTCTCTTCTGTTTTAACTTTTAAGTTTTCTTCTTCTTAATCATCATCAATTTATTTGACCACGTCTCATTAACTTGCAACCGCATCGTAACTTTTGCGTTTATAGTGATCGATCGTAGTTAAGTAACCAAAAAAAAGAGTGCCTAATTAACATGATTTGGTCCCATATGATTACTTGATTATGTTGTGGTAGCTCCGAGGGTCCTCCGGAATATTTGTGGTGAGTTTTTCATCCTAGATATTCTTCGCAAAATCGATGTTATTGGGCTGTAAGGAGCATACGAATTCACCATTGATATGTATATTGTTGTTAAGTCAACTTCATATGATTTTTTTTAGACTTCTTCCCAAAAAAATTCATATCAATTAGCATTTGGTCGAGTGTGCTAGATCTCTCTATAGATAAACCGTTCCGAATATATCATCCACACTTTTGATTTTCAATTTACTATATCAAAATTTTTAGTTCTTCAAAATAAACTATGTAATTATTAAAATTATTCAAAAACTGTCGATTACGTCTGATTAACCGGTAATTGTGGTGAGTTTAAATGCATTTAGATAGACTCGAATCAAATTTGACTAAAAAAATTCCGAAATAAAATTCTTTTGGAGAAAGAGAAGGTTTCATTTTTTTCACATATTGGGTAAAAATAGTGAGGTGAAATGTAATTTAGGAAAAAATCGATTTGGTAAAGGGAAAGAGATTAGGATTCATCATTTTCACGATTAGGCTATACTCATGAGATCTTAACTAATCAGTCTTCTCTAAAGCCTGATACCTTGTAATTGCATGGGTACATGTTAAGAAACTTAGTTTCTTATTTCTTAAGAGTTCAAGAATGAAATCTTCTGATTCAATTATGTGTTTAGCTGCTAAAGCAGTGGCGCGTAGAAACGATGCGTAGAAAATTTTGCTGTATGTGGAATCTAGCTATAAGGATATAGAGTGACCCGAAGTTCCATCTTGATTCTCTTAATTAGTCAATGTCTTGGGATTTTAAGAGTGACCAATTCTCGGAAACTTCTTCTAGAGTTTCCATTAGCTTATCTTTGTACAATACCCGAAGCAATAAATGTTTTTCTACTTTCGGACGACACTCTCCCACCGCTGCAATTGGTCCTAGAAATATGCTACTCACCCGAAAATAAAAACTAACAATAATTAAGATTCTTTACACGAAAAGAGTTAATTTATAGAAACTAATTGTTGTGTTATGTCAGTCATCCCATGATGTCCTAATTTTTCTCTCCAACTTGATGAACCTTTTACTATTTAACCATCTACATAATCGAAAGGGTAGAAATTAGAATTTGTGTATTGAAAAAGCTCAAAAAGGGGGAATAATCAGCGTATAAACTCCCACTAATTGGATTGGGGTTATCTACCCTCAAATGAGTGGCAATTAAATTAGCATTATTTGGAACAAATGTTTTGTTTTGGACAATACAAATCATAATGTTTATCTCCCTATTTGATTCTGCTTCTTTTTTGCGTGATAAAATACTCAAGCTGGGGTCTTACAAGACTCTCCTCTTTTTAACGTTGAGGTGTTGTTCTTGGAATCTAGCCGTTAATTATATAACTATAACAAAATAAGAAATCAGTTCCCATAAAAATAAACGGTTCGTTTTTCGTGCTTTATGTTGAAACTTGAAAGTGATGTAAAATGTAAAACCCTACGCCTATCTTTTCAATCACATATTGTTTTCTGACAAAAAAAAATTACATATTGTGCTTTACTCGTTACTCATTTTCACCACCCTATCCTTTTTTTGTAGTTCTGCACTTTGAACCAAGAAATCTAGTCTTTAATTAATTCGTCGTTTTTAACTTTAACAACAAAAATTAAGTTCTACCATCTCCATCAGCAATATATAAATAAGTATTTAAATATTAAAAAAATACAAAAAATGCAAATTGGAATCACCAGTTTTTACTACTGAATATTTTTTTCTAGCGTGCACTCTCTATAACACACCTAATCTCTTAAAAAAGTTAGTTTAATAAATAAAATGTAGAATAGGTTCTTCTCTAAAAGTTGGATGCACAAAGTAATTAGGACAACTCATCCCTTATATTATGCTTTCTCAATTTCTTTTAATATTGTGCATATATGATGGTTACAAACTTTAGACTTTAAGAGCATCTCCATTGGTAACACTTACAAGTGTTTTTTACCAATAAAATAAATCAAAAACAAATTAAATTAAGAAAGAGAGTATAAAAGTTTCTAGGGGAAGAAACAATTTGGGAAAGTGTTTTTCCTCTTGCTGTTTTGTAATTGGTTATTTTTTGTATTTGATTTAATTAATAGTAAAATTAATATTAAATATTATTTTAAAGAACTTTTAAAGTGTGAAGGTTAATGATGCTCTTAGTAGATTCAACATTTTATGTAAATATGATCATATCAAATATTCTTTCTAAAAACAATTTTTCCTTTCAATATATAGTAGATTAAAGTCGAAAATGTTGAAGCTAAACAATTATTTTATAAGGCTTAACAAATTGAAGTTGTATTAGAGCTAAAACTGAAAACTAGAATCTGATATATATGGAACCAGAACTAAAACTCGAAATGAGAAAGAATATCTACAATAAAGAAGCAAAAGAACAAAGGTTAGATTAAAAGAAAAGCGTATCCAAATTGTTTGCTTTCATCTATATATTTGTGACATAATCAAAAGAACAAGAGTATTCAAAGAAACTCAATATATTGATCAAGAAAGTTGAGCTAAATATTACATATTAAAGAAGTAGTAAGCTAAAAACAAATAGACCAAACCAAAATACTTTATTTGTTTCTCGACATTAGAAATGGCCCCCCTAAAGATCTTTCAGGTTTATAAAAATTGAAGCTCATACATGCATCAAATATTTTAGGGGTCTTTTCATTGATAAGAGCTGTCTGGCTAAAACCAAAACGACACTACTTTAGTATGATTGTACCACTCATCAAAAAAGCAATTTTCTTAGAGTGTGTGTATATATATAGATCATCACGTACTGTACCTAAGTAAGTTTAATATCAATACTAGTGAGTGTGAAATAGTATCTTTTATAATGAGTGATTGACATATCTCTATTTTTTTGTTTTTACATTGAAATAAACGAGTCAATAATTTAAACCACTTATACCATATATTTGAACGTGTAAAAAGAGGGGTTGAGCAATTGGAGACATTAATTTTTTTAATTTGTTAATTTCTATTCCATGCACAATAATTACCATAGGGTTAATTTATGTGACCTTCTTTATTAATTAAATCAGCATTTAACCACTTCTAATATATATAACACATGACAAAGAAGACTAAATGTATAATTAGAGCACACAAACATTACAAAGATATTCAAAGTTCAAAGACAGCAAAGTATCGAACACTAAAACGTAAACTTCAAACACAAACAAGAACTGCTTTCGTCAGAATATTTACATGCTCTTCAGCTCTCTCTTATTCCGAAACAAAGCACAAATGTCCTTATAAAAAAGCCATAAATCCAGAAATGTGAAAGGACGAAAATAGATCACTCTTCTTCTTTAACCAGTTTTGTAACATATCCAAATTCACACACGTATTGATTTCAATTTCCCGTTTAACTGTTTGCAGTAAACCAGGAAAAAAATGAATTGTGATTTTTCATTGTTAGGTTAGTAGTTACCACCATTAATGTCAATGAATACTTGTTGGTTATGTCTTCTTTTCCACCAAAGAGGAAAACCAATGATCAAACAAGCAAACACATGAAAGGAAACCGAAGGCTATGGCGAGTTTCCAGTTATTTGGTCCTCTATCAGAAGATTCATCTAACAACAACAAAGTATAAATCAATTCAAAAAAAAAAAAACAAAGTATAAAGAAAACCATTTTATCTTACGTTCTCTAGAATTCAAATATTTAATAATTTTGTTTCAAGATTGAAGTGTTAGGTTTTACTTACTTTGAGAACTGTTCAAGGTAGTTGACATTTGCTTAGGTTGAGTCCCATTACAGTCTTTTTCAGTTCCAGTTGGACATATCTGTGGATTGCCCATAACACTGCAGCATCACAAGTAGAAACACATATTATATAAAACTCTATTTTATATACTTAGGGTAACGTATCAATAAACTGCAGAGAAAAAGAAAATGGAATATACAAAGTATTCTTTTTTCTTCTTCTAAATAGACTTACTTGAATATTTTTGCAATTGCAAGTGATCTTGGAACTGGTCCACTCAAGTTATTGTACGACAAATCCCTGGAAAGAGTTACAAAAATATGTTTATATACTGCATCTCTGTAAATGGAAAAGAAAATGCACAAAAAAAAGTTAACACAAAAAATCCCTCCATAAAAAATTATAACAATTGTTTTTAATAAAAATTATTATAATTAAAAAGACATGAATAAATGGGTAATATATCTTACAAGTAGCGAAGATTTGTGGCATGAGAAAGAGTGAATGGAATTTGACCAGTGAAGTTATTGGTAGAGAGATCAAGTGTTTTAAGTTTCATCAATTTCCCAATCTCATGAGGAATATGCCCTGTGATGGAATTTTTCTGCAATACCCTATTTTTTGGTGTGTAACCACAAAAATAATTAGACAGTGTTTTAAAAAAAATACTATAATTAAATTATGAGAGTAACACTAAGTCACTAACACAGTCTGAAGATTTGTTAAATTGCCAATACTTGGTGCAAGAGTTCCTGACAAGTTCTGGCTTGCAGCTCCTCTACATACACATATAAGTGATGAATGTAAACACATGCTTACACAATATATGTATGTGTATGTATGTATGTTACTTACATGCTTACGACAGAACCATCAGGAGAGCAAGCGATCATGTTCCAGCTACATGGATCAAATAATGTTCCATCCCAATTCATTAAAACTCCATGAGGATCAACCAGTGAGCTCTTGATTTCTAGTAGAGCAAGAACTAAAGAGGAAAGAAACAGACAAGAAAACATGTTTTAGTAAGAAAAAAGAATTTTGAGAAAGGAAGAAGATCTTGTTTATGAATATTACCTTCAATGTTATCACCTTTGTCTGTAAACTCTACAGAAGAAGAAGAAGTAGAAGAGAGGGAAAAGATCATGAAGAAGAAGAAGAAGATGGAAGAGGACAAAGCATGGCTATGTTTTACTTCTCTTCTTCTCTGCCTCATCTTTGTCTGATACAAAACAAGAAAACATAGGATTTTGACTTCCAAGTGAAAGAGAGAGAGATAACGTGATTAGGGAATTTTGGTATTTTTCTTGCTTTATCTCTGTGTTTTTATTCCTACTAATCTCCTTTTAGTGTTTATTATATCTTCGTAACTATTCATCAGCTGTTTTAAGAAAATTAGTATATAAACTTTGTTTCTTTTTCTTATGTATGTCAATTAACAAAATAGTTGATTAGTCATGTGGTAAAAATTCGGATCACCATTTGGTTAATCTAGTTGGTATAATGTAATTCATATAAATACAACCATTGTAGTCTAGAGAATGGAATCACCAATTTTTACAATTGAATACTTTTTTCTTGCTTTTCCTCTCTACTAGCTACTAGAGTTTTTCCATATTCTCCGGTCTCACGCATTATCTTTGATCTCTTTCATCGTTCTCAAGAAGGCATCCACTTTCCTCTTTTCCCCATATGCTTCAAATCTCTTTTTTAGATTCGGCATAACGAAATTACACTTTCTTATGTGTTTTCCGATTTTTCTGGTTCTATTTGTGACCACGAGAGAAGTGAAAAAATAAATAAAGAAAATGTAGAATAAGTTCTTCTCTAAAAGTTGGAATGTTGGATGCACGAAAGCAAATTAGGATTACTCATCCATTATAATATGTTTTCTCGATTTCTTTTGATAGTATGCATATATTATGGATACAAAATTTAGAGCATCTTTAACAATAAAACTCTTCAATTGAGAATTTTAATAATATTTTATTAGTATTATCAATAAAATAAAATAAAATAATAAAACTAAAAAACTTGCACCAATGAAATTATGCCACATTTGCAAGAGAGTTTCATGTTGGGTCTCAAAGATCTCTAACTATTGAGACATCTCAAATCAAAAACACTTTAATAATTAATTTTTAATCATTTGAGACTCACTTTAGTTCATTTGAGACTCACTTTAGTTCACTCTTAATGCACAACTTCTCTCTCTAGTGTCATACAAATACAATATTAATGCTTTTTATTTAACTAAAGCAATTAATTAAATTCAAAAAAGTTAAACCAATCACATTAGGACAAGAAGGCAGAAAGTGTCTTTACATTTTGCTTAATTGTCTACTAGAAGAACCATTTATCTCTTGTGTCTCTTCTTTTATTCTTTTTTTAATTTTTTAATGAGAAGATATTCAGAAAAATTTACCAATAATGATGCTCTAGAGTAGTATACTTGTTTAATATATTGTTTAAACTTACTACATAACTTTATTTCGGCAGTTTCGTAAGAGAAAATTTTAGGTTTAATTCCGTCACCTTATCAAATACCATTTAACAACTAGTAATATTACAAATAACATAGAAGATTAAAACAGTAGAGCACACAAACATTACAAAGATATTAAAAGTTCAAACACAAACAAGAACTGCTTTCATGGAAACATTAACATGTTCTTTCATTTCTCTCTTATTCCAAAACAAAACAGAAATAGATCACTCTTCCTCTTTAACCACTTCTTCCTCTTTCCAAGAGAACCTACTAAGAGTCGATTTCGGTGAGCCACATTCAACGGTCTTTACAAACTTCTGGTAAAGAACCGAACCGCTAAGCTCAAGCTCCTCTAGTCCTCTCTCTTTGCTCAAATATCCCTTAACGTCAACTACAAAGTCATGCCCCAACAGACCGGTTCGAAGATCAGTGTGGACGGCTACAGAGAATTCTTCAGGTCCAAAACAAACCAAAACCTGATTCACCAACTCATTAAAGTTCAAAGCCTTTAGATCATACCCAACTGTTTCAAAGCTTGCATAGCTAAAACTCTCTTCCGGGGTCACATGGATGGTCGAAACTGCATCTTCTTCAATTGAATTCATCGAGTAACCGCAAGGGTCAAACTCAAAATCACATATTTCAGAGCCAGGAAAGATGTTTCTGATCCCAGAGGTAATAGTCATCTCAGAAGCTGAAACAGAATGGGTTTTGAAGAACACCGAAGCTTTCTTCTTGTCTAGACCAGTCATGCACATCTCTAATGTGTACACTGGTTTGTCACAAGCCGCAGATTCATCAGTAGAAGAAGCAGAGTATACATGCCATCTCTGAGGGTTATTATCTGATCCTCCCATAACAAAAGCTTTGCTTCCTAAACTAAGCATACTGAAATATCCATCGAGTAAATCAACTTCCTCTGAGAAGCTACAGTGAGGATATGATTGAAGTCCAGGGAAAATGAAGCTACCACGAGTGTAGCGGACAGATTTGACAGTGAGGGAAAGGGAATCAGCAAGCCTAAGGATATGTGGGATCGAAAGGAGTAGCTTTGTAGTCCCACATGTTTTGATGATGATCTTGTAAGGATAAACAAAGAGACTAGATTCAGAGAGCACGTAGGAGTCGAGAAAAGAGTTTGAGAGAGATGAAACAATCGTGCACGCTGCTGGAGTCAAGATCTCATCTAAGTTGGATTTAGTAAGAGCGCGGAGTCCCTTACCTTCGGGATCAAGAAAGACATTAGACTCAAAGAAAGAGATTTCAAGCCTTTTCTCAAAGCCTTCGAAACCAATAGGAGAGACCGCCATTTTTCAAAAGATGAGTCTAAAGACGAAGAAGAGTATTGAAAGCAACAAAAGAAGATTTATCGCAAAAGCTAGAACGTTGATCAATGTTTTGAGGAGTCTCAGGATGGTTTACGAGTGATCTGCATGGGAAAAGATAAAGAAACAATCAAAAACATGTATGAGAAGAAAATCAAAAACATTGGTTTAAGGTTTCTTCTTACGTTTGAGTAAGCAGGAGTTTTGAATTTCTTGATTCCACCGTTTGGTCGAACGTCTTCAATGCTGTATCCAAGAGGAGCTTCGTAGAAAACACTGTTACTACTACTACTACTACTACTACTAGACTTCTTTTTACCACCTTTAATCTCCATTTCTCATTCACCTAAAACAATATCATACAAAGAAGAAGCAAAGAGAAATTAAAAACCAAGAAACTCTGTTTCAGACTAAGGCAACATTCAGAGACAAATAGCTATGCATTTTTAAATAATCATCTCAAATTGCCTCAAAGAAGTAAGTCAATACAATAACGCAGATCAATTGTTTTTAAGTGTAATCAAATTCTAACTACAACACTAATGAAGCTGAATCGAAACTTAGTATATGAATAATCGAAACATAATAAAGGTGGAGGAAACTTTAGAGTTACTTGAACAAATCCGAAACTCACAATGACGATTCGTGGAAGAAAGAAACTAATAAAAAGGTAGGAGAAAATGCTTACAAGATCAAAATTTTCTTAAAGTTAACGAACCCTTGAGCCAAAAACCTGGAAAGTACAAACAAAAAGCAAAAATATCGAAATCAAGAGAATGATCAAATAATTTTCAATACTCATGACCAGAAATCAAACAAACATTTGAAATTACCCTAATTTGATAAAAATGGGACGATAAGAACTGATTCGATCAAGAAAATGGAGGAACTTCGAATTTTTTTATGTCTCTAGCTAAGTTGTGATGTTAAATTTGGTTTTCTAAGTGAAAGAAAAAATTGAGGTTCAATGAAAGACAAATAGCTCCAAATGGGTTTCATTTTATAGTCAAAGTTTAGTGGACATCTTGAAATTTGGAAATTACATATTTGTCATTTGCTTTTAAGAAAAAAGATAGCAATTATTTCACCAATGGAAAGTTTTATTTAAATGTAATATAGAATCTAACGTTACATGACCAATATAAGGAAAATCATATCTGCAATAAGTGAAGATGCGCATAAACTTTATTGTTGCTATCCTAACTCGATATGGGTTCAACCTAGTTTACATTTAAACGTTAGTGATTTTTAAAATGTAATCCTTCTATGAGAAAGGAATATAGAATCATTGTGAATTCTTTAAATAAATTTGTCCTTGTGACGATAATGTTTAGATTTATTTAGTCGGCGAGTGGCGTAAAGCTGGGAAAATTTGACCCGAAATGCAAGTTGAATATCGAATCAACACACCTATCTCTTTGGTATCTTGTTACTTGCAACTTTGTATCGAAAAAAGAAGATTTTCATATAATTTTATATGAATGAAACACACGAACTTTGTGGTGTAGTTGAGTAGATCACCAATAAGAAATGTAACCATGAATCATTAGCGAATCCAGAATTATATTTTACCTAGTGCAAAAGTAAATAAATTATAAATTATTTTTAAGAAACACTATTGAGATCAAATAAAACTACGTTTTGAACCTAGGTTGGGTGGGTCAAATGTGAAACCACTAACCAAATGTTCTACCAAAACTATTTGTACATGAGCCTAACTTAGTAATATATATATATTAAAGTGGTTCATCTGACCTCCTATTCTACGATATGGCTTCGCCACCGACCATGATTTTAGGAAAACCAAGGATTGTGAGACGAAAGCACTATTAGAATAAGAAATATATAAAAGCCAGAATATAATGAACGTAATTAAGTTTGACCATTAAAAATATTTAAAAGATTTAGGAAGTGGAAATTTAGGTCTTAGGCCGGGAAATTCATTTGACTGGACGATGTGAATTGTTACTATTGCTACAATTTTGAAACTATACATTTATCATAGGCAGGGAGCCCTTTTTTCGGACAAGTTCTACCACTCTTCTCCGGTCATCTTCATAACCTATAACCATCATTTATGCAAAACAACTTAGCTTCAAGGGTTCCAACCATCTTCGCAAACTTTAACTTCCTACAAAACAACATTGCAGTCGAATTTCTTGCTTATTATTCAATGTCAAAATTAGTGTAAAACTGAATTAGTGGGATGTAGTAAATTTTTACTTGGTCTTTTTCTTGTTGTCTAAAGCTCATCAAGGATTGAAATGTGAAAATGTCATTACTAAGCTCATCAAGGATTGGAATGTGAAAATGCCAATTTTAAGCTAGGTAGACGAATTTATGAAAAAGGCTAACGGAAACAACTCTCAAGTTGAAATTACAATGCATTTTTGACATAAATTCACATCAAAAATGATGCAGCGAGATATTTGGAATATTTCCAAATATCATTATTTCCTATTTTATTATTTATATTTAGATTTATTATTTATTTTTAGAATATTCTAAGAAATATTAGGGTTTTATGCTTTATTATAAATAGCCTTCTTAGGCCTCTTATTGTATTTAGTTATTGATGAATTATTAATCGAAAGATTTAAAGAGGTTTTGATAAACCACTGTGAAGAGTATTCACAAACCCTAAGAGCTTTTACGAAAGCCCTGAGAGGAGGACTCTCAAACCCTAGTTTCCGGGTATTCTCATAATCAACGGATCTAGTTCTATCCCTAGAAGCTTCCGCTCCATCAGTTGGTATCAGAGCCATCCTCTTTGATTTCTTAATCAGAGAACAATTCTGGTGATCATGGTGAGTGATAGTAACATCTATCCTTTCGTGGACGAAAGTCTTTTTGTCGAGAGAGAAGAAATCCATGAGATCTATAGAGAGATTCATGGTGATCCTATCTTCGATATCTATGAAGAAGATGTTAGGGTTTTTGACTTTGTCTTTCGAGAAGATGATTTCGAAAATCTGACTCGTGCAAAATCCGGGCGAAATCGGATCTGTGCAAAATCAGGGTTGAATTCGTTATGTGCGAAATTCGTGCAGTTTCAAGTTTCTGAAAAATCCATGCAAAATTCGGGCGAAATCTGATTTCTGCAAATTTGGTGCTCACGAAGAATCCTTTGAAGAAGCTATATGAAGATCAAGCTAAGAAGATCGTGTTGATGCCAAGAACACGATTGAAGATTCGAGGACGAATCTTTCTTGGCCGGCGAGACCTGATGCAGCGCATAATTAGGTTTAAGATAATTATGTATTATTTCCTTTTTATGTATTTTAGTATATTTCCTATTTTTGTTAGAATTAGGGTTTTCTGGTTTTATTATAAATAAGCCTTTCAGGCCTCCTATTGTATTGATTATTGATGATTTGATTAATAAAGAGCTTTTGCTTTTGAGGGAGATTATTCTCTATCCCTTGTATTGATTTGATTAGGTTCATCAATCAAGAAGCAGGTCCCAAGAGAGGATTCTTTGAATCCCTTGGTTGAGCTGGCAGGTCCCAAGCGAGGATTCTCTTGAATCCCTTGGTTGAGCTGTTTATCGTTGCTTCCGCTCCATCAGTTGGTATCAGAGCCATCCTCTTTGATTTCTTAATCAGAGAACAATTCTGGTGATCATGGTGAGTGATAGTAACATCTATCCTTTCGTGGACGAAAGTCTTTTTGTCGAGAGAGAAGAGATCCATGAGATCTATAGAGAGATTCATGGTGATCCTATCTTCGATACCTATGAAGAAGATGTTAGGGTTTTTGACTTTGTCTTTCGAGAAGATGATTTCAAAAATCTCTGATACCAACTGATGGAGCGGAAGCTTCTAGAGATAGAACTAGATCCGTTGATTCTGGGAATACCCGGAAACTAGGGTTTGAGAGTCCACCTCTCAGGGCTTTCGCAAAAGCTCTTAGGGTTTGTGAATACTCTTCACAGTGGTTTATCAAAACCTCTTTAAATCTTTCGATTAATCAATTCATCAATAACTGCCTACAATAGAAGGTCTAAGAAGGCTATTTATAATAAAGCATAAAACCCTAATATTCTTTAGAATATTCTAGAAAATAAATAATAAATATAAATCTAAATAATAAAATAGGAAATAATGATATTTGGAAATATTCCAAATATCTCGCTGCATCAGGTCTCGCCGGCCAAGAAAAGATTCGTCCTCGAATCTTGTATCTGCGCTGCATCAGCTCCCCCCGGCCAAGAAAAATTCGTCCTCGAATCTTCAATAGACTTCTTGACGCCAAATAGATCTTCAACATATCTTCAAATCCATTGATCTGATTCTTCAAAGAATCTGCAAAAATCTGATAAAATCCGAAATCTTCACGAGTCTGATCAAACCTAATTTTCGCACATATCTGCTCCTGCCCGAAATTTGCACGAACTGAATCTGCACATATCTGTAAATCTCTGAAATTTTCACAGATCTGCAAACGCCCTGATTTTCGCACGGATTTTGCACGATCCGATTTTCGCACGGATTTTGCACGGACGGATTCTACAGGTGTAGAATTTTCGAAATCACCTTCTTGAAAGATGAAGTCTACAACCATGAAATCATCTTCATAAACGTCGAAGATTGGATCACCATAGATCTCCCTGTAGATCTCGTGGTTTTCTTCTCTTTCAACGAACGGACTTTCGTCCAGGATAGGATAGATGCTTGGACTCACCATGATTACCAAAATCGATCTCTGATTGGGAAATCAAAGGGGATGGCTCTGATACCAACTGATGGAGCGGAAGCTTCTAGAGATAGAACTAGATCCGTTGATTCTGGGAATACCCGGAAACTAGGGTTTGAGAGTCCACCTCTCAGGGCTTTCGCAAAAGCTCTTAGGGTTTGTGAATACTCTTCACAGTGGTTTATCAAAACCTCTTTAAATCTTTCGATTAATCAATTCATCAATAACTGAATACAATAAAAGGCCTAAGAAGGTTATTTATAATAAAGCATAAAACCCTAATATTCCTTAGAATATTCTAAAAATAAATAATAAATCTAAATCTAAATAATAAAATAGGAAATAATGATATTTGAAAATATTCCAAATATCTCGCTGCATCAGGTCTCGCCGGCCAAGAAAAGATTCGACGAATCTTGTATCTGTGCTGCATCAGCTCCCCCCGGCCAAGAAAGATTCGTCCTCGAATCTTCAATAGATTTCTTGACACCAAATATGAATTCTTCAAATCTTCATTTAGCTTCTTCAAAAGATTTTTCGTGAGCACCAAATTTGTAGAAATCGGATTTCCCCGAATTTTGCACGAACTTGATTCTGCATGGATTTTTCAGAAACCTAAAACTGCACGAATTTCGTACAAAACGAATTCAACCCTGATTTTGCACAGATCCGGTTTCGCCCGGATTTTGCACGAGTTAGATTTTCGAAATCATCTTCTCGAAAGACAAAGTCAAAAACCTTAACATCTTCTTCATAGATATCGAAGATAGGATCACCATGAATCTCTCTATAGATCTCGTGGATCTCTTCTCTCTCGACAAAAAGACTTTCGTCCACGAAATAATAGATGTTACTATCACTCATCAGTTGGTAATCAGAGTCATCCTCTTTGATTTCTTAATCAGAGAACAATTCTGGTACCATCGGCTTGCAGGTGGTCCATCGGCAAGCTCAAGCTAATTTGGAACATTCTGTGACTAAGTACAAAATGGCAGCCGATGCAAAACGACGTCTTTTACGATTTGAACCAGGAGATCTTGTGTGGGTCGTCATCACCAAGGACCGTGTCCCGGCTGGAGAATATAATAAGTTGAAGTCTCGCAAGATAGGTCCGGTTGAAGTTCTTGAACGTATTAACGACAACGCTTATCGCGTTCGTCTTCCTCCTCATTTGCGTACTACCGACGTCTTCAATGTCAAGCACCTTTCGCCATTTCTTGGAGACAATCCCGAACCGGATTCGAGGCCGAATCCTCTCCCACCTGGGGAGACCTGATGTAGCACATGGGCCGAACGAGTCAATCATCGTCATGGGCTTCTTCCTTGATTGACAAGTTATGAGTTTTAGTCAATGTTTTCTCTTTTCGTATTTTCTTTTCAGAGATATGTTCAAATCTCTTAGGATAAGTTTCAATTCATTCATTGTTATCTCTTACGTTATTATAAATAGGGTGCTCCTTTAGCTTTGTAAAGCACCTTAGACTTTGATTTAATCTTAAGTGAAAGCTTTCTTTCAACAAAGAGAAGAGTATTCTCGCTTATTGTTCTTACTTTCTGTCGACGTACGAACAAGAACCTAGCTTGTTATCGATTCTTCCTGGAAGTCTCGATTCCTTGTTAGTTATAGCTTCCGCTCCATCAAAAAATATATTCCAAATCAATATTGTACCAATGGGCCATGTTAATTAAAGACCAATATTGCTGGATTTTTTTTTAAAACAGCAGTACGTATAAAAACCCTAGGTAACAAAAACGTTTTGAGAATCTACGCTCCTTCTTCGAAAACCCTCTTAACTGAGTTCTCCATCTCTGTCTCTTCCTCTGAGGTACTGAATCTTCTTCTGCTTCTACTTGTACATGGCTTCCAAGTTCTAGATTTTTGTTCAGTATATTTCTGGTCACGGTTGGTCTTGAAGACTATGACAAATTATTGGCTTTCTTTGTGTTCTGTCTTAATGTCTAAAGATATAGATTTTCCCTTCAATGTTGTTTCTTAGTTTTGGTAGTTTTTAAATCGTGGTGACTGAGCTGATTTAAGGGTTATCTTAATCTATCTTGTTTTGCAGGTGCTAACTTGAGCTTGTCAAAATGTTACGAGCATCCAGATGGATACGCCCTCTTTGAATTATATAAAGAAAAGGTCTCTAATGTTGTGATAGGCTACGTTAATCTTAACCTTGTGAGGTTTTTTTTTTTGTAAATTCTAAATTATGTCAATTTTCTCCTATGTAGGAGTAAAGAGTTCTTGTCTACAGAAAAGGCCCCAACGGTGCTTGATTTCTTTTGTTTTACACATAGTATCTATTGCATTTGCACTGGATCCAATTCTTTTTTCTTCTTTAAAAGAAAGAAGATATTTTCGCAATATTTTTTAGATTTTGGAAGTTTTGTTTTACAATTTTTCACTTTGATCTATTTTGTGATTGGGCCTCGCTTATATGTTTAGTAGAGATTTCTTATATCATTTTGTTGTTATTACACAGATGGTGAAGCCAAAAGCTTTTGACAAGTTTGAGAACACATATGAAGCTCTTGAAGCTGTGATTAAACTACTTGAGGGAGCTCCTAGCAAGGGTCTGCGCAAAGTGACTGAACTCGACTTGGGCCTTAAGGCTAGGAAATAAGGGCACCAAGTGAATGAATTCTTGAATATTAAGGTTTAATTTTTCATGACATTTGAAAAATAGTCATGAAAAATTAGTCTATCATATGGAGTATGGACGTTTGATTATAAACAAATGTAGACTTGTAAACGTTCATGAATAATCGTGAGTTTATATGATATTTGTAAACGATTATTATTTGATCCTAAGAAAATGGATGTTACTAAGAATTTATCAACGAAAATTTTCAAAGTGCTTACTTGTTTGTTATAGACTTGTAGTTATTTGATATAAAGAAATTTTGTTTGTGATTTTTGGAACTTTCATGTGATCATGGTCAAAATTGACATTTATGCATACAAACATGAAACATGTTTATTTAAAAATAAAAATTTAAACAAGATAGGTAATGTACATTTTTTATGTGCTCCGGATAGGAATGTGCGAAGTTGTCTCCAATGTCTCCCAAGCAACTCCAATATTAATTACGTATTACTACTATTACTACTCCTAATTAACTGATTAAGTGAAAAATATGACTACAAACTAAACCATATTACTATTTTATCATCGTCCTCGCATTCATCACTGTTACTATTGCAATCCTTCCTTTCAAATGGATTCGAACTAAAAACCTCCTTTTGGAAAAACTATTAAATCAAGAACCACTTGGTTGTTAGTTTCAAATTATATATTTAAATTTTAGCTGATGTTCTTTCGATCGCTAGAGTAGTCGAAAAATCTCCCAAGTCCCAACAAAGCAGATATAAATAAATCATGCTTTTTTATATAAAGGAAGAATCATGCTCATATTTAAACTCACTGAATAAGATTAACAAATGGGTGCATTAGATCTCTAGAACTTTGGAAAAATAATTATATAGAACACGTGATCATTTTGTTCAACTTGCTTAAAAATACTACACTACTCTATTAAACTAATAATCCAACAACAAATTTATTATATTCTTCTCGATGCAAGATATTATTACTAAATTATTCGACAAAAATCCAAATTAATGATGGCGAGACTTCTTGGTTTCATCGATATTTAAATATATACTCTATCTTAAATTATTCTCAAATAATTTCGGGTATACATACGAATTTCCCATACTTTCTTATTATTTATAAAATCATACTAATATTTAAATATAAATGGATGAGTCGTGAGCCATTGTTTACGTATACAATACTTAAAAAAACAGAATTTGTGTACATCATAAAAGAAAACAACTTTGATTTTGTCTACATATATAAAAAAACGCAAATGCCAATTGCCACATTCCTTGAGGGAAAAAACTGAGGCCAAAACAAAAATAATAGAAGAGAGAAGAATATGATTCTGTAAGCTTTTCATATATATAAATAATGAATCGAATTGGCAATGGTAATTTTGTTTACTTAACATAATGAATATGACATTTGAAAATATTGAAGAGGCAATGCTAATATTGTAATTCTATACTGTATATGTTAAAGTAGTTGAATAATGAATATATAATAATTTTATTTCTGTTTTAAACTATTAGATAAAGAATATGATTCTTTTCGATCTCTTTCTTTTAGATGAAAGAATATGATTCTTTAAACAGCCTGTCTCTCTTTGTTGAATAGGAAATGGTAATTTTACTATTTAAATATTAAACATCTTAATTACATGCAAGTTCGTGTATCTTATGGCATTTTTAAAAGAAATTGCACGCATTATCGTTTATCCTAAAAATGCTAAATTCGAAACCCTTTTTGTAATCAACAAACTTGGACCAAATCACATTTATTTATTTTAAAAACAAATTTAATCGACTTACTTTTGGTTACTTTGAAACGATTTGATTTTCAACCGGCGTTTGTGGAATCCATCAGATATTTTTATAAAAGAGTTGAATTGGAAACGAGTGAATGAACTAATGATACATGTGTCGGATATGTTCCGATAATCCGATACAGGATTATCAGACGTCGAGGACCAACACCAATTCATCTTGGTCTCCACCTCCACAATAACTTTATAAATGGAGCTTCATCATTCCTCCCTAAAGCAAAATTAGAGCTTGAAGACGAAGGATATTGCTTACTCCATCCTATGCAGGTGTTGTGGCATCGAGCCTATTTGTCATATCATCTTTGAAGGAAATTCACAACAATTCGTATAACTATAAAAACAGAAATGATGAAACATATAATTCTTGTTGTATTTATAATTAATCGCTTCATTGCATTCAATCGTATTTCTCATGAAACATATAACTCTTTCCATGATAAATGAAATTGATGTTAAAAAACAAATTTAATCATTTTATTCAGCCGAAATCTAACAAAATTCAAATGAAAATTAAATTGGTGATTCTGTAAAATTAGGAGGATTTTCTAGACCATATCAATTTTATAATGGGCCTAAATGAGTACATTTTTATTATAAGGTTTGAAAAGACAAATTACAGAGACCTATTAGAATAGAAAATGTATAAATAAATAAAAATCGTTATGGTTGAAAAATTACACGTTTTACTGAAAACATGTCGGATTAGTTTGAAGGTGAAGCAAGTCAAATAATGAACCAATAGCGATCACGAAAATTTCATATTTCCTAGTCGAGTTTTTGTATTAAATTGTGTTTTGTTAATACTTGATCATCAGATAGTGTATTACATCAATCCTAAATATATTCGATCTATTTACAGCCTATGCGATTTCATAAAAATAGTAGATATTAATAATTAATTTCATAATGAATATTTCACCTATTATAAAAAAAGTTATTTTTTAATTTCGTTAAGATTTGCCTATTTCTTTAATTCTTCCCATTATACTGGGCATAAATAACTATATTTATTTATTAGTATAAGGTTTCAAAAAAACAAATTAAAGAGACTTATTATTAAACTATAAAATACTAATTAATAAAATAAAATAAAAGATCGTTACAGATACGCAAAGCCCTCCTTTCCACTCTCGTCCCGCTTCGCCTCTCTTTTGGTTGCTCAAGAGAAGAGAGAGAAGAGGAAGAGACTCTTAAACACACAATCTCAATCACAAGCTCTCTCTCTCTCTCTCTCTCTCGACTCTGTTTTCACCATCACCAAAGCTTCATATATCGTAAGTAACTCTTTAGATCGAATTTGCTCCTCTCTCTCTCTCTCTCTGAATCAATTTCATTTTTTAAGGAAAAAATCTCTCTTTTTTAAATGGGTCATGCGCATTTCGTGGTTTAGAACATTTGAAAAGTTCACAAAAACAAAAAAGATCCAACCTTTAATGACATTTTGTTCGTTTTGATTGTTGTTGTTGATCTTTAACAGGTTGATTTGAAGACCCAATGGGTTACATTGGAGCACATGGTGTAGCTGCTTTACATAGATACAAATACAGTGGTGTTGATCATTCATATCTTGCTAAATATGTTCTCCAACCTTTTTGGACCCGTTTTGTCAAAATCTTCCCTTTATGGATGCCGTAAGTAGAGAGATCTTGTGTTGAATCTTTGGTATTGAATGAAAAAATTTGGACTAATGTTTTTGTTGCTTTTTCTTTTTTCATGTGTGCCCTTTCCAGACCCAACATGGTATAATGTGATTCTTATTTGGTATTTTAAACTTTAATGTAGCTTTGTTACTTGCTTATTAGGTGATAGTATTTTGTGGTTTTGTTTTGTAGATAACACTTATGGGTTTCATGTTTCTCATCACATCTGCGTTGTTAGGCTATGTGAGTTGTTTTGTTGATTTGATATTGTTTATACTCTTGAAGCTTTTGTTGGATTTTGCTTATGTGGACTGTTTCAGGTATACTCACCTAAGTTGGATTCTCCTCCTCCTCGATGGGTTCATTTTGCACATGGTCTTCTTCTGTTTTTGTATCAGGTCTGGTCCTTTCTCTTAAGGATTCACTTTCATTTGCTTGTTAATGGTCATTTAGTATTTTGTGTTGACATGTTTTGAGCAATTATGGTTGATATTTTGTAGACATTTGATGCGGTTGATGGGAAGCAAGCACGAAGAACAAATTCCACTAGCCCGTTAGGAGAGCTTTTTGATCATGGTTTGTCAAATGTTCATCTTTTTGTTTTTGGTAATCTATTATTGTCAGTTTGTGTTTTTAGATATTTTTGACACTGGTTTTCTTTTTTCAGGTTGCGATGCACTCGCTTGTGCGGTAGGCATTGCAATCTCTTTTCTTTTATTCGTTTGTTTCAAAACTTATTGACAATGGTCCTGAAACCGCCGCTGATCTTGTTCTTAAAACACTAGTTCGAAACGATGGCTTATGGGAGCACTGCTATGTGTGGAAGAGATACTTTCTACTTCTGGATTATCTCAGCTGTTCCATTTCTTGGAGCAACATGGGAAACGTAAGTGTTATATTTCAGTTTAACTCTGTAGTCTCTGTTTATAGTTGCAAAATTCTAATACTTTGCTCTTTACCCTTTTGTCTTAGCTATTTTACCAATACACTTACTCTTCCGGTAGTCAATGGTCCTACAGAAGGTCTTGCGCTTATATACTGCGGTCACTTCTTCACAGCCATTGTTGGTAAGCTTCAACAATCTTAGAAATCTCTATTACTAACAATTATGTTTTTAATCTTTGATATCTGTTTTTTTATCGTAAGGTGCTGAATGGTGGGCTCTGCAGTTTGGTGAATCAATCCCGTTGTTTAGTTGGGTGCCGTTTTTAAGCGGTATGATCCCAATCTTTTGTGTTTAGTTTTTTTCCTTAAAGCATTCTCCTTAACATGTTTATTTACGCCATTAGAACTTTTCTCGGTTTTTTTTTGTTTTTCAGAGATTCAAACATCGAGAGTAGTACTGTACACCATGATTGCTTTTGCTGTTATACCAACACTTTTTTTGAAGTGAGTCTTCTGAAAATTCAGTAACTTTATATGTCAAATTCTTACTTACTATGCATTGCTCTGCTCACATGGATGCTGCGTCATTTTCTACAGCATATCCAGTGTATACAAAGTTGTCCAGCCAAGAAAAGGAAGCATGTTTCTAGCATTATCTATGGTATAGTCTCTTAAACTAAATTGATTCGGTTGATACTTATATTTTACGATTTTTTCAGTTGAGTGTGTAACATCAATATTTTGTTTATTCAGCTGTTTCCCTTTGTGGCGCTTCTTGCAGGAGTTTTGACATGGTATGTTTTTCTTCTTCTTCTTTCTCTTTAACTTACTCTCATTCGCGAACTGAGACTTATCGGTATTCTTGTTTTAATCAGGGATTACTTGTCTCCTATTGATCTCATAAGAAACTACCCTCACTTAGTTGTATTGGGAACTGGTCTTGCATTTGGATTCATTGTGGTAAGCAATTTGGTATCGAAAATCGATATTAATTGTTATATAATGAATCGAAAGCTGAGCATTAGTCACTGGTTTATGATTCATTCCAGGGAAGAGTGATTCTAGCTCACTTATGTGATGAACCAAAAGGATTAAAAACAAACATGTGCATGGTAAAAATCCAATAAACTTCTTCTCTCTTGATCCAATTTTTTCATCGTAGTCCTCATTAACCTTTCTCTTGCACAGTCTCTGCTCTACCTTCCCTTTGCACTAGCAAATGCTCTAACCGCTAGACTCAATGACGGGTATGTTTTTCTGCTTTCAATTTTCGGTTTTTCGCTCTGTAGTTTTCATGAGATATATAGTTTTTGATTAATCTCTCTGTAGGGTTGCTCTTGTGGATGAGTTTTGGGTTCTTCTTGGTTATGTTATATTTACAATGTCACTATATATGCATTTTGCAACTTCAGTCATTCATGAGATCACAACTGCACTTGGAATCTACTGCTTCAGGTTAGAATACTATATTCTCTTCTCTTTTACCATTCTTACCGTTATAGTTTGCGAAAATTCGATCATTTAAAACTGTTTATTTTCATCAGGATTACGCGTAAAGAAGCTTGAAGCAAAAACAATGTGATTGAAAGACGAAAAAATACAAGTCTTAAGGTATGTTTATGAGGTTTTAAGCTTTGTTCTTCTATATCTCAAGAACTTGTGTGTTCATTATTATTTGTTGTTATGGTTTTAACATTTTTTCTTTGTTTTTCAGGGAGGACAATGCAAATCCCAACACGAATCTGAATATTTTGTTACTGAAATTAAATGATTGATCGATATGTTTTTGGATGTATACTCATTAATGTTTCTATTTTGTTTCGTTTTCTTAGTTGGTGAAAATAGGTAATTTATGTAGAACCATTTTTGCAAAGCTTTCTAAGGAAAAAAATCGGATTTTTCGTTATTATTTATTGACGAATTTCGTTACCGTGGTTCCAATTTTTTGTCTTTTATTTGCAAACCAACAAATGACAAAATTGTTCATTAGTATATCCGTTATCTAACAAATGATAGAAACATTTTCACAAGTTTTTATAAAACATAGAAAGGCATGCAACAAGATTTGGATCATGCATGTTCGAGTCAACGAAAGGGAAACTGAAACTTCTCCTTATTTAAATCGTACTATGAAAAAAGATCAAATCACGACGATGCTAAAACTGACATTGTACTATAATTCTATAACCAAGCTCAAACACTATCTTCCCATTAGAAAATAAACAAACATTTTAAAGAAGCATGCAAGAAGAGTGGAGTATACAAAAATATTAAAATGGATAGTCATATCTTCTCAAATCGCAATGTGATTTCAACTGCATAATTTTAAATTTAAAAATTCATTACCTAAGTGTGTACTGTCCTTGTGCATACCAAGGTATATGTATGCATGCACGTATACACATCCGTGTATAAATACTGATTACATTAACTCACATTTTCTCATACACTAATACTCAAATCAAATACAAAAAAAATCACTAGATAAACTTAAAAACCATGAATCATATGTTTTACTTCCTTCTTGCATTAACCACGGTCTTAGCCACGACAGCAGACGCTGTACCTATCGTCGACATCGATGGAAATATCATATTCCAAGGAAGTTACTACGCTTTCCCCGTTGACGCCGAGGGAGGTGGCCTGACTCTCTCAGGCCACGGTGGCAAGCCATGCCCTCTTGACGTCGTGCAAGAATCAAATTACATCAACTTGGGTATTCCCATTAAATTCTCAAATTGGAGGTCTAAAGTTGGGTTCGTTCCCGAAGGAGAGAGCCTCGATATCGAGATGGACACTGGAGCCACGATCTGCGG
Organism: Arabis alpina; assembly: GCA_900128785.1. Classification (NCBI taxonomy): domain Eukaryota; kingdom Viridiplantae; phylum Streptophyta; class Magnoliopsida; order Brassicales; family Brassicaceae; genus Arabis; species Arabis alpina. The sequence goes on from LT669792.1 coordinate 2,041,454, forward strand.
CCAGTCAACTTACTTGTGGGTGGAGGAGCGCGAAATGGAGAAGAAGATGTGGATTGTGACGACTGGTCCGAAGCCAGAAGAGTTCGAAAAAGTTTCGTTGAACAGTTTATTCTACTTCCAAATAGAGAAATCCGGACTTTTTGATAGTTACAAGTTTGTCGCCTGTCCTAGGAGTTGTACTGGTAGCGAGACACAATGCAGGGACATGTGCATGGATGTCGGGATATTCGAGGATGAAGATGGCGTTCGGCGTTTGGCTTTAAGCTCTGATTTGTCATACTCGTTTTCGCTCATGAGTGTTAATGTGGTAAAGGGTTCGTCCAAAGACTACTAAATAAAGAGGATAAGATCAGTTTGTAACTTGAGACTCATATTAAAAACTATGCATGTGTTTCTTTGCTTATTTTGTTATATCAAATCTCCAATAAAACATCTTTTGTTTGCTTATTTTAACAACCATATGTAAATTGATTATTTCCATGTTCGTATTTGACAGTCGCTGAAGTCATCAACCAACGAGTTTGACCAAATGTCGGCTGTTAATTGTTCGTTTTACTGTTTAGCAATTCAAAATTTATACTGATAATTACTACTAGTATTCAGCATTGGTTGTTTTAGGCAAATGAACAACAATTGGTCACGGTAACAATTAGGCGCTAACAACTGCCAAACTAACTTGACATCTAATACTAGCCGGCCTTGGGCCGTGTGCACAGCCGAATGAGGTGTAGACTTTAGGCCCCCATTTTTAAAATCCCTAATTTCTAGAAAAAATGTATTCCCTCGGTTCCATATTAGTTGTCGTTCTCGATGATTTCACGTTAATTAAGAAAATATTTAATTTTTTTGTTTTACCCCTAATTAATGTGTATCATTTGATATATGTAATTAATAAAGTAAAAAAGTATGGATAAAAATAGAAAATCAATCATAAATCTACATTGAAAATGTAAAACAACAACTAATTTGATACAAAATAAAAAGCGTAGAATGACAACTAATATGAAACGGAGGGAGTATATATTTTTAATGAAAAAATATTACATCAAGATCTTACGTTTTCAACGTACTGTATAGGATGATTTTAAAATCCCTAACTAATTTCTAGAAAATCACCCAGCGCTATCCATTTAAAACATTGAATAAACACCTTTTATTTACTATTTACCGTTTTACCATTGTGTTTTTGTCGACTTTAAGCAATATTTTGCAAACAAGCAAGTTATCAGAAGAATATGCTTTTGTTGCATAACTAAATTTTATCTTTTGCAATCACATATTCTGATATTCACGTGGTTGGGTTGGTATTAGAGATATGGTCCACACGGACCTCTAACTTTGTGGGTTCTCGGAACAGTAAAATAAATATTTCAAACAAAACTATAAAAAAAAACAATAAAGAAAATTAACAAATCAAATATATTTCTTTCTTACGGCTTTAAAATTCATATAAGAACTAGAAAATTGTAAAACGTAAGTGATATTGTTATAAGGTGCGTCTAGTTTTGCAACCCGTAAGAACAACCAAACCCGACGGACATGAAAATGCAAAAGGTAAATTTAAGTAAATGAGAAAAGTAAGATCTTGTCTCTTTAGGAATGAATAATCCAATCAATGAAACACAAACAATATAATTAATCAACAACGGAACAATACAACACAATGATTATATTTAAACACAGAGATACGCAGCAAAAAAAATCGTACTATTAAATTTATTTAATTATTTCTGTAAAAAATGAAACAATTAATTTTAAAAGAGACAAAACATACCTTAGAACATTGACATGTCTCAAATGATGTCTATTGCTCGAGCATGCTGCCCAAGGGCGTGCCGACTTTTGCATTATCTCACCTTTTTACCCACCCATTCTCTTCTATTTTAAAATTTTTCTTTCCATTTTAATTTGACAAAATTGGAAGAAACTAATTACAGTTAAGTTTAGCTTGTAGGGAGATTTTCTTATTGTGCAATATTTCTGGTTAAAACAAAATTTTGGGTCTTAGCTTATACTAACTACAACCATTTTTGTATTTTTTAAGCATTTAAATTTTGTCATATAAAATATAAAAAACGAATAAAACATGTAAAGACAATGGAGTAAATATTTTGCATAGTCCACCACGTCACGTTACACATTAAAGGCTATGAGTCCATGACCCATAACATCCATAGAGACACAACATTCTCCAAATTTTCACGTTTCTATCTTAAGCTTTAATTTTTTTGTTTTTTTTTTGTAACGTTTCGTGTGTTTTTTTGTGTGGTCAAAGCATGTTTTTCATTTATCATAAAAAATCTTACTCCGGTCGTGGACTGGTTACAATAGAGAGATGGGCTAAAGCGGATTTTGCAATCCGATCAGCATCCAAATTCTCCGATCTAGGGATGAAAACAAAAGTGACATTTAGATCTAAAGATAGTTTTGATCTTGCATGATTCCATAAATTTCCACTAACGTTTCGTGTGTTAGAATCAACACACGACACATGTATGCTGTTTGGACCCAAAATTTAATTTAAAGTTAAAAAATGATGTTCTTGGGCCATACCGTGCCTCGGGTTATATGTTCTGATTTCATTAGATTGTTAGATGATTAACTATTTTTACGAAAGTCAAACTTATTTTTTGTTGGTTTTATATTTTATATGATTTTCGTATTTATTCTACCACGTCACACAAGGAATGAGTTTGATTTGACCATACATATGCTATATTTACGAATATTATTTTTCCCAGTCGGAAAAATACACTAAAATATAAGTTACCTAGAGTGATTTTATTCTCGTTGGATCATAGCATAAAACTGTTTAGATAATGTTAGCAACAAAAAAAAAATCTTAGATAATGAAAACATTTAATGTAAAAATGAAAATAGGACAAAGCATGCACAATTTTAATCATTAAACAGACTAAGGAAAAAAATCAAATGAGATTCTACGAAACTAGTCATTTCCTGTCTTTTTTTTTTTTTTTATCAACATTCAACTTTATTGAAATAAGATCAATTGGTCATTGTGTAACATTCAACTTCAAAATTTATACAACTCTGAAAACATAGTGCTAGATAATCGGTGTGGATCAGTGTAACAAAACATTTAGATTACAAAATACGTTAGAATAGAAAAGAAATATATTAGAAGGATGTCATGTGTAAGTGCTTTTTAAACAAAGAAAAAAGAAAAGAAAAAACTTAAATAAGTTATATCGAGAGTTTTGAGTTATAGACAGGAAATTAGTTAAAGGTGATGAAACACACTTTCGTCTTAACAATTGAATTTATGAAATTCGACATTGACAAAACAAATTTCGAGAAGCGGAGATAGTTTGGATAAGACGACAAAGTAATCAAGTAGCTGATCGACTTAGTAAGGATATTGACCTGTCAAATAAATATTTTACATATCCTTTCGAGTTTGTTTAAAAGAGGAAATGATATACAGCAATAAACGAATCAAATTGTACTTAGTTCCAAAGAAATATAAATCTTTATAAAAATTATAGAGTATTTTAAATTTAGTTTCGGTTTTTCATATATAGAAAAAGTACGATCATTTTTGTCAAACTAATATTTAGAGGGTGTTATTGGGGATTAGATTTGTATGAATTTTTAGAATTTTGAAATCTAAAGATTTGTTAAATTTGTAAAGAGTTTTGTGTATTTAGAAAGTTTAGTTATAAAGATTCTAAGAATCAGTTTTGTGTATTTAGAAAGTTTAATTATAAGGATTCTAAGAATCCAATGGTTTTATAAGGTATTCTCAAAATCATGTTTAATGAGTATAATTATAGGAAATCAATATACCAATAACAATGGATTCTACTAGATTTACAAAATCATTAAAAACCAAAATTTTCCATTAACAAAGGATTTCAAATGGAATTTGAAAATCTTCGAACCAATAACAATAGATTTTAATTAGAATTTAAGAATCCATAAACCAATAATGATGGATTTTCAAAATTTTCAAAATCCATACAAATCTAGTCCCCAATAACACCCATTTAGTTTTGTTCACGATATTTTAGGGGGTTTTATTGGGGATTGGATTTGTATAGATTTTTAGAATTTTGGAAATCCATCATTATTGGTTTATGGATTCTTAAATTCTAACTAAAATCTATTGTTATTGGTTTGAGGATTTTCAAATTCCATTTTAAATCCCTTGTTATTGGAAAAGTTTGGTTTTTAATGATTTTGTAAATCTATTAGAATCTATTATTATTGGTAGATGAATTTTCTATAATTATACTCATTAAACAAGATTTTGAGAATACCTTATAAAACCATTGGATTCTCAGAATCTTTGTAACTAAACTTTCTAAATACACAAAACTCTTTACAAATTTAACAAATCTTTGGATTTTCAAAATACTAAAAATCCATACAAATCCAATCCCCAATAACACCCCCTTATACTTACTTATTTTCATTGTAAACCGGGATTGTATATAAAATGATTGATATATAAAATCACATAAATATAGTTGCATGTATATACACACATATGCACGCATGTGTAATTGAAAGAAGGAAGATAGTTAATTAATAGGGACTTCTAAAAGAACAAACGGCAGACGCATGGCTTCATTCATCTCCACATACATTTCATCTTATATTCTCGCTCACTTTGTATTTTTTGCGCATTTTCCATTTTTGCTTTTGGTTAACTTTTGGAAAAATAATATTTTTGTTTACTTGTCCAATAATGTTTTTATTCTCATATAGATATGTTTGGACGTTTTAGAACATGACGTGCATGTTCCTATAGAATCAGCCATACAAAATGACTACAACCGACTTATTTATGGAACATGTCATTTTGTCTAAATCAAATAGCTCTACCTTATCTTAACATTAAAACACCTCAACAAAATATTTTAAACATTAAAGCAAAACAAAAGAAATGGTTGTAGTTCATTAGTTTTGTGACTTTTTCATTGATATAATATTATTGTGACATGTTTTGTTATTATTATTCGTATTCAAATGCGCATATTGCTTGTTATTGATACTAAGAGGAAAAATTATTAATTTGGCTTAATTAATGGTTTGTGTTATCATTTTGATTCAGATTCTGCAAACTGTATGATGTTAACAAAAAAAAATTTGATATCGTAAGTTAATTTTCATTTATACATATCTCCTTGCTACAAAGAAATTTGAACAAAAAAAGTGAAACATATACTAAAAGATACATTTAAAACTAATTGCTTTGAAAACATGGAAACTTTAGTAAACTAAATCATTGTTATCGAATGTTACACAAGAGACTCAATAACTTCAATTGTATGTAATCATAACTTTCTAATTCCAAAATTTACAAAAATTTGAATATTTTAAAATTTTCCTCTGCTTTATCAAATTCAAAGAACAAAACAAAAAGAGAAAACAACCCTATGTTGCTTTCTTGATCATTCCCTTTCTCTTTTTCCTTTGTCTTTCCCTACCTTTGTTTTTTACCAATTCATTATTCGTTTCTATAACGATCTGCTCAATTTAAATTTCCCTAATTATATAAATTCATTCATAATCCCAATGCTAATTATAGAAATCATTTTCTCGATTCTCACAATCAAATACTTGATTCTACATACCAATGAATATTTTCTCTTACACTAAATAAGTAAAACAAACCCATAAAATATGCCAAAATTAGAGGATATGATGTCAATAATCATGGAAATAATTGGACAATTTGCCATAAATAAATAAATAATAAAAACCAGTCATTTTAAAATGAAATAAATTTGGTGGGGCAATTGAAAAGATAAAGAAAACGTAAAGCTAAAGCAAAACCTTCTCCAACCCTATAGCTAAAGCTTCACTACACTTCCTCACTCGTCTCTCTCATCACACAAAATCCAAGAAAACACACACACAAAAGAAAAAGCTTTAAAGAAACCCTAATTTAAGATCCGATCATCTTCATCATCTTCAGTTCTCTGTTTTGAGATGAAAGAGAGAGGTAAGAGAACAGTAATGGATAGAAGAAACGACGACGTTTCATTCTATTACAGTACACCATCAGAATTCACTTGCCGGAAACATCCATCAGTTTCCGCCGTTGGAATCTGTCCGTACTGTCTAAACGATAGGTTACTTAGTCTCGTCTGTTCTGAATGCGGAGAACAAAGACTCTCTTCTTGTTCTTGCTCCGATATATCTCCTAACCGAATCTCAAACTCCACTGTAGACGTTGTCCGTATCTCTTCTCTCATCGACGAAGAAACAACAAAACAGAGGAAAGACACAACAACGCGAAGAACAGAGGAAACAGAGGAAGAAGTTGTGGTTTTTAAGAGAAGTAGTAGTAGTTGTGTTGAGCTTACGAGGAAGAAGAAGAAGAAGAATCATAGATTCTATAAACTTGGAAGGTTTTTCAAGAAGATGAATAATCATAAAAAAGAACAAGATTTCAAGGTTTTTGATGATTACAATGATGGTAAGAAACTAGTAGGTGTTTCGAGGTCAAGATCGTTATGTAGTTTCAGAGGAGGAGGTAACAACGGATATTTTATCGGGTCAGAAGAAGACGGTTCAAGAAGCTCTTTCTCCGCGGCAAGAAGCTCTAGTGTTAACGGTGGATTAGGGTTTAACGAGACAACGGAGCAACAACATCGGAAAAGTAACTTCGAAGGAAGAAAAAGTAACTTCAGTGATAGAAGTAATTTGGAAGGACGAAAGAGTAATTTTAGCGAAACGACGACGGAGAATCGGAGAAGTAACTTCAGTGAATCGGAGCCACCAAGAAGAAGTGGTTTTGAAGCGAGGAAGAGTAATTTTAGTGAAAATGAGTATGTTCTTAGGAAGAGTAACTTTAGTGAAAATGAGTTTAACCGGAGAGGTACGGAGAATCATCATCATCATCTTCCACGGAGGAGTAATTATGAAGTAGTAGCGGCGAGGAAGAGTGATTCGGCGGCGATGAGTTTTACGAGAAGGGTAATGTCAATGAAAGAGAGTTACTTTAGTGGAGGAGAAGAGAATGGTTTTATAGATCTTAAGTTTGATTCTTCTGGAGGAGTAGGAGGAGGAGGAGATGTGGTGGTAAACGACGGCGTTTTGGAGCATGGAGGAGGAGGTTCTTGTCGGTTATCGACGACGGGGAAAGATCGAGAAGTGAGTAAGAGTAGTAGAAGAAGTTTCAAAGGATGGAAATGGATATTTGGACAGCATCATCATAGAGATTCATGATGATGATGATGATGATGATGATATGAGAGTGAAGGATAGAGACATTTTTTATGGGATCCAGTGAGGAACAATGGAGATGTTTCATGTTTGTGTGATCCAATGTCAATCTTAGTCAGAAAAGCTGTTTTTTTTAATGATTTATGATTTTGTTTTGTTGAATATAATCTTATATCGAAGCATCAAGTTTTGTGATTTTAATAGATAGAGATGGGATTATAAGTGTTACCAACACAATTCAACTAGTAACCAGTTTTAACCAAAGTCTCATTGTTAAGTTATAGTTTCTACAGTTTGTTGTTGTTGTATCTTCTGTTTTTGTGTTGCATAGGGTTCATAGTTGCATTAAGATTATCAATATAGCAATTCATATAGATTTAAGATTTCTTTGAAACTAACTATAACAATCTGTTTTAAATTGGTCTTCAAGAAAGTACCCTCTTTCTCCTTCTAGTTGTGGTATTCCTTAAGCTCTCTGTCTATAGATTCTTTGTGAACTTATACGTTCAAATAACTCGGAAAAAATGCAATACCTATAGATGTCTTATAAAATGTTTGTAGGCTTTGTCGTCGATGAGCAAAAACAAAAATCGTATTATCTTCATATCCTAGTTTCGACTTCGGTTTCACATTTCAATGTTAGTTTCGGTATTAGAGCATTTCCAAATGATAATCTATTTTTAGAGAAACAATATTTCGAATCTAAACTCTATTTTTAGAGCATTTCGGCATTTCTGACTTCAAAATTTTTTAGATTAAAACAATTCAAATGATAGTCTAGATTTCACTATAAAAATAGAGAAATAAATAGTCTTACTTCAAATTTAGAGTAAAACCATCTCCGATAATTGTTATTCTCTAAAAATAAAATTTCTCAAAATATAGGAGATGTTAACTCTGATATTTGCCTCTGTTTTCTACTCTAAAAATGAGTATTTCAAGTACATTCTATTTATTTTTAATTATTAGTGTGAGAGTCTTGATATCTATAAATAGCATCATGGGTTTTTATTTTCATTCACAACATTGAAACATTCCATAATTTTATCTACACCGCTTCACCTTTTCTTACCTTTTTAACAAAAATGTCTGACCGGAGTTCTCGTTCTGTTGGGTATTCTAAAGAAGAAGATAAGTTTTTATGTCAAGTTTATATGCGAATTTCTCAAGACCCGATCACTGGTGTTTATCAAACAGCCGACCACTTCTGGAATCGTGTGGTAGAAGCTTTCAAGAATGGAAAAAATGCAACTTGGAGTGAGCGTTCAAAAAAATCTATCCAATGTCGATTCCAAACTATTGAGAGAGCAACAAAGAAACTTCATACATGCATCAAACAATGTGAAAATAGAAGTGCAGATGGTTCTTCAAATGATGATGTTGTAAGTATTAATTAGTACTGTCTGTATTTGAAATATTGATGTTTAGAAATTTTCACGCATATTAAGATGCAATAACTATTTGTGTTTATTAATAATTTTTTTTTTTATTTCTACTTACTTTTTTGTTTTCCAATAAACATATTAATATCAACACATCACTTTTTCTAAATATTTGCCATTAATTTATGTGGTAATTAAAATGTAGAAAATCAATCTTTCAAAAATAAGAAAAAAATCTAAAACATCATTCTTAATTTCAAATTCAGAGAGAGTATATATTTTTAAAATTTTATTTATTGTTGTTTGCATATTTATTTTGTTTTTTAAATGTATGCAGCTTAATCAAGCTAAAGAAATGCTAATGGAAGATCCAAAGTTCAAATCTGGTTGGAAATTTGATCATGTATGGAATATCATTAAGAATCTTGAGAAGTTTCAAGATGGTGTTCATGCTAAAAAAGTATCAAATTCATGCAATTTTGGACAAACATCTTTAGAGTCAGAAAACCTTAATCATGATTCTGCTACACAAGCATCTCCAAGTTTGTCTTTATTTTCTGTAGAAGAAGACACCATTAGTGGCGGATCTCCATCTCAACGACCAATTGGAATGAAAAAAGCTAAACGGAAAAGAAAAAGAGATAATCAAACATCATATGTTATCATCAAGACCTTACAAGAAGTAAACAAGCAACTTCTAGAACAATTAAACAAGACAAGTGCACAAAGACAACACCATTTGGAGATTCAAAGTAAGAATTACGCACTAAAAGAATTCAAAGAAGAAAACAAATTTTTATTTCAAGACTTGAATTCCATGCAAGATCTAAATATTCGTGCATATGTTCAAGTTGAACAAACACGAATCTTTAGGAAAAGAGTTGATCATCAAAGTTCTTCTACATCCACTTCATTTGAACAATATTTTAGTGATCTTCAAAGATCTGGAAGCGATCTACCATATTATTAAATTAGCTAATTACTAGTTTATGTAGCGTTAAGTTTTGGTTTTTAGCGGTATTGTTTTATAGTTTATCATTTCTTATATTGTTTTATGTTTTAATTTAATGTGTTATTGTTGCATTTTAAAATTTTAATTAATTAGATTTCTAGGTTTTGTTAGTATAAGTTTTTGAGATATAAAGTACCATTAAATGTAATTTTAATCTTAACAATAGAATTTAGTAAAAAATATAGCACATGGAGATGATCTAAATACTATTCTCTAATTTTAATGTATTACCTTTATATTTACAAAAAAAATCTCAATTTTGATATTTTTTCATTCATTACCTAAAAATTATATTTTTATAATTTATACTTAAATAATATTATATTAAAAAATCTAGGTATCTAATGAATTAAAGTTCTAAAATACTACAATGATATATATTAAAATAGAAAATACAATGAGAACAAACAATAGAAATTAAATTCATTTTGTCTGTGAGAAAAGTATACCATGATACTTGAACAAAGAAATGTATTAATTAGAGATACATTAACAGGCTTGAACAATCGGCCCACACCCAAACATTGTTCTGCTCGAAATGAATCAAGCTTGTCGAATATGGTGGTTTAATCTAATTTCTCTATCAATCATGTAGGTAGGTATATGTCAATATTAACGTGATTGTGCTATTTAGAACTTTATACAAAAATAATATTCATATCTATAATTGATATAGCGGCAAACAAAGTAATAAAACTCTTGTATAAAATTGAACATACCAATAACTATATCAATTTGCATCCAAATTCAGTTGAGAACAAATTCTAAATTTTAACAAAACGAACCACATCTAGGTAAAACCATTCAAATTCATTGACATATACATATTAACCACACTTTTACAATCACATTTTAGGAAGATTGAGGGTTAGAGCATCTACCTATATCTGCATGGGAGTAATGTTGATTTCGAAGCCCATCTCATCTTTATGAATCGTTGTTGGCCCTTGAAATGAATATTTGGCCATATATGCATATATGTATATGATAATTTCTTTTTTTTTATAACGAAGGTTAATCCGAATTTTTACCATCCGACTAATTCTATAAGATGTGTGTAGCCGTCGAGTAACCCACTCATCGAGATTTTTAATAGGTCTAAAACGTTGCACCATTTCGATTGGTCAAATGGAAATAAAAGTGTTCCAATTTCCAAGAAGAATTGAAATATAATCTCTCCGTTTGAAAATGTGGAATTTTAGAAAAAATGTTGTAAAAGGATGTAAAACAGTAAAAGATGTTACAAAAGAAAAATCAAAGATGGACGAGATTGGAAGAAACTATGAAGATGAAGAGTTTAAATTAAGCATGGTTCCACTGCTTCGCTCATGAAGTCAACAATTCACTTTATTTACATTTTCCGGTTTAAACAGAAAAAGTTTAGCTCTATCGCCATTTTTTTCTTATTTTGTGTAAAAGCCTAAACAAATATTAATTTGAAACGGATGGAGCATATCGTTAACTTTGTGTGAAAAAAGCTAAAAAAGTTAATAACAGATCTAGAGCTACTTTAATAAATAAACTTCGGCCTAAATTATTGACTTAGCATTCTTCACTTTTACTTTTGTTCAATCAGCTCTTCGATGCATCGTCACCACTAGGAATACTGCCCGGTTCAGCCCGATCCGGTCCGGGAAGGCCTTCTGGCCCGTGTAGATTGGTGCTGTGGCTTAGCAATGGCTCCATGCTGGAAAATTTCCCCTACATTGGATCGATGTAATTTGGCATGAACATTCTTATAAAACTAGTCCATGAAATTATGAAAAGTCATTTAGACATGGTCGGTCTATAGATTTTTGACTTTGTCGTCCCGTAAGACCACCATAACATCATTAGTCATCGCATGATTTATTTTTGGTATTTATTGTTCTAGGTTAGTCTTATATGCCCAAACATGTGTATCAACCTGATGCTGTTGAACAAAAAAAAAAAAAAAAAAAATCAACATGATGCAAGTCGAACAAACAACTGTGCATATATATCCAATTGAATGCAAGATTAATGAATTAAAATAAAGAACACTGAAAAATTGTTTCGATCAAAGTTTCAAAAAAAAAAAAAAAATTTGTTTCGATCATATGCTATACCACAGGATTGATTATAGATGGGCTTATTGAAGTTTATGATAAATGAGAGAAATCAAGTGTAGAAGCATGTGTTGATGTTGCCAAAAGAAGTGTTCTTTTAAAACGAATAACTTGTTGATATTGAATTTGAATCGGATGTTGGATTTACTTTGTTGGTTATTAAAGTTCATGCAAATACGGCTAATAGTATTCTCCTAAGCACTAAAGTTAATCGAAGCGGAAAATTCGGTTGTTTGTGGTTCATTTGATGTTTCCTCGCTTTTTAATCATTTTATAAAACTTGCTAACTACGGTTGGTTTGTAAAAAAAAAAAAAAAAGTTCATGCAAATATCGTGAAAGTGTTATTTGATTTCTCTTACTATTGATGTATGGTCCTATAAATATTCTAGGTAATTCCAGAATTTCATACATCATGAGGTATAAGAAAATCTTTTTTCTTTACGTTCTTAAGCGCATTTGCGAGTTTTCTTACTTACCAATTATACATGTTTCTAATTTCTTTAACAAAAAAAAATATGTTTCTAATTTAATCTTGAAGATAATAATTGTTTATTTTTGTTATTATCAGTTTTAAATATGGGCCATACTAATATAGGCATGGTCCTATAAAAAAGAAGGTTAATATAATGCATATTTTTGCCAAACGTATCAATGTATCATCCTATCTTGATGTTCCGATTCACATTACCTATGCTTTTATGTTTCTAAGAAAATACTTAGCGTGTACACAATGGACAGCTTTTTCACAAAGTGTTTTAAATTACGTCATAGTATCTTTTATTCACATCTATTCTCTCAATTCATATGTACTTTTTATATTTTATTTCAATACCTCAATTGCTAATCTCCAAAAAGATTTGTAATCACATGATCTTTTTCCACATTCAAGGATTATTCGATTTTAATGCCCAGATTGTATATTTATTAAAATCTTTTCTTGTTATTGAGAACTATTTTCTTCGTTCATAGTACCCTACCAAAAAGAATATCTTGATCTAATAGCTACATTAATGTAGAGTGTTAGTCAAGGAAACTTAGCCATGTAACAAATTCTGTTCACACATTATATTAGAACTTCATTTATTATATTTGCTTCTTTGATTAGCCTTTTCCCAATGTCTTCCTTATAGAAGCAAGGAACAAAGAAGTTCCTTCAAACCAAATATCCCAAAATTTACCTAAAATATGTTAGGATTAAGTTTGTTCTTTAATATCTTCTATTGTCTTTCTATTTCTTATTCGACTCTCTCCTACAAGATTCCATGGAAGATCTCAACACATTTGCAGCTGATTGCGTCGTCATATCGTGTTGTTGCAACTGTATTGTTCTCCAAATCGCGATCTTTATCTTTCTTGGTCTTCCTCAAAAGCTTGTCAAGAACACAAGAAAGTGTTACACGAAATGGGGAATAAATCGAAGAATAAAAAGATTAGGGCTTGGTTGCGAATGTGGAGAAAATATCGGGGTTGACTCGGAATGGAGAAAAGAGTCTTTGAGTATGGACATGGAAGGTTTTGGGTGTATTGAAGAAATTGAAGAAGCTTTAGAAGAATTTTCAAAGAATGGTGAGTTTTTGTTTGGAAGCTTTTGGGGAAAAGAGAGGCTTCAAAATTCTATGTCAATGCCAACTTATGTTAATGATAACTTTGACATAAGATTTGTAAGTGGTTATGAGATAATCGAAGAAAATTTCTACTCCTTGGATTATATATTAACTACTTCACATAAATTATAGGGATTATATTTAAACATCCACTATATTTTTTATTTTGCTTTTTCCAAACTTAAAAGGTCCATATTTTAAGTCTTTTTTATTTTTGAAACAAATGATATTCTTGGAAGAAAAATTCATAGAATTGACAAGTCTTTGCTCTATTAATATATCCATTTCATACAAAATCTAATTGCATTTAGTTGTTGTGAACGATTAATACCATAAATAAAAAATATAGTGGCAAATAAATATTCTCACTAAAGTCATGAAAAGTTTAGTTTCCAAATATTTACAAATGGACGATATATTTTTTCTGCCAACATAAACGATATTTCTTATGCATAATAACTAGAATAAATATGGTTAAATGGACTCATCGGATCAATACTTTTCGTTCGGTTAATCAAACGATAAAAAAACTAACTTTTATCTATTTTTAATATAAGTTAGATATATCATAACAAATTCTAAGTAAGTTAGTTATATTTACTTTTATTAGTTCTTCAACCTGAAAAATGGGACGCATCACTAAACACCTGAATTCAAGTTATTGACAATAGCATAATTCAAACCTAAACAAATAACAACTTGTATAAAACAAAACATTGTACTAACAAATCAAATAAATGGTAAGTAACACTCCAATTCAATATATATATTTTCTTGTTCAAGTCTAATTGAATACTTCCTCCGTTGCATATTAGTTGTCATTATAGCCTTTATTTTTTGTTTTATATTACTTGTCGTTTTGTATTTCCAATGTAGATTTATTACTATTTTTCTATCTTTTACCCATAACTTTCAACTTAATAATTACTTCTATCAAACAAAATAATGTATTAATTAGGGGTAAAACAGAAAAATTTAATTGTTTTCTGAATTTGTGTGAAAACACTTAGAATGACAAGTAATTTGCAACGGATGGAGTATTTATTAGTACAAGAATATGAAATAAAAAAAACATACTCCCTCCGTTGCAAAATAGTTGTCATTCTAGGTGTTTTCACGTATATTAAGAAAACATATTAGAATTTCTGTTTTATCCTTAAAAATGAATTTGACTATTGTTATTCTTCATAAAACTTGAAGTTAAATTTGGTATTTAATGCCAAAATATGTATTGAAAATGTAAAACGACAACTAATTTGAAGCAAAAAATAAAGTCTAGAATGATAACTAGTTTGCAACGGAGGGAGGGAGTAATAAATTATAACAAACAAAAATGTAGTTGTATGATGATGTGCTTCCTACCCAATTTCCAATTTAATGGATTATTCACCGTCACTCCTCTCCACATATTTAATATCTTATATCTTATCAATAATACTTCAACAAACAAAAATTCAATTTTTTTTTTTAAAAGATAATAATTTAAAATTAGTTTCAACTTCGTCTCCATTAACGCGCTTCTTCTCCATCTTAAGAACTATTCACCCCCAAATCCCAAATTTCTCAAAAAACCCTAAAAATCTCTGTCAATGGCGTCTACGAAACCTTCCGATCAAATCAAGCAACTCAAAGACATCTTCGCAAGATTCGACATGGACGGAGACGGAAGCTTAACACAGCTAGAACTCGCGGCTCTTCTCCGTTCACTAGGAATCAAACCACGTGGCGATCAGATCTCTCTCCTCTTAAACCAAATCGACCGTAACGGTAACGGATCCGTGGAATTCGACGAGCTCGTGGTTGCGATTTTGCCAGATCTAAACGAAGAGGTTTTGATAAACCAAGAACAGTTAATGGAGGTTTTCCGTTCGTTTGATCGTGACGGTAACGGACAGATAACGGCGGCTGAACTTGCTGGTTCAATGGCTAAAATGGGACATCCGTTGACTTACCGTGAGTTAACGGAAATGATGACGGAAGCTGATTCTAACGGTGACGGTGTTATTAGTTTCAATGAGTTTGCTCATATTATGGCTAAATCAGCTGCTGATTTTCTTGGATTAACTGCTTCTTAATTGTGAAAATTTGTTTTGTTTGTTTTAATTTATTTATTTAATGGCTTTTGTATTATGCAACTTGTGTAATTAACAATTCGCTAATCTTTCTTTATTATCATAATAATCATATCAAGATTGACTTTTTAACAAAATGTGAAAGAATAAGGTACGTTGAAAATGTACTCTTGAGTTGGTAAAAAAATTTCAAAGTTTCACATTAAAGTTTTAAACGCCTGAAAAGTTACCGTTGTGATAAAAGTAATAATCAAAATTATTTGAGTTTTGGTCTGATTTTGGTTAATGCGGATTTACATTCGGTTCAGTAACTGCTACACATATTTTGGAAGATATACGTATCGAAAGCAGTTCTTTTCAGTTCTGTAATAGAGACAAAGATTGTTGTAACTGGTTATACATTTTGCTAGATTCTTGTTTAGTCGCTAGCTATAAATATACGTTTTTGAGATTATTATTAATACACAGAAATTTTTAGTCTATGTTTCTCTTTAAAAGTTACACTAAGTTACAAACTAGAAGAATCTAGTTGGTTGAGTAGTATTGTTTTCCAACCTAATTTTGATACGTAAAATTTCATAAACTATAGTATGAAATTAATTTCCAAAGAGTTAAACAATTTCTTACATAGATTTATTTATTTAATCTTTAAAAATATGGCAATTTCAATCTTGTAAACTTTCAATTGATAGTGTTGATTATCGTGCTTATATATTCCATTGCTCAGAAAATAAAAAAAATCAATAACCCAAATTATCAAATCACAAAACTTTCAAATCTAAAATCTTTAAGCCTCAAGCTTTGATACCATTCGGTCGGAGAAAAGCTAATATTTCATTTGTTCTAAATATATAAAATAGCATGTATAAGTTTTATTTAACAGATAAAACACTTTGAATTTACCAAAAAGCATTGTTGGTCATCTTTTGTACATTATGATGATTGTAAGAAACAAATGAAGATGAAATTTTTTACATAGACGAGCTACGTTTTCAAAAATATTATTAGTTATCGGCAACATTCAAACACAAATACAATTCAAATGAAACTAATTTTCCATGCAATTTGAAATAACATATTCAATCCAGATTTTCAAAAGATAGTTCGACTTCATAAACTAATCCAAATCTTCAAACTGCTACGAATTCACCACTAAATTAAAGAATCTCAAACTTTTCCTAACTTAATCCTAATTTTCATTCAAATCAAACACAAGTTGAATTGTGAAGAATTCAAACTACATCAAATTCCAAATCTCAAATGTTTTTTTTACTCAATCGAGGACTTAAACTCTAAAGAGTTTATCGCTAACTAGTTTGAATTTCTCAGACGATTTTATACCAAATTCAAACGAACTCTTCGAATTTTCAAATAAAAGGCAAAATCAAACGAAGTCGCACATAGATACATGTTCAAATGTTAAAAAAGACCAAAATTTTCAAACCAAAAGATATCACATTGTCAAATCAACGCGACACGACAACATCTTGGATTAAACCATTCACTTTTTGTACATTATGATATATATATATATATATATTTTATATAAAAACTATTAGAAAATGAAAAAAAATTACATAGACGAATCTATTTAATAAAGTAAAGAAAAACGATAGATTATGAAAAAGTATTAAACCTGAATTCATTTAAAACATTTATGAGATTATTCATCATGACATCCGATTATCGTCCTAAACAATTATGAGATATTCATACCTATTGCCCTTCATTTTTTGGTCTGATATCTGTATCTTGATAAGTAATTGTTTTACAAACCATCACCACTTCCCTCAAATGTTTCTTATCCAACATTATTAAGTTTAGATAATGAATAAGATAAGGGAAATAAAGCAAATATGGATGAAGAACACAGAGAAAAGAGAATGTAAATTTCTCATCAATTATTAGC
Organism: Arabis alpina; assembly: GCA_900128785.1. Classification (NCBI taxonomy): domain Eukaryota; kingdom Viridiplantae; phylum Streptophyta; class Magnoliopsida; order Brassicales; family Brassicaceae; genus Arabis; species Arabis alpina. The sequence goes on from LT669792.1 coordinate 2,058,718, forward strand.
CATAAAAGTCATAGAACATCATAAATCCCATTCAGAGTTTTCATAGGAAAATTAAAATAAGGGACATAAACTTCGAAAATAAGATTAAAACACCTACCAACCATATCTTCTCCCATTTCTGATCGAAAGAGATCCAAATCTCGAAGATACATCTTCAAGCGAAGCATCATTCATAGCATCTCTCAATCTCTGATCATCTTTAACATCATAGAAGCAGCCACGTCCCCTCGACTCACTTATCAGTTTTGTCCAAACCGAACCACTTCGAGCCAAAGTCGTCTCGTTCCCAATAACCCATAAACAATGTCTTGCTCGAGTCAGTGCCACATTGGCTCTTTGACGGTTACTAAGGAACCCAATATTTCCATTAGCGTTACTTCTAACGGTAGATATGATGATAACATCTTCTTCTCCTCCTTGAAACCCATCTACGGACCGAACATTCAAAGTGAAAAGCTGACCTGATAAGGAACCGACACTTTCTTGGATCGCTTTAACTTGACCTTTGTATGGTGAAACCACTCCGACACTTATTTTCATCATTCTTTCACTTGAAACTGTTTCAAAACATAAGCAAATTAATCAAAAGTAACAATAATGAAACATTTTCGAAACATAAGCAAATTAATCAAAAATAGCAATAATGAAACATTTTAAAAATAAGTAAACCTTCGAAAAGATTGGATATGATTTGAGATATCACAGCAACTTCAACCATGTTCTTGGGACTATGTCCATCAACAAACTCCTCTTTTCCGCGACCAACATTGATAAACGAGAATGGACCAAACATGTCTCCTTGAAGAAACCGTTTTTGATAAGTCCTTTGATGAACAAACGAAGCATCCGTGATTCTCCCACCATAAAACTCCTTGTTCGGGAAACGACTAATCGAAGGATGCATCCGATATTGAACATTAAGCAAATGTTTGTTATGTCCAAGTAAAACCAACCTCTCGAATAAACTTCTTCCGAATTTCGCCCTTTCGCAATCATTGTTACGAACCATTGCTGGTAACTGAAACTCATCTCCTATTAGCACAGCATGACGCAAACCGTGAAACTGCAATGCAGCAACAGATTCGCATTCTTTTAGCTGAGCCGCCTCGTCAACCAAAAGCAAGTCTATCGATACTGTCTTTTCCTCATTCAGTTTTGCAGCACCAGAAGCTGTACAGAAGATTATATCCGCTACTTGTAGACAAAACCTCCTTATATCTTTGTATTCGGACAAGACTGGAATCTCAAAATGTTTTGGAAGCAAATTTAGAGCCACAAGGCAATCAACACTGATGAATCTTTTGAAGCAAGCAAATCTGAAACTTCCCTTCTTGAAATCATCTCTAGAAGAATTATCTTGCAAGAAATCTTTGACACGCTCAAGGGCTTGACGGGCACCGATCATTTTCTTCTCATCTTCGAGTGAAATCAAAGACTTAGGAAGATGTGTGCACATATCAACCATATCTATCTTCAATGCTTCACTTAAGCCACTAAACTTCTTACTTACAAACTCTCCTAATGTAGGAATGTTTACAACTTCTTGCTTCTCCTCCTTTTCGATTTCTTCCTTCGTACTTCCAACTTCGTCTTTCTTCGATTCAGCTTCCTCGTCTTGCTTACTTTCAGCTTGTTCTTTCTTCTTTTCAGCTTCTTGCTTCTTCTTTATATCTTCTTGCTTCTTTCTTTCGGCTTTTTCCTTCATCCTTTCTTCTTTCATGATTCTTTCAAGTTCTTCTAGTTCAAGTACATGTTCCTCGTACTTAGCCTCTGTGTTCTCAAGTAAACCTATGATTGAATCCAACCTCTGCTTCCATCTAGAAGATGATGAAAACAGTTTCTCAAGTTTCTTGATGCGATGATCAAGAAATACATCGAGAAGAGCTTCGTTCTTGTCTATCCCCATTCTCTCTCGGTTTCCAGATAGAACTATATTCCCCAACCCATAAGTAGCAAGTTCTATTGTAGAAGTAAATAAGGACGAGAACCTCGATGCAACTTCCACAATAGCTTTGCTCCTAAGATCGTACACAACCATTTCCTTAGCTAAAGCCAATAGTCTGGACACAACTTCCACAACAGCTCTGTTTGTAGGAGCACAAACAACCGTTTTGCACTCTAGCTTAAGAAGCGCAAAAAGAAGCGTCGCGACGGTCTTTGTTTTGCCAGTACCAGGAGGTCCCCATATCAGTTTCACACTCTTCACGTGATGACAATTCCTTGTCTTAAGACAACTCAAGATTGCAGCTTCTTGGGAAGAGTTTAGTTTCATTGAACGGATCATATCCATAACAAGATCAGAATCAGAACAATCAACATCATCATCACAACAAACACATTGTTCTGTAGCCTGAAACATAATAAGAAATATCCTCAAAACATTCAATAAAATCATAACTAGAGATCAAGTATCATGAAGCCATTAAATGCATATAATAAAATTGACTCGGGCCAACATATACAAAAAAAATACAAAGAAAGAAGAATATTTGTAAACACTTACCAAAGTATTTGCTTGAAGCACATTCTTAATTAAAGTCAAGTTGGCATCTTCATTATGCAAAGCATTCCATATTCGAGTGTTTGTGGTTAGATTCATGAGAAAACCACCAAAACACAATGAATATTTCTCATTAGATGATATTGTTCTAGAAAAATAAACAGAGATTTTATGATCATCATGTACACGGTATACATAGGCGAGAAGTAAAGGATTCAAGTCATCGATTCGTATTGGCAATTCCTTTGTCAAACTCAAAGCAATTAGATCTCCACATTCTGGTTTGTACTTTGCAGTAATATCCTCTGCAATATTCTCTGCATTCATTAAATTTATTTCATGGTACAACTCGATCGATGAGCTTTCACTTTCACGTGATTTTATATTCCTTGTTACCACGGAATGTATTTTAAAAACAGGAGTTTTCGATAAAGATTTGAAGCCAGAGAACAATTCTGTTCGTGTTTCCTCAAGTAAATGAGGAACAAAACATTGAAAGTATTCATCAATGGATCCAAATCTGTCTGGTATTGTCTTTAACTGTTACAAAAGATGAGGAATATATTGTATAAGTACTATAAAGACAAAAGATATATTGAAGAAGATGAGATCAAAACCTTGTCCTTGTGGAGATCTTCGTTGAGAATATCTTTGATAGACCAAGAACATAACCTATCGAACATACTTCTTTTCTGGGTTTTTTCCATAGCCCTTCTTCTTTCTATAAGATAATTCATCGAAGCACCAAGAGAATCTAAAGACCGAACTTGGATTTCAAGGCAAGCAAAGTATAAAAGTAAATCTTTCTAGAGGAATGGTGGAGAAGAATCTACAGAGACGAAGAAGAGAAAATCTTTTGTCCAGACGATTTTGGTCTACTCAGAAGAGAAAATCTTTGGTCTACTCAGAAGTTAAAAGGCAGACGAAGGCGGGGCCGGCCAACATATACTTTGGAATTTCAATTTCTACATTTTCGAAGAAAATCTTTTTAATGGCAATTAATTCGCATGCATTTATTAGAGGATCCACAGAAGGTCCAACAATGAGTTCTCAAGAGACCCATTAGCCTATGAAAATAAGGCAACCAAACAAGTTAATTCATATAAATATGTTTTTATGTTATTGTAGATTGTAACCTTTCAGAGTTGGAAAACAACTCTCTTCTTGAATCATCTTTTGATAATCTAAAGTCTAAGTGTTCTTGGTGACAAACCAATCTCTTTAGCTTTGTTCTTGTTCTTGATAAAGCTCTTTGAGCTATTTCATTTCTTAGTCTAAATTTTTATATGAATAAAGCTCTTTGTGCTAGAATCAATCTTTGTTTGAGATTACTAACATGCATAAGGTCCAGCGGCGAATCTATGAAGACCAATATGGGTTCATCTGACACCATAAAAATTTGAGTTTCTTTTGTAGTTTTCTAAAGCTTTTTAACAATGACATCACTTTAATTTTTTGCTTGAACCCGTAAACTAAATTTCAATCTCAAACCACATTTTTCATTCTGAACCCTCTAAAAAAATTATAAATCTCAGCTCATATTTTAATTTGGTATTTTCCTTATTATACGTTCAACACAATTAAAAGCCCACAATTACTTTTTAACTTACAATTTAAAACAATTTAAACTAATTGCTTTATTTGCCAATACACATAATAGATTAAAATTTAAAATACAGTTTCTTTTATTTGACAAATATAATTCTTAATCATTCTATATCTAAGCAATCAGATTAGCGATTACTTTTTTAATAAATACTTTATTGGCAAGGATATATTTGAGACTCTAATAAATGATAAATGAGGTCATCGTAAAGATATTTTTTTCAACAATTGTAATAAATGCAGGAAGGTTTGAATCTCCCACTAGACAACGTACCTCGTCCCTATCACATCACATAGACATGTCTCTCACACGCATGACCAAACATCTCAATTTCACACTCTCTCTTCATAAGGTTATTTCTGTCTTTACCAATTTTCCAATTGAGATTAAATTGGCTTTTATTGCACTTTTGAAAAAGTAATTGCACAAATAGCACATTTGACAATAAATTTAGGAATAAATGGCAATTGCCATAATTTTCTCATGCAAATATCGTCCAAAGGAAGAGTAACATTGTGTCGTGGAAAAATCAGTTTTGTGGGCCAAGAGACGGATGCTAGGACCAAAGTGATAAAGTTCCATTAAGAAATGTTTTTTTTTTTTACGGCCATTAAGAAATTTCAAAATGACTTCTTTTGATTATATGGAAACAAAAACCAAAAGTCTACATAAAAAAAAATATGTAAAAAAAAAAAGTTAATAGGTTTGTCGTTTTCCTTTTTTTTATTTTTTATTTTTGTCAACAAGGAATTCTTTTCTATAGATATAGAAAACAGAACGCAAGGAAAGTTTTTCGATACTTCTCCTCGAAGGTTTCTTTTGACTCCTATATCTACAAGGTCTGTTTGTTGGTCGTGTTGTCTCGGTTTTTTTTTCAAAGGTATCTACTGTAATTTCTTCTCTATATATCTTAGCCTTCTTGAGTTTTGTTTTGGTCTGCCTCAGGCCCGGCCCAGAGGGGAGGCAGATTAGGCAATGGTCTAGGGCCACCAATTTTTTTTTTTAATTTTTGGGCCACATTTTTTATATCTAAGTTAATTTATACGCCACATTTTTGTAAAAAAATTATCTAAACTACATATAAAAAATATTTGAGCCATAAATAAAAGTGTTTTGGACCATGAAAATAAAATATATATGAGTTGATGAACTATTTATATTTTTATAGGTTAATATTTTAAAAAATAAATAAATAATAATTATTTTAACTTTTTTTTTGTTTTGGGCCACATATTTGATTGGACCGGCCCTGATCTGCCTACCTCTCTTTTCATGTGTTCTGTTTTTTTTTTTTGGTTGAAAAAGATTTGTTTATGTTTGATTTCTTGTTTATGTATTGGTGATTAAATGTTTTCGTCCTTGTTGCTATGGGGTTTAGGTTAAACTGTTGGCTTTGCAAAAACTCTTAGCAATAATATTCTATGGCTCTCTAGGGCTTCTCCTAAGCTAGTGTGTATATATATATATAAAGAGCTTCCCCTGATTGACTCTAGTTTGCAGGTACAATTTTATGGCTATGGCTTCCAAAAGAATGGAAACTGCTTCTAGAGATTGTATCAATAGCTTACCAGATGAGGTTCTTGGACAGATTCTGTCTCTGCTCCCTACTAAACTTGCTGCTTCCACATCAGTTCTCTCAAAGAGGTGGAGGAATCTGTTGCCTCTAGTTGACAACCTTGATTTCGATGAGAACATGGTCCTTTATCCCGAAAGAAGCTCATCAATAACTCCTAGTAGTCGTGTCTTCGTTGATTTCGTGGAGAAAACCCTTGGCTTGTTACGCGATTCTCCCATCAAGAAATTCGCTTTTAAACGAAAAAGTTTTGCAGCCGAAAAGATCGAGTCTCGATCTGACCATATTATCTACAATGCACTAGAACGCGGAGTCTCGGAACTCTACTTGTCATCATATGGCTGCTGTCCTATGGAGCATGAGTTCTTTTTCAGCAAGACATTGGTTAAACTCACTCTATCCGATTTATGTTGTTACCAAAACACTCTTCCTCCGAGTAAAGTGCTTTTCCCTGCACTCAAAACGGTGTCTCTCATTCGAGTGACTTTTGGTGCGTTTGCAGCTACTGATATGTATGAGTGCCTCCTTGCTAGCCCTTTGCTTGAGGAATATAACATATACTATGATGAGCCTTTTAGCGGGGGTTGGAGAAAACATGTTTGGGGTTCATCCATCCAATCCATTTTTTACCGTCGGGATGACCTAGATTCCCACTCATTGGTTACCTTTAACACGCCGAATCTTGTGTACCTTGACTACTCTAGTTATGTCTCCGAAGATTATCATTTTAAATTGGATTCACTTGTCGAGGCTAGACTGGATCTTATTTTATGGAAGTATAATGATTCTATGCCACCAGTAGATGAATATTATGGGTATGACTCTACAAAGGGTGATGCAACCAAACTCGTTGCAGCGATAAGGAATGTTGTAACCCTTCATTTGTCTGCTGATTCTCTTGAGGTCAGCTTCTGTAATTTTACTTGCTGCTGCTGCTTAATGTATTTAAGTTTTATAAATTAGTAACGGCTCTGTTTGTTTGACCAACAAGCAGGTGTTTTATTTCTGCTGTAAGAATATGCCTGAGTTCAGCAACCTCGTTAACTTATCTTTTGAAAGCCACAAGGAACGCGGTTGGCAAGTATTGCCACTTCTACTCAAGAAATCTCCAAACCTAGAAACTCTAGTCATCAAGGTAGTCTGAAACGAACTAAAGCGAATACATAAAATCTTCTTACTTTTGTGTTTTCTCTTCTTCTAATTGTACGTGGTGTTTATCAACTCTTTCAGGGTCTTGTGCATGAGATTACAAATCAATGTGGGGATGTATGTGTGTGCGTTCATGAGAATAAAAAGAAGAAGAGTTGCTGTTTATTGTCGTGTCGTGTCGAGTAAAGGTGCTAACGGTATATGGGTATGAAGGAAGTTGTAGAGAATTGAAACAGATGAGACATTTCTTGAAAAAGTTGAGGTCTCTTGAAGTGGTAAGAGTTAAGGTTCAAGTGGATCAGCAAGATAAGTATTTGCCACTCACCAATGACCAAATGAAGCTCCTTCCCAAAACTTCTTCCAAGTGCAAGATCCAATTCATTTAATTCTCTTCACATTTGAGTTATTGTTTTATTATATATTCTACTTTGATGAAAGCTTTCAGTGTATGGTTTTAAACTTTTAATATAAGACTAGGTGAGTACCCGCGTTACACGCGGATTTATCTTTTGAAATTAAGTTTTATGTATCTTTCATCTAATATTGTTTTGCTATACAATAGTAATAGTCTCTTGCTTAGTCTTCATACTTCGTTTGTTTGTTTTCTTGTTGTAGTATGGATGAACTTTTTATGTTTTTCTTTTCTATATAGTAATTACAACATCTAAACCACACAAAATGTACATAAAGGAATCAACTTTTGACAGAAAACAAATATTATGTCATTTTCTTCCACCTTATTTGCAACCGCATGAACCATATTCCTCTGTATCTATTTCACCCAAGACTAACTTTCAGCAAAGACATATTTTATTTTGCTAAGATTTTAATTTCCTCTTCCATTGAATGGGTTTTTGAATTCGCAGCATGGACATAATTTGACCAAAATAATTTTGTCCTCATTTTTTTTTGTAAAACAAGTCGGAAGAGGACGTCTTCACCTCTTTTATCAATCTCATACCTTTGTGTAATGAGAGCTTAAGCGACTAAAATATAACAACGGCAGTTTCATCACCAATCTTTTAAAGCAACAAAATAGCCAACAAATGGCATTGCTATTCTTTTCAAAGAACTTTTGATGTCTATTCTAGAAACCAGTAATAGATCAGTAATATTTTCAGAAGCTTCTTATTAAACATGCTTGACATATAGTTATTGACGAAGCTAAAGAAATTCATAATGAACATAGTAGAAGTCATTTTCCATGCAGAGCATTCACCAATTTCACTGGATTCTTGACATAAATAACATGGTAGTCGAGAGCAGATATACACAACTTTTGAATTTCTTGTTAAGTTCTCCATAAAATAAATTGTATGCATAATTCTCATACTTCTCTAACAAATTTTGTCATCCTATATATGTTGATGATGTTATTAATTTAGGCTCAAGGCTCAAGGCTCATATATGTTGAGGGTCTCAAGGCTCTAGACCCTCCACTAATGTATGCTTTTATTGACTTCATATTTTTAGAATAGAAACGAAAATATTAATTACAGGCTTTCGAGATTCTATATACAACAATGGTTAATGCTTAAGAGAATTAAAAAAAAAAATGTTTAAATCAAGCAACATGAGACATGAGGGAAAATTTGAAAGTTTGTATAGAACATTCTTGTTTGAGAAAATGCTTTCGATTTAAATGCAAAGGAAACTATTACAATGATATGATGATGAAATCATATAGTTTGAGAGAGCCTCCGATGATAAAACATAAAGATTACAATAAAAGAGGCTCTTAAAAGAGTTAGGGATAGAGAAGAAACTCTCAAGGAACTTCTAATAAGATTGTTCATGGTTGTCGTCAGTGCCGGCTTAGAGGGGAGGACAAGTGGTGCACTGCCCCTGGACCCCACTTCCTCCCACCATATTTTTGATTTTTTTTAAAATTTTTTATAAATTAACAAAATAAAAAATAAAAAATAAATAAAAAGGCCTATAATTTTTTTTTCTAAAATATATTTTTCGTTTTTTACGAAAATATGTATTAAAAAAAAATTTAGATCTAATTTTTTTTTTTTAAAACTAAGTTTAAGGGGCCAAAATTTTTTTTGCCCCGGGGCCCATAAAAACTTTGAGCCGGTCCTGGTTGTCGCCTCAGCGACCACGTTCCCTTTTACATCGTTTTTTTTTTACTTTGGTCCATTGCATTTCTTCAACCTTTTGCGTAGGTTTGTATAGGACAAACTTGTTAGTCAGCATACGTCAAACTTAATATAAATCTTAGAACACTAAAGAAAGTGACCAGGAATTCAACATAAACATACATATCTATACCATAGTTTAGAATAACACATATAGAATTGTAATGGTTCGAAGATCAGAGTTAATAGTTGGTTCTTTCAACTCAGTGTCACAAATAAAATGTTAGGACCAACTTTTCTATTTGCTATTCCAGCTGCAAGTAAATTAAGTATGTAAGTTATCCCTTTTTCGAAATATAAAATCAAAGGATTCAAGAAAACTTCTCTCCAAATTCCGTAGACCACCGTATACAATCATTGTTTTTTCTTAAACTGAGCCTAAAAATAAAGAATCATCTAATAATTAGCATCATGAGCACTAATGTCATTGTGCTTTAAATAAGCCAAAAATCTAGTAAAAACTCATTTTTCTTTGGAAAAATAATTCCATGTCATTTAAACTATGATTACACTGCATCACCACGACACCTTTAGTTATACACTCTCCTTGTTCAGTATGACCTTTAGTGATGCTCTTTGATCTTCGAAAGCACTATTCACAGTCTTATAACTTGTGCCACGTGATTTAGGAACAATAAAAAATCTACAATCGCGAATGAGTAAAACATATTAAGTGAAAGGTAAAGACCATTAGTAGTAAGACCACATGAAAAACCATTTCCAAAGCTTGGTATATGAAGAGTGAAAACTGATATTACTTTCAGATATTGAGATGTTAAAGTTGTTCTATAATTCAGTTTTCCTTTCTTTATAATATCGGTTCTGCAAGGGTTTAAGTAAAAGAATTCAATGCATTACAATTCAGCATATATCATTGGCACAAGAGAAAAATAATTCAAACCAAGTGATAAGTATAAAATCATAAAGCATGTTGCAGAATATCACCTTAACGTTTTTTAGCCTCAACATGCTTCCCGGCTCTAAGACTCACGTTCTGGACATCCAAATATTATGTAGCCAATTTCTGCAATTTTTTTTGCAATCTGCATTAACAAACTTATAAGTGACCTTTAATATTATAAATTTTTAAGAGGGAGAGAACAACCAAAAATTATATGCAAAGACAATTCTCTAAGCAAACAAAAAACAATATGATACTCCTTAGTGAGGAGTCCTTAATTGGATAACTCATCAACCTCAATAATTAAAGATTCACTGTGGAATTATAACATAGAAGCAACCACGAAAATTCTACTAAAACCCAGCATCATGAGACACTCAATTTTACAGAGAAATCAATAAGAGAATAAACAAGAAGAAGAAAGTGTTTTAGTCGTAACTTGAATATACCTTCGACGGTGGTGGGCCGGTGGCAGTGGTGTCTTGAGCCTCGGAGATGATTAGTCCACTGACAGAGATTCTAGATCGCCTGACTTGTTGAATGAGTAACTAAAATCGGCGAGGCCTTCATATTACTAACATCCAAAAACCTAGAAAGCAAAGACGTCACTGAATCATGCATAGTTTCTTTAGTGGTAGAGAGATATGCTGAGTTATGGTTAAATTTCTGAGATTCAAAGGAGGGAGAAGATGAGGAGTGATCTTTAAGATGTTGATCATAAATTTTCTACCTTAATGTAACGTTGTGATTAAAACCTAGAAGGGAAGAGGAAGAGTACCGTTGAATCTGAAACGATAGAAATTTACCCGTTAATTTTTTTTCTAGACATGTGGCACTACATGAAGAGCGGATGTGGCATCATATGGAGAGTGCTCAAGCCCTTTCATATAGTAGATTTCAGTGCTAGCTAATCTTTTCTCCATCAAACTACAATTGAATTAGTTTATCGATATGTAATTTGTTACGGTAAAGATAAGATGAGGATAGATCCCTAACTACATGATTATTAAAAGCTCTAAAAAGGGTAAATCAAAGGCCATGAGAAGACCACTGAGGAAGAAGGATCAACTTTAGAACAAAGATTTAATGGTTTTGCATGATTTTATTAAAAACATTCAACATTATGGGTAGGGATCAAATGTGTAACATATTGCTGTCAAACGGGCCTTCGATCTGCGGGCCAGGCCTAACTAGGTCCGTCACGGTCACGGTGCAGGCTTAGACATAATGTTCTAAATCCGTTTAGAAGTCGGCCTCACAGATTGATATGTTACGGGCCCGTGGGTTAAACAGGTTTATCTGTTGTGGATTTACGGGCTAACCGCTTAACACTAGATTAAAATAAGAATCTTGTGATTTATAAACCTTGTGCTTGAAATAATTGGTTTCAAAGTACTTATGACTTGTGAATCTTTTTTTTTATAGCGGGTGATCCGGTTCAACGGACACCATGAACTAATTCGCGGAAACGTTTTTTATTCCCTACCTAACTCTTAGATCAACGGACCATAAGATCCGACTAATCCCTAACTACTACCACCAGTATGCTTTACTTGCGCCAAATTAGAATTTGTTTTGCCAGCAGACTATACAAACAAATGCATCGCGAAACGTTTTTTGAATGGTGTGCCATACTTCAAATCATCCAGACCTTACAAACCTTGTTTATTTGATACTTCTGTCAAGATCTCTTCTCTTTTACCTTTTCTCTTCCAAGTTAAACGAAGCAAGTAGTTTTGTCCGTATTTGTAGCGGTAGAGAATCCCGCTTCTGACAAGCTTTTTATTATCAGCATGAGAGCAATTACATTCAACACTAACTCCATGATTATGGAATTGTTTGTAGTCCAAATCAATGTGTTGCACAAAGAACAACCTCCCATTTACCAGACGTATTTCTCGAAGTTATAGGCGAAAAAACTAGGCATTAATTGTTTTGATTTTAAGAGGGAAGTTTTGATGCCTGAATATACATGTTCTTTCATTTTCATTAGGAAGAAGCTCATGTTTAAAGAAATCTGAAATTGAAAAAGAAGTCATGAGAATAATGTTAAAACAAACCTGAAAACGAAAAAGAAGTCAACAAAATGAAACATTAGAATGTTACTACCTTTTAAATCTCATGGAGGGGTTTCAAAAACGGCTTTGTTTCGAGTAGTACGAATTCCAATAGAGAAGCCTAATTCCTCATAAAGGAGCAAGGATATCATGGTGAAATCCTGACAATTTCTATCACACAATCCATTCACTACCGTATAAGCAGATTCGACATCAGGATCCGTGACCTAATTCATGGAACAATTATTTTGAACACAACGAAATCGAATTGAAATGGAGTATATTAACACGAATCAACACATCATGGATCAAGAATACAAAATAAACTAAATTCAGCTAACATCTACGTGACTAACTTCAGCAAATCAACAAATCGAATCGAAATGGGGTATATTAACATCTATATGACTTACTTCATTACGTGACTAACTTTAGATAACAATCAACTCCAACTTCATGTATGTGGTTTTAATTTCTCCGGCCTAAAGAAAACTGGAAAAAAAGTCAAAACATAAGAAAAATCAACAAAATCCAACATTAGAAAACATAAGAAAAATTCCGTTGGAAGATTTGTTTGATTTCGTTTCATATATTATTTTAGAGGACCGCAAGTCCATGATTGTCCCGTTTGTCCTCAAGGCCGAGCTTGTGTGTAAGGCTTTTGATATAACATTTTGGATTTACCAAACAAAAAATGGTCATCTTTTGTACACTAAAAAAACTACTGAAAATGAAAAATTTTACATAGACAAACTTACGTTTTTAAAAAATAAAATAACCATGAAAGGTTTGGTGTGGGAGATCGTCTGAAAAATATCATTAGTTGTCGGCGAAATCCAAACACAAAGACAATTCAAATGAAACACATTCACCATGCAGTTCAAAATCACATATTCAATCCAAATCTTCAAAAGATATTTCAACTTTTCATAAACTAATCCAGATCTTTGAGCTCCTACAAATTCACCATCCACCCTTAAATTTCATAATCTCATACATATTCTAACTCAATCCTAATTCATATTCAAATCAATTACAATTCGACTGTGAAGAGTTCCAACTACCTTTAAATTTCAAAGCTCATACGTTTTCTAACTCAATCGAAATTCTAACATGACTCAAATAGAAAAAAGTTCATCGCTAACGAGTTCGAATTCTCACTCAAATCATACACAACTCAAACTCAAACTTTTGTTCCTTTTCCTAAACCCAAAGTAAAAAGTCTCACACACGTTAAGTAAACCTAGTCAATCTAGGACACGTCAGCAAGTTGGCGATCTTGAAGGTGATTAGGGTTTTGCAACGTTTGAAGTGGTACTAGGGTTCTCTGTGCCGATGTCGGCGCCGGAGATACCGCCTTCCCCACCGTCGGGTGGAGAGGAGGTTCTGAAATCGGTGGTTAGCGATCCGAAGTCATCTTGGGCAAACGTGGTGAGAAATAAAACGAGCTTAACAGCTCATGCGATTGATGTGGTAGAGTTGGTGAATGGATCAGGGGAAGTGGAGGTTCCGGATGCAGTGGTTCAGCAGTCTACTCCGTTGTGGGAAGATTTCCTCATCGGCAAGTTTGTGGCAGATGCCCCGCACGTAGCTAAGATACATGTGATTGTCAACAAGATTTGGCCTCTTGGAGACAAGTCGATTAAAATCGATGTTTTCGTGGTGAATAAGAATACGGTTAAGTTCCGTATCAAGGAAGCAGCCACAAGAAGGAGGGTACTAAACAGACGTTCGTGGGATATAGCGGGAATTCCGATGAGATTATCAAAGTGGTCTCCAATAGAGGAGAAAGAGGAAGAGGAACTGAAAGTACTCCCAATGTGGATCACACTTAAGAAGGTTCCGCATAGGATGTACTCATGGGGTGGTCTGGGGTTCATAGCGAGTGCAGTTGGGAAACCTATACGTCTTCACCCTGAAACAGAGTTATGTTCAAGTTTTGAGGAGGCTAAAGTTTTGGTGGAAGCTGATTTATCTAAGGAATTCCCTAAATCTTATCGTCTCCGTTCAAAAACAGGAATGGACGCTGAAGTTGAGTTTGTATATCCACGTCTACCTGTAAGATGCAATACTTGCTTCGAATGGGGCCACTTACGCTCAGCCTGTTCAAAGCAGGTTGCGTCGGTCTCAAGACAGGATGTAGCTGCGGTTGATGCTGAACAGAGTCAGGATCCTGTGGAGCCTATTCAACCATCGCATGATCCGCAGGCCCATACTGCGGAAGAGAGTTCACCAATAAGTATTGAACACGGAATAAATGATAGTGAGTCCAAAGAAGTAGTCGGGCACGAAGATACGGAGAAGGATGACACACAATCACCAACCAGTTGGTCAACGGTATCCCCTGCGAAAGTGGGGAGGTCGGGAGATAAGAAAATACAAGCTGCAGAAGTGGGTTCCCCCTCACGTTTCGCGGTACTTGGCATTGATGAGGAGGTGGGAGATGAAACAGATCAGATGGTAGCAGACGTAGTGGAGGTTGAAACGGATGAAGAAGATGGAGAAAATGTAGAGGTGGGAAATGAAACAGAGCAGATAGTGGTAGAAGAAGAGGAGGTCGAAACTGATGAAGAAAATGGTGAAAATGCAGCGGAGGGGGACGCAACAGAGGAGGGAGAAATACTTGTGGAAGAGATTGTACCCTCAGCCAAGAAACAAGTAGTAGCCTCTATTCGAATTGCCCCCCCTAGGGTGGGCAAAGGTACACACAAGTACTTAGAGGAAAATTTTAAGCTAACCACTAAGGACACTCTTTCTAGTGCGTCAAGCAAATCCCGTAAACCAAAAAATATTTAATTATGTCAGGTTTCTTCTGGAATGTGCGTGGGTTCAACAAAATTTCTAAGCATGCTATTTTGAAGCAATGGATTAACCAATGTAACTTTCAGTTTGGTGGTATTTTGGAAACAAAAGTTAAGGAGAGGAAAGCACAACGTATAGTGGACTCGGTAGTTCCTGGTTGGTCGTTTATGTCTAACTATGAGCATCATAGACTGGGTCGAATATGGTTAGTATGGAGAGATAGTGTGAGGGTCACACCTATTTACAAGAGTGATCAAATGATTACGGTATCGGTCCTTCTGGAAGGTAAAACGGAGGAGTTTATCTGCACTTTTGTTTATGCATTGAACTCAATCGAAGAGAGGAAAACATTATGGAAGGATCTAAAAATTCACCAAGATTCACCAATGATTAGAAATAAGCCTTGGATGCTAGGAGGCGATTTTAATGAAATACTCCAAGTTGATGAGCACTCAAACTCTACCCCGTCGATGGGAATGAATGATTTTAGGGATGTGACACAATATTGTTCCCTCACTGACCTAGGCTATCAAGGCACTAGACTGACTTGGTGTAATAAGCAGCAAGACGGGCTCATTTGCAAAAAGTTAGATCGGATCCTAGTAAATGATAAATGGCTGGATACTTATACCCACTCCTACGGTGTGTTTGAAGCAGGGGGTTGTTCGGATCACTCTCGGGCAAGGTTTTACATGGAGGGAGAGGTCACGAAGAAGCGTAAGCCTTTTAAATTCGTGAATGTATTAACGAAGTTGCCACAGTTTCTTCCACAGGTGAGTGAATTCTGGGAGGATACAACACCTCTGTTTGTGTCCACGTCGTCACTTCACAGACTCACAAAAAAGCTCAAAGCTATTAAGCCGATGTTGAGGGAGTTAAGCAAGGAGAAATTGGGTGATCTACCAAAGCGCACAAAGGCAGCCTATGTTGATTTATGTGAAAAACAAACTCAAACGCTCCTCCATCCTAGTTCACAGAGTATGGCGGCTGAGGCAATGGCATATCAGACATGGCAGCAACTCTCAGAATGGGAGGAAGCATACTTAAAGCAGAAATCAAAGCTCCACTGGCTGAATGTAGGTGATCGGAACAACACCTTTTTCCACAACTCAATAAAAATTAGAAGAATGAAGAACTGTATAAGAGAAATACATACACCAAATGGTGAGATCTTAGTAGATGGAGAAGGGATAAAGAGAGAGGCAGAGCGCTTTTTCAATGAATTTCTCAACCATAACCCAACAGACTATGTTGGAATGGATGTTTCGGCCCTCCAAGCTCTACTGCCTTTTCGATGTAACGCGCTGGATAAAGCAAATCTAACAAGAGAGGTCACGGATGAGGAGATTCAGAAAGTCATTTTCTCAATGCCGAACGACAAATCTCCAGGACCAGATGGTTTTACAAGTGAGTTCTTTAAAGCTTCATGGTCAGTCCTAGGGAAAGATCTTTTGGTTGCAGTCAAATCTTTTTTCATCAAGGGATTTCTTCCAAAGGGAGTAAATTCAACAATATTAGCCTTGATTCCCAAGCGAGAAGATGTTAAGGAAATGAAAGACTATCGCCCTATCTCGTGCTGCAATGTACTGTATAAGGTTATCTCTAAAATTCTGGCGAATAGACTCAAGGGAATATTGTCAAGGCTGATACAAGGCAACCAATCAGCTTTTGTGAAAGATAGACTTCTTATGGAAAATCTTCTACTAGCTACGGAGTTAGTAAAAGACTACCATAAAGATTCAATTTCTCCTCGTTGCGCTATGAAAATTGATATTTCGAAAGCTTTTGATTCATTCCAATGGGATTTCTTGCTTAACACGTTGTCAGCTCTAAACTTTCCCACAGAGTACATTCATTGGATTCGCCTCTGCCTCACCACGGCCTCCTTCTCACCAAGTAAATGGGGAACTTGCAGGTTACTTTGGTAGCTCCAGAGGGTTGAGACAAGGGTGTTCGCTCTCCCCTTATCTTTTTGTTATCTGTATGAATGTTCTCTCACACATGATTGACAAGGCAGCGAGAGATAAACGTGTTGGCTATCATCCAAGATGTAGAAACTTGCACATTACTCATCTCTGTTTTGCGGATGATTTGATGGTGTTTATTGAAGGAAAGAAACGATCAATAGAAGAAATGATCAAGATTTTTGGGGAATTTGCTGTCTACTCTGGCTTGAAAATAAGTATTGAGAAATCTACAATTTATCTAGCGGGAACATCGGAGGCAACTCGTAATCTGATTATGGACCAATTCCCATTCTTTGAGGGCAAGCTACCTGTGCGTTACTTGGGTCTACCATTGCTCACGAAACGAATGGGTGCAGCTGACTATGCAGTTTTGATTGAAGGCTTACGGGGAAGAATGAGTTCGTGGACGTCGCGTCATCTCTCCTATGCTGGTCGATTACAACTCCTAAACTCAGTCGTCGGAAGCATCATTAATTTCTGGATTCAAGCATTTAGGCTTCCGAGTCAATGTATACAGAGGATTGAAGGATTATGTGCATCCTTTTTATGGTCTGGACCTGATTTAAACCCAAGACGGGCAAAGATTGCATGGACGGAAGTTTGTAAACCAAAATCTGAGGGTGGGCTTGGGATTAGATCACTCAAAGAAGCAAACACAGTAAGCTGCTTGAAGCTAATTTGGAGAATAGTCTCAAATTCGGATTCATTGTGGGTCAAGTGGGTAAGGAGTTCCCTTCTTCGCTTTGGCTCTCTATGGACAGCACGTGAGATGCAATCAACGGGGTCTTGGATGTGGAGGAAACTGTTGAAATACCGAGAATTAAGCCAGACATTCCATAAGATTGAAATAGGTAATGGCGAGACAACCTTCTTTTGGCATGATACATGGTCAATGATGGGAAAGATGAGTATAGTGGCAGGGGAAAGAGGAACAATAGATTTGGGAATTCCTATCTCCTCCACGGTAGCAGAGGTACTGAGCAGCCACAGGCAACGATACCACAGAGCAACACCCCTAAATGACATAGAGGATGAGATAATTCGGATTCGCCACCTTGGAACAGGGGAGGCAGACACGCACTTATGGAGAGGGAAAAACGATAAGTTCAAAAAACGTTTTATTACAAAAGAGACATGGGAGCAGATAAGGGTGAGTATGCCAAAGAAGAATTGGTGCAATGGTGTGTGGTTTACCCACGCAACACCGAAGTACTCGTTCTTCACTTGGCTTGCGGCCCTTAATCGCCTCTCAACGGGAGATAGAACTAGAGTTTGGGCTGGTCTACGCCACTGCATTTTGTGTAATGATACAGAGGAATCTCGAAATCACCTCTTTTTTGCTTGCAGGTACTCCACAGAAATCTGGAAAGAACTCAGTGAGAGATTGCTTGGAAGACACTACTCCACGCAATGGGAGGCTATCCTCGTGCTAGCTAGTAATGATACGTTCAACAACATCCGCAAATTCCTCCTTCGCTACACGCTCCAAGCAGCAGTCTATCACATATGGCAAGAAAGAAATAATCGCATGCATGGAAAAGAGCCACTACCATCCGCACACATATCAAAACTCATCGATAAAGCAGTCCGAAACAGATTGAGCTCAATACGAAATTCGGGAGATCACTCTTACGACGCCGGCCTTGGGGAGTGGTTCGCCACACGACGATCCTTCAACCTTTGAGTGTGGCTTCTTCACTAAAAAGTCCTATCCAAAAAATATTTTCGGTTGTTCATCAAAATTTTTAGCGCTATAGTTTTAAAAAGCAAGTAACAGACTTTGTAAAAAAAGGTTTTTTTGGTTTGAATATAATTTAACATTCTCTTCAAAAAAAAAAAAAAAAAAGTCTCACACACGTTTGATCTGCGCCCAAATAAAAATTTGGAAACTAACAATTTTATATAATTATTGGGCCTGGGCCCAATTAGTTACGAATAATCTGCACTTTTAAGTTAAAACTCTTTGATGTTTGCTTATATACGATAGTTCCATATGATCTCACTAATGATAACTTAACTCTGATATGTGTATATAGGTAGGTGTTGGAATTGACGGTAACTCTGTGAGGCTTTTCCTTGACCATGGAGTATATCCATCAAGGATGTCGAAGATCTTTCGGAATAGGTCAACAGCAGCTTACGCTCCATGGCATCTTTACCGGGTAACATCAAAGAAAAACCATATTTTCATATTCAACGAACTCGAAGCAAAAATCTCACATTGTTCTCATTATAAAGAGTCTACTATATGCATTTCTTAGGGGATTTACAAAATTTATTTGAACATTGTGAATAGGATCCATGTTTAGAGATCTTCTTAGTTGGTTCAAGTCAAACTTCGAATACTGATTTGAGAAAACTCTTGAAAGAAAAGAGTTCGATTACAACAAGGAAAGAAAAACTAACCCTGCATTGCAAACACATGAAAGCACTAGTGTAGAATGCTTTCCATATTTTTATGTTTTATTCTATTCTTAGCCTATGAAGTGAGAATGTTGGCGATGGTGAGTCCACACACAGCACCAGGTACATAGGCTATAGCAGTTGCAATCCAGCTCAATACTTGTTCATTCTCTTCCTTTTCTTCATCTTGCTCTTGCTTTGTTGCTTCTTCTTCTCCTCTTCCACCGCATGTGTCTTCAAGAGGAGCACCACATAGCCCGGGATTCTCTACGAATGAGGAACTATTCTGACTTTGAATCTGAGTGCCTTGTGGTATTGGACCTTCGAGCCTGTTGTAAGAGAAGTTTATCCGCTCTAGAAACGTGAGTTTCCCGAGCTGTGGTGGGATTTCACCTAACCTGTTTTGAGATAGATCCAATGATTGGAGATTGGTCAAGTTCGTCAGAGATTGTGGAATATGACCTGTGAAAGCGTTGTTTGACATGTTGAGCATAATGAGTTCCTTGAGTGAACCAATGGATTCAGGGATATCTCCTTCGAATCTGTTTCTGGAGACATCAATGGTTTTGTACATTGTGAAAACACTCCCAACTAGCTCCATCTTTAATCCTTTGTTCGTTAGAACCACAGAGTATTGATAGTAAGCTCGGGAACCTCCTGCAGACATAACTAGAGGTGTACTATCTTCAACCTCTACAACTGATGACATCGCATTCCAACCATCAAAGTAATATGATGGCAAGACTCCACTGAAGTGATTTTCTGAAATGTCAAATATTCGTAGTTTGTAGAAACCAAAAGAATCTCGAGGAGAAGATATTGTCCCATGGAACTCGTTAGAACGAAGGACAAGAATCTGTAGATTGAGCAACAATCTCAACTCGAATGGAAACGTGTCATTGATTCTATTGTCTTCCACGTTCAAAAACTCAAGAAGAGTGCAATTGATCAGAGACTTGGGAAGTTCTCCTGATAACTGGTTGCGACCAACGTCAAGTGACATCAATCCAAGACTGATAGACTCCTCTGGAAAAACACCAGAGAAGCTGTTATTCTGAAGATGCAAGACCTCAAGAGTAGTATTAAAGTTCTCAAAACACCGAGGAATAGAACCACTGAAGTTGTTGTTGGATAAAACAAGTGTATCAAGACCAAACAGTTCACATATTCTCCTAGGAATCTCTCCTGAAAACCGATTATCAGATCCTAGAAAGGCCCTTGTAGAATTTGGCAACATAGTTAGTTTTCCACTGAAGAAATTCTCAGAAATGATTATATACTGCAACTGTGGCAGTCTTCCAAGCCACTCCGGTAATTGACCTTTAACTTGATTGGCAGAAATGTCTAAATACCATAACTCAGTTTGGTTTTCTAGAAACTTGGGAAACTCAGTAATATTGTAGGATGATAAAACCAAGGAGCTGATCATAGGTGAGGAGAAATGGAGAGTTGAACTGATATTCAAATGAATCCCCGAAAGATCCAACTCTCTAAGTGATATGAAATGTGAGAAAAAACTCAAATCAACAATGTCTCTTCCTGTGTTCCATAAAGAGAGGTCAAGATACTTGAGGCCAACTAGTTTCGATATAGATCCCGGGATTGGTCCATTGAAATAGTTTTCTCCAATGTTTAAGGTATGAAGTATAGATTGGGAAGAGATATTCACAATCTCAAGAGGACCACTGAATTGGTTTCTTCCCAAGTCAAGTACAAGCAATGAAGGGATCATGAATGAAGATGTATTAGCTACTGATACAGCTACACCAACACAATAAAGCAGTACAGAACACAATATGCCAAGGGTTTTTCTCAAAACGTTTCCACTAGATCAAATGATAAGTTCTTTACAAGATCACTCACCAACTTTAATCCTAGTCTCACGCGTTCACAAATCACACACGATCTTGTGAACCTCTCACTACCCTTAGCCCATTTGATACAAGATCTTTTTTTTGCTAGAACAACCCTATATCCACTTGCTAAGAAATATTCTCCTATTGTGTTGTTTTTCCACAACGTTTTACACCTCCTATATATACTCTATAGAAGTGCACGGCTGACCTAGCCTTTCTCTTCAAGTTTCAGAAGATCTCCAAATCTTCTTCAATAACAATCTTTCCTTAATCTTCTACAAGATACGATCAAATCTTTTTATTCCTTATTTCACTCCAAGCAGCAAATCTTCTCTGCATATTACCTCCAAGTCACGTGCTCTAATGTTCACAGCCCAAGCCCATTAAGCTTTGACCAATCTGCTTCAACTTCAATGTTCCAGACGTAATACAACAAGGAACAGCTTCAGACTGCTACAGCATCAGAACAGCTACAACTTCAATGAAGAGAGAAGAGGGAATGGATCCAGAAAATGAATTTCCATTCATATAAAAATACTCTAATTTGTAGAGGCTACTCATGTTAGATGGGAGCATACCTTTGAACTGGTTAGAACTAAGGTCGATTGATTTGAGCAACCTCAGTTTTGGTAGTACAAGTTGCAGAGTTCTTTCTGGTCCTTTATTGGTGAAATCATTATCAGAAAGAAAAAGATAAGTGAGATAAGAGAGATTTCCGAGTGAAGAAGGTATATTCCCATGGAAATTGCAACTACGACACGCCAAACCACTCAAACATCTGAGGCTGCCGATGGAATCTGGTAGAATACCAGAAATATTATTGTAGCCAAGATTCATGCTCTGAAGATGTTGTAGTCTGAACAAACTACTATTAGATCTCAAAGGACCGTTGAGAGAACTGGCCTCAAGGTCTAACTCAACGATCTTGCCAGTCTTAGGATCACAAATGACACCATCCCAAGAACAGCAATCAGTGTTGTTCCTCCACTTCTTTGTCTTCTTATACCAAGGCCTCCGGTCAGAATCAACATAGAACTCGTTCTTGAACTCCCAAAGAGCATCCCTCTGGTCTGGAAGACACAAGTGTTTAGAAGGAGAAGCAATAACAAGTAATGAGTTAGAAAGGGCAAAGATTAAACTCAAGCTCCATATTATCATCTTCCTCTTGTCGTTACAAGAATGTATCATACTTTTTTCTTCTCAAATTGATCATTGGATTATCTCTTACATTTATGGAGAAAGTTAAAGCTTGGCTTGACTAGTCTCCTGTGAAGAATAATTGCACAGCAAGAGTCAAAGTCTCCTCTTAGAAAAAAATGATTGAAACGGTTTAAATGCTAGACGATGCTCTCTAATGAGGATACAACAGATGGTTATCATACTATTGAGGATTGTACACTCGTTAAAGCGTAAACAGAGTTTAGTATTTGGGAACAATTCATGTTTTGTTATAGCTTAAACTAGATTTTTGCTAGTCTCCAATTACAGATTTCTTAGGAATGAAATGAAATAAACTTTTCATTCTTGACAATCATGTTAATGCTTGTATGTGTTTGAGAAACTTTGAGTTATGCTTTTTTTTTCTTCTCTTGTTGAAGATGGATAGCTTGGTTACATTTTTTCTGACTATTTTGCTTTCTTATGCAGTATATTAAAGTTTCTCCGGAAAACAATCCAGCGAACGTTCAAAAGCTAAGAGAAGCATGAGAAGCACCTTTAGTCCTTTGATCATTGTTTGTTAGGAAACCAATCATGCCATTTATAACAAAGCCTCTGAAAGTTTCTTGGTTTAGTAGTGATGCTTAGATTAAGTAGAAGAGTGAAATTATGAAGCAGTCGTTTTTAGTTCAAATATCTAGTAAATCGAAATAGAGAGAGTATTTTATCTTAATTTTCATTATGTGTAGTATTTTACTTGTTGTGTTTTCTTTAGATTTTGCTTAAATTATATTTAATCTAAAGTAACAATCAGTGTAAAGAATGTAATTTTGTTTAGGTGGACAAGAGAAAACTCTCTCTAATTCGTTTTTACTTGTTTCTATTGATTTTTTTTTATTTTAGTTTTTTAAAATACCAAAAATTGCAGTGGATTCCTAACACATCCAATGCCCAATGGACATTGGGTTCTAATCTTGTTTTAAAAAATCACATCCACTGATTAGTTTCATATTTTACTTGTAAGTTATGATTATAAACCATCACTAACTCGGCTTGTAATGGAAATATTCTCATCCCATGATCTTTAGAGAATTTCGAGAGAAAACAAAAAGTTGAGAGAACAAAATATAAGTCAGGATTTGATTTGAACTATGATACCATAAAGTACTTTGAGAATTTTCCTTGAAATGATATTGTATACAAATGAGAATAAATACATGATCCAAATATATATCCATTATAAATAATTTGGCTGTTGACAAAAAAAAAAAAAAAATGGCTTGGTGTTAT
Organism: Arabis alpina; assembly: GCA_900128785.1. Lineage (NCBI taxonomy): Eukaryota > Viridiplantae > Streptophyta > Magnoliopsida > Brassicales > Brassicaceae > Arabis > Arabis alpina. Next base: position 2,082,124 of record LT669792.1, read on the forward strand.
TATTGGAGTCAGCATGTATAATAAACTCAATTTGTAAGTAATAATGAAGAAATAGATCATTTCAACGAGTTGATATTGGAAACAGAATGGTCGGTCGATTTTTTTGTAATGGTCCCAATTCATACAACTATATCCCTCAGAAGTTTGTCTTGTCTCCCACCCAATTTTATATCCAACAAAAGCTACTTGATTTATCTTCTCAATCTCATTTGATTTTCTTATCATCATTTTCAAAATAAATACACAACTTAAACAAAATAATACATGTAATTTTTCCCACGTAAAAAGAAGAACGAAAATATATAACATTCCTTAAAAAGTATTAAAAGCAAATCATTTGTACTTGCTTATGATCAAAACGCTGAATATTTTATTCTCTTTGTATTTGAAAGATCGATGATATAAAAAAATTCATACATTATAAGACACAATAACTATTTGTATTTATTTATTCATTTCTACTTACTTCTTTGTTTTCCAATAAAAAATGTATGCATGATGAAGAACTTTATGAGTAAAACAAATATTTGCCATTAATTTAAGTGATAAAGCAAAAAATATTAATTGAAATGTAAAAAATCAATCTTGCAAAAACAAGGAAAAATCTAAAAGATCATTCTTTCAAATACAAAGGGAGTACTATTTATCAATTATGAAAAATTAAAGTATAATACAGGAACAAGTGACTTCGAAAACATTTATGTAAGATTATACGTGTGAATAAACCTTATTCTAATTTAGTTGATAATGTCTAATATCACAAATAATTAGAAGATCTTAAGAGTGTTACGTTTGAATAAAATGTAGCTAACGTGTTTTTTCAGTCCACACAGTGTTTTAAAATTGATAGAGACTAATTATAATCTTGTATCAATAGCTTACCAGATGAGGTTCTTAACAGCAACTTCCATGTTCCTTGTTGACAAACAGCTTGCACTTGTAAACCATAATAACAAAACAGCAACTTCATAGTCTTATACTCACAGGAGCATATTTCCAAAACCAGAACCTATCAAGCTTTCTTAACTTGAGCCCTTTCCACCACGTAATAGACAGCCTTTGCATCGACCTATTCACTATGGTAGATTCATAACACTTCCATGGCCACTCCCATTTATCTTGTTCCAGTAGTAATCCACCAGATTGATAATACTTGTTCATCTTAAAATCTGAAGCCACGATTTTCTGGACCATGAAGAGCAATATCATGAAGCTTCGGGTTTCATCAAGATTGTAATATGTGATAATTCCACCTGGTTGAAGATGTATTAGCTGCTGCTACAGAGACTACTGCGACCTGTAACAGAGAGCAAGTGTGATAGCTGCTAAGCTACAACTACAGGCAGACGAATACAACACTGTGCTACAGCCAGACTGAAACAAACCTGCAACAGATTCAGAACACAAAACTGCAAAGGGGTTCTTCTCTCAAACGTTTATACTAGATCAAACGACAAGTGCTTTTACAAGTTCACTCACCAACTTCAATCCTTGCCTCACGCGTTCACAAATCACACATGATATTGTGAACCACTCACTACCCCTTAGCCCCTTTGATATAAGATCTCCTTTTTGCTAGAACAACCTTAAATCCACTTGCTAAGACATATGATCTCTTGTGTTGACGTGCAACCACGTTTTTCACCTCCTATTTATACCCAATAGGAATTGACGGCTAACCCTAGCCTTGTTCTCCAAGTTTTGGAAGATATCAAATCTTCTACAATATCCATCTTATCATAATCTTTTCTAATGATAAATGGAAATCTTCTTCTTCATAAATCCTCTCCAAGTTAAGTATATTTTATCTCACTTAGCTTGTAGATTCGTCGGCCCAAGCCCATATCTTCAAGTCCAATCCATTTCTTCTCTGTAGCACTTCGTAACTGCTTCAGGAACCATTTCAGAAAACTGCTTCACTTGTATCAGTTCATAATGAATTCTAAAACTCATTCAACATACACTAACAATCTCCCCCTTGATGACTGAGTTTTAGAATTAGAATTCAAGCACCTCTTTGATGAACTTTAAACTCCCCCTTGATTGTATACTCATCTAGTTGTTCATCAATCTTCATTCTCCCCCTGCTTGAATGCTACAACTTCGTCATGACTTGTCCTTCAAGAGCTTCCACAAGGCTTGTTGCTAATCGAATCATTTCCTTGAAATTCAGCTTCGCTCCTCTTGTTGTTTGTATCACTACTCGTTCTGAACCAGATTGCTCAGCTGAACCAGACTGCTCCTTTGGACTAGATTGATCATTTAAACCAGATTTCTCCTTTAGACAAGCAACCTTCTTTGTACCATTGAGTACTGACTTTGATTCAATGCCATGTACCTTCTTTTGTTGATCCTTGACATGCTTTTCCTTATAGTTTGATCCACACCTAACCTTGTCTCCTCCTTTGTGCTGAAGCACTCCATGATCTCTGTCTCTGAAAGTCACCTCTACTCCTTTAACATTGTTTAGGTTCTGCAGTTTACTCATGTCTCTAGTCGTATGCCTTGAGTTACCACTTTCAAAGTGCCACATACCAGTGTTCTCTCTTTCTTCTGAAACACACGCCAAGTTGCACTGCAGATTCAGCTCTGTTTTCGTAACAGGTGCACATTTTGACACAGTCGACAATAGATCTTCTTTCTTGACCCATATCTGACTCCTCCATCCATTCCAGAAGAATTTCCCTTGCTGCCTTAGCTTCTTTATCTTGTTCCAGAATTTGTAACAAAACTTCTTTATGTGACCATACTTTCCACAGAAGTAACACCCTTGTTTCTGCACTGTACCATGTCTCTTCATTGTACTATGTCTCTGCACAGTACCATGTCTCTCCACTGTGCTCTGTCTCTGCACTGTAGTACTTTGCGTTCTGTGTTCAGTGGAATGTAAGAAGCCTGCTGACACAAACTTAATATTTTCAGTCTCTGATGCATTTCTTCCACTGTATCCCAACCCACTGTACGACTTTTCAGTTCGTCCATATGACAAGATTTTGTCAAGTTGCTTTGTCCCAGCAAACATGTGGATTTTCTTGTACTGCAGATCCAATTGCGCTTGAAGTTGTTCAGACACTTCTTTCTCAGCATCCAATTCCTTCTGCAACAGATCAGCTTTGGTTGCAAGCTTCAGCTTCTCTTTAATCAGTAACACACTCTCCTGACTAAGCTTCTTTTCAGCTTGTAGCTCAACTTGTATTGACTCAACCAGTGCTTCAAGACGTCGTTTCTCATGTATCAGTAACGTGTTCTCTCGTCCAAGCCTAATTAATGTCTCACGTACCTCCTTGTAGCTCTTAATAAGGTCATCCTCATGTTCTCCATCAGATTCTGATTCAGAGAGTTCTTCACCTTCATCAAACTCAGTGATGCCTAAGAATGCAACAAAGTTACTCAACTCTTCTTCATCCTCACTATCCTCTTCTGAATCAGTATGCATAGAGCTTCGTTTGCTTTGCTTCTGATTGTTCACACACTCCAGCTGGGTATGGCCAACACCTTTGCATCTAACACACCTTATTTCACGTATCTTGACAGTGGGACAATCTGTTTTGAAGTGACCAAAACCCTTGCACTCGTAGCATTGTACTTTAGACATCTTAGAGTCTATGTCTACTTCAGGATGCTTCTTGATCAATCTGAACCTTCTCTTGCTTTGCCCTTGCTCCACTTTCCTCAAGGCTCGATCAAACCTTCTGGCCAGCAAACTCACGGGATCTTCATTATCAGATTCAAGCAATATTCCTTCCCCTGGTGTTATGTCTCCTGTTGCACTTTCCAACTCCATCTCATGAGCATGTAGCATGCCAACTACCTCACCAAAACTGAGTTCCTCCGTGTTATGAGACACATTCAGTGCTGACTTGTACGCCATAAACTTTGCAGGAAGACAACGCAAAAATTTCTTCACCAGTTTTGTATCATTGTACCTTTTTCCAAGTGTTACAGCCTCTTGTGATAGAGATTTCAACTTGGAGCTGAAATCAGAGATAGATTCATGTTCTTCCATCTTTAAATTTTCGAATCTTGTAGCCAGCATGTCCTTTCTCGAGTTCTGGACCTTCTGAGTTCCTTCAAAGTGAAGCTGTAGCAGATCCCATGCTTCTTTAGCTGTCTCACAACCTTGAATTAGTTCGAAAGTCTTCTTTGTCACACTGTTGTGAATGGCTGAGAGAGCTTTGGAGTTGTACTTAGCCTTCTTCAACTCGTCCACAGTCCATGTCTCCTCCGGTTTGGGTAGCCTGACTCCTGCTGCATCAAGAACTGTAGGAGCTGTCCATTGAACCAGAACTGCTCTCCAAGCCAAGACATCAATCCCTCCAATTATGACCTTCATCCTTGACTTCCAAAAACCATAGTTGTCTGAATCTAAAATCACTTTCGAACTATTAACGAGATCTTGATAGCTTACCATCTTCTCCACAGGATCTCACCTGTACTAGTACAGACAAGTGCCCTCTCTGATACCAATTGAAGATGTATTAACTGCTGCTACAGAGACTACTGCGACCTGTAACAGAGAGCAAGTGTGATAGCTGCTAAGCTACAGCTACAGGCAGACGAATACAACACTGTGCTACAGCCAGACTGAAACAAACCTGCAACAGATTCAGAACACAAAACTGCAAAGGGGTTCTTCTCTCAAACGTTTATACTAGATCAAACGACAAGTGCTTTTACAAGTTCACTCACCAACTTCAATCCTAGCCTCACGCGTTCACAAATCACACATGATATTGTGAACCACTCACTACCCCTTAGCCCCTTTGATATAAGATCTCCTTTTTGCTAGAACAACCTTAAATCCACTTGCTAAGACATATGATCTCTTGTGTTGACGTGCAACCACGTTTTTCACCTCCTATTTATACCCAATAGGAATTGACGGCTAACCCTAGCCTTGTTCTCCAAGTTTTGGAAGATATCAAATCTTCTACAATATCCATCTTATCATAATCTTTTCTAATGATAAATGGAAATCTTCTTCTTCATAAATCCTCTCCAAGTTAAGTATATTTTATCTCACTTAGCTTGTAGATTCGTCGGCCCAAGCCCATATCTTCAAGTCCAATCCATTTCTTCTCTGTAGCACTTCGTAACTGCTTCAGGAACCATTTCAGAAAACTGCTTCACTTGTATCAGTTCATAATGAATTCTAAAACTCATTCAACATACACTAACACTGGTCAATATCAATAGGTCAATCTGCACATAAATCATATGGAAACAGATCAAAACAGTAAACATACACAGGAACTTTCAAACCAACTTCCACGAATAACGAAATCTTAATTCGAACGCAGAAGCTCAAGTATTCCGAAATCATCTTTAGCTAACAAGAGTTGTTGAGAAAAACAATTGTTTTGCACTCAAGCTTTAGAAGGGCAAAGAGAAGAGTCGCGGCCGTCTTTGTTTTGCCAGTACCAGGAGGTCCCCATATCAGTTTCACACTCTTTATGTGATGACAATTCCTTATCTTAAGGCAACTCAAGATTGCGGCTTCTTGGGAAGAGTTCAGAGTTGCTGAACGGATTCGTTCCAAAACACCCTCAGAACACTCAACATCATTATCACCACAACCACATTGTTCTGTAGCCTAAAACACAATAAAAAAACTTATATCACTAAATGAAAGCTTAGAATGCATATAACAAAATTGATTTGGACCAACATATACAAAAAAAAAGCATTTAAGAATATTATTTGTAAACATTTACCAAAGTATTTGCCTGAAGCACACTCTGAATTAGAGTGAAGTTAGTATCTTCATTGTGCAAAGCGTCCCATATTGGAGTGTTTGTGATTAGATTAATGAGAAAACCACCAAAACACAATGAATATTTCTCATTAGATGATATTGTTCTAGAAAAATAAACAGAGATTTTATGATCACCATATACACGGTATACATAGGCGAGAAGTAAAGGATTCAAGTCATCGATTCGTATTGGCAATTCCTCTGTCAGACTCAGAGCAATTAGATCTCCACATTCTGGTTTGTACTTTTCACTAATATCCATTGCATCCATTAAATTTATTTCATGGATCAACTCTATCGATGAGCTTTCACTTTCACGTGATTTCAATTTCCTTGTTACCACGGAATGTATTTTAAAAACAGGAGTTTTCGATAAAGATTTGAAGCCAGAGAACAATTCTGTTCGCGTTTCCTCAAGTAAATGAGGAACAAAACATTGAAAGTATTCATCAATGGATCCAAATCTGTCTGGTATTGTCTTTAACTGTTACAAAAGATGGGGAATATATTGTATAAGTACTATAAAGACAAAAGATATATTGAAGAAGATGAGATAAAAACCTTGTCCTTGTGGAGATCTTCGTTGAGAATATCTTTGATAGACCAAGAACATAACCTATCGAACATACTTCTTTTCTCGGTTTTTTCCATAGCCCTTCTTCTTTCTATAAGATAATTCATCGAAGCACCGAAAGAATCTAAAGACCTAACTTGGATTTCAAGGCAAGCAAAGTATAGAAGTAACTCTTTTTAGAGGACTAGTGGAGAAGAATCTATAGAGACGAAGGAGACAAAATATTGTGTAACTCTCACTTCTATTACTACCAGTTTGGTCTTCTTAAAAGTTAAAAGGAAAACGCGAAGGCGAAAGGTCCAACAGAGACTTTGGAAATGATCTCAATTTCAACATTTTCCAAGAAAATCTTTTTAATGGCACTTAATTCGCATGCATAAGGTCTAGTATTAATTGCATGCAAGATTGTGTTGTGGAAAATCAGTTTTGTTCTCGAGATGGCTAAAGAGCTCCCAAAGAGTCACCTTGATTGGATAAACCAATATGAGGAAACAATGAGAGTCATCTAAATGTTTTTTTGTTGGTTTTGTAATCTTTTTTGTTAGGTGGAAATTAGTTCTCATGTTTAAGATTGGAGTTGTGTGGTGTTTTATGGTTAGCTTGTACCTCAAGAATCAAGCTTTACTTTGATTTTTGCCAATATTTTATACTTGTTTTGGTTTTTTTCGATTATGCTTTGGTCTTTTATGGTACGGCGGGCGGATCATTATAAGGCAAGGTGGGTGCAAGTGCACCCAATCAATTTTTTGCATTTAGTGTAATTTCTTTAAGCATTAAATTTGTACTCCCATTATAAAATACATTTTTGCCCCCATTTTTTTTTAGAATCACAATCTTACCAAAAAAACTTAAATTTGTTTCTAAATTTTGAAAATCTAACGTCAAATATAGTATCAAAGAAATCATTAGACGTCAAATAGAGTATCAAAAAAATAATTAGGCTAGCTAAATAAATGTTTAGATTATTTTATTAGGGAACCTTTCCATTTAAACCGTTGTTTTGTATTAAAATATTAACAAATTTTTTTTAGTATATAATCTTTTTTTACGATATAAATATATGCACCCAGTAAAAAAAATTCCTAGATCCGCCACTACGGCCTGTGTTTTTGGATCGTGTTTACCTTTGTGTTTCTTTCACTTGATCTTGCCATTGATGCATTCTCTCTTTGACATGTTATAACATCTGGTTTATGACTCTTTGTTTTACTTTTAAACAGTTTCAATTCGTTTTGATCACATGTAATTCTATAAAAAAGTTTTGTTTCAGATGCACTTAGAATATATCCGATCCAATCACAAGTCGAATCTCTAAAATACCAGTTCGGTTCTATTATGTGATTGTGGAGTAAGCAATTCACTGAAACAACAAACGACGAGTCACGAAATCGAGTCATGAAAACACACAAAGATTTACAGATTCTGTACAAAATCTCACAGTTGTAGCGGTAACGGAAAACGCGATTCTCTGATTGAGTGATCAAGAAAGCGATTCTCTGAAACAATAAACGAAGATTCACAACATTGATTGAGAAAAACACAAAAGATTTACAGATATGAACGAGAAAACTCACCATTGTCGAGCTCAATTCAGTGATTGAACTCGGTAGAGATGTATAGCGATTCAGTGAATGTCGTACATATATGTAAAAGAGACAAAATCAACAGTTGAAGAAAACACGAATCAAGTGAATGTCGTCCATATATGTAGTTATATCAATTCAATCTAATGACCAAAACAATATCTAATTTGATTATAAAGATGTCGTAGAAAAAAATGATGGTACAATAACCAAAACGAAAGAGAACAAATTTAAAAATTCAAACATACTGTATCTCTTGATTCTCATAACACATGACTAAATTCTAGACATAATTTACAAACTTCAGCGTGAAAGATAAAACAAAAAAGAAGTTAAAGGTAAAATTCAGTATTGTAGAATGGATGTTGAATATAATTACTTAAAAAACTGTAAAAATTAAATATAGGTTAAATTATATTAGTAATAAAATTAGTATCAGCAAGTAAAATCTAAGAATTTGTTTCTATGTTGCTAGGTGTTCACCATCATCGTTTGAAGTTTATTTTACTATATATGAATCGATCAATTATAAATAAATTATATTAATCATATTTCGACTCGTAACTCGGAAACATACGCCAAATGACATATATAATTCAAAATTTGACATCACCTTTTAGTTAACTCAACTTTAAAAATCAAACCCTACTCTATCATTTTCTACAAAGTTGTTTGCCCTAAACCTTAAACCATATATTTGAATCCCTAATATTAAACATTACAACCATAAAATCATAAACTCATAAAAACTTATAATAACTACCAACAAATGGCTTATAGACTAACGAATTAAGTATCTCAAGCATTTGTTTACCATACTATGTATTTCATTTACTATCCACTTTCTCTTTGTTGGTTTAATTTGTTTCAATTTTATGATATTTTATTTTTTGAACTTCACAATTGAGTATACTTTGATCATCAATAAAAAAATTTAATCAAAATATTTTTTGTTAATTTTTAAATTTAAATTTTGTAAGAAATTATAGAGTAGAAACAAGTACATAGTAGACTTCATTTTCCGTCTACTATATAAGTCCACAAAGTACACTTCTCTCAAACGTTGTAGACTTCGTGAGGGTTAAAATAGTAATTGAGTGCAACGTTTTTTGTTTGGTCATTAAGGTTTTTTCAGTAATTTCACTAGCCTCTTGGGTTAGTTTTGCCAAACATCACCTAAGGGGTCTAGATTTGCACTAAATTTTTTTTCTTGGGTCATTTTTAGCAATTTCTCCTAAAATATATGAAGATCGTATGATGGTCAAATTATCAAATATGCTTTGTGAAATCATAGAATAAGAATACATTAACATGATATTTATTTTATTAGTGATTTTGTTTAGTTTTGTTAAAACATAAATATATTAATCTCAATAGATTTTAATTTATAAGAGTTTAAAATATTAAAATAAAATGAAAATAATTCTCTCAGATTTATTTATGTACTTTTGTAAATGGTGTAATTTTAAATTCGGATTAGTGTTATTTAATTTGTCGTAGATGTAATTTTAAAATTCAAATGGGATTAAAAAGTCTTATCACATTCGAAAATAGTTAATTTTCAAAAAAATATTAGAATAAGAGTATTTTTCAAAATTGTAAACTTAAATAGTGTATTTTTCAAGAAAACCTTTTATTTTAATGAAGTAAAAAAGATGAAAGATTAATTAAAGAGTATTACGAATATTCAAATTTAACAATGCATATAATTTATTAAGGAACACTAACATTAAACCTTCACGAAAAGAGAATGTTATTGGTAACATAAGCACATTAAAAATAGAGAAATACATCATTTTAAAACATACCATATTACATCACAGTAATATATAAGAGATCAAATCAAAGCCACTCCTTGTAAGTAATTCCAGTGGACTTTAGCCGTAATCCTCCTTGAATAAGCTTGGCTATACAATAAACAGTTCGATCTCCTTCGGGTCTCTAATAACTTTACATTCTCTTCATTTCACTCTCTTACTCGTATCCAATTCAGGACTGTTATTTGTATACTCTCCATAGTACAAAGTTAAGAGTGCAAACTCCCATCCCACGGGAACCAACTATCCAGGTCAATGTGGCCGCGATGAAAGACTGCATGATTATTGTCCTTGAGTATACATAACTTCCACGGCCTTCTGCCGGAGCAAGATCAAAGCTTTCCGTTATTTTACATTTTTGCAGCGTGTTGTGGTTTAAATCTTACCTCCCCTGAGCCGTCACCTGTAAGGCCTAAGAACATATAAAATAAATGTTTTTGTCACCTTTTCGAAGAAGAGAATGTAGCCTTGCTATTATCACTGTTACTTGTTCCAACCAAACCAAATAGAGAAAAGAGATGACCATAACTTGAGGACTTGAAAAACAACACACGACAAAATAGATACATGATACAAGATTGATAGTCGAAGTCAATAATCTGAAGACAAATGCGTTTGTCATTGAGCTCCACCATTTTATACTTCTCAATATTGTATTTGAAGTAGGAAGCCATCCTCTTGAAGTGAGATGGCACATTGTTGTGTCTGAATATCCAAGCTCTTTGTTGCTCTTTAGGAAGGAGAGTTGTTTGAAGAAAACTGAAAAAGAGAGATAGAACAAAGAGTCAAATCAAAAACAAACTATTTAGTACAAATTTAAGAAAAGAGAGTGAAAAAACCTGGAAGTTCCCATGGAACAATGTCAAAAACAGCAGGATTGCTTGTTGAAGGAATATCAACCTCAGTTGATGACAAAGGAGATGCCATGAAGACATGTTGACAATTGGTGGAGCAGAAACCGTTGATAATAGTTAATGAAGACTGAAAAGGATTCATTGCCTAACAACAACATGAAACAACACAGAAACATGAGTAACTTCATGTCTAACAACACAGAAACAACACAGAAACATGAGTAACTTTGATTCTATTGGAGTATGAAAACAGCAAACCAAGGAAAATAACTTATACGGTGAAATCAAACAAGTCGAAATCAAAATTACCTTGATTCACTTTCATTTTTGAACTTTCCAACCCGACTAATACGCAACACAACAACATCATAGATATACCAAAACCATTTTTGTTCTTTTTTTGTACATTATGATGTATATAGGAAACTAAAGAAATTTAAAATATCCTAATTGTCGGCTATCCAAACATAATTGTTTATTATAATTACATCTTCTTCTCGTTAGATGGGAATTGTCTAATTGGTATGAAATATGAGTTTGTTTATAACGTAAAACACTAAAACTCATGATCATAAAACACTTAATTATGTAAAACAAATTAATTTGAATGACTAATTTTATAACAATTCTCAGTTACACACTCTAGTTCTAAAAATCATTGAGAAAACAAAAGTATAATCTACTTACTTAACATATAGATGGGCCTAAGAGCGTAAACTACATTTTGATACGTTTTCTAACTCAATCCAGGACCCAACTCTAACATGACGCGAACTTAAACACATTCATCACTAACGAGTTCAATTCTTATTCAATTCATGCACAATTCAAACTCAAGTGAACAAATTCACAAACGAGTTCTAATTTCTCATACAAATTTCTTACAAATTCAAATGAGCTTAAAATATAGAGTTCAAATTCTCAAACAAATCAAATACAACAAGGCAAAATCGTTCAAAGTCAGATCAACAAATTTACAAACGAGTTTGAAATTTTCAAACAAATTAAAACGTATTTATATGCTACAAAGTTTGAATTCGAAAACAAATGAAACACAACAAAGCAAAATCACAATTACACTTGTTGATCGAAATTGAACTGATGAGTCAAAACGAATCGAATAAGATAATGACTGATTTATCACTAGTTATATCAATTCAATATGACGACCTAGACAAGATGTAATTTGAATCTAAATATGTTGTAGAAAACAATGATGGTACAATGACCAAAACGAAAAAGAACGAATTCAAAACTTCAATCAAATCTCTTGATTCTCTATAACATTGACAAAAGTTACAACCTTAAGCAAGAAAGATAAAAAAAATAAAAAAAATAAAGGTAAAATCAGTATTCTAGAATTGTTTGGATGTTGAATATAATTACTTAATAATTGTAAAAATTAAATCTAGGTTCAATTATTGTAGTAATAAAATTAATATCAGCAAGTAAAATCTAAGAATTTGTTTCCATTCTGTTAGGTGTTCACCATCATCGTTTGAAATGTATATTACTATATTAATCGATCAATAATAAATAAATAACAAATTATAGGGATCTAGCTAAACAAAATGAACTATATATACACGAAAAACTTGTATGTACAAAATGTTTCCGTGTATATATATGTGAAAGAGTTACAGATACCTTCTCTAGCAAAGAATCTCTATGAAAGAACCCTTAATCTCCACTTTGGAGATGTACTTGTATATATTATTTACATTGAAACAAAACTATACTCTTCAGAATCCAACAAGATCCTTATGAATCTCATCATGAAACCTATCGGAGCGGCGTACACTAGCAGCTCTTCTCGCGGTGTATCCAACGGTGGTGGGTCTAATCGACCTTTGCCTCACCATCTCAACGAACTCAGGATCATTAGAATGACCCTCGTACCGAATCCACTGAATCATTTGATGGTATTTAGGGAAAAACCTCATTTGCACTGACTTGTAGACGAAGTAAGGGATCAAAGCGAAGATAATCACGAAGAGAGTGGTGAGCCAATACGAAGGAGCAGGAGCTAGGGCTTCGATGAAGACCATGTAAGCATCGGTAGAGAAACTTGGAGTCATAGCTCCATAGATCATGAGGAAGATGTACCAAAAGGCAATTGATCCCCAAATCGCAATGTGTTGGACCCAAGTGAAGTAACTTATTGATAAAGCCAATTGGATATTGACCACCCACACGACGCAAGTGTACATTGTTCCACCGAGGATTTCCCGGCCTGCGGTTTTGCCATTTGGGTCGAATAGCTGGTGCTTTTGAGATTCCTTGCAGATGAAGAAAATGGCGAGGGCACTTATGAATCCATTGAACATCCATCCTATGATTCTTTTCCAGCTGAAGAGGATGTTTTGCACACCTTCTTGGTATAGCAACGGAAACTGCAGAGAAACAAAGACGGTAAATAAATGTTGCGGGTCGACAAAATTTAAAGAATTTGGAATCCTAACCGTAAACCTACCTTGTAACAGAAGCGAGCGGAGACGTCTTGATCAAAGACTCCGAGGGCAATGACGGGAAGAGAAGAAAAGAAGACGTTGAAAAGAGAGAGGAACCAATCGTTGTATGCAGGTTGTGCAGAGAAGGAGGTGTAAGCTTCATATAAGAACAATGTGACACCGAAAACGATGTTCTTGTAGAAGAAGTAACATATCTGCAAAAGGCGAAAAAACTCGGTAAGAGACTGAGATGAAAATGATGAAATCAGAGAGAAGTTCTTGATAAAAAAATGTTTAAATACCACAGATGATATTCTGCTGTAACACCAATGACCATGGACTAGCAGTAAACGCTCTAGATATCGAAATTGAGCAATTGCGATATCGCTAGACATCACTGCTTGCATTCCTTCAACGCCGCTTATTCCTACACCAATGTCTGCTTCTTGAAGCATCCCAACATCGTTCGCTCCATCGCCAATCGCTAAGGTTGTTTTTCCAGTTCCAGACTTTACCAGTCGCGTAACCTAGAAACCCCGAAAATAAACATCTTTTGTTAGAAATTAAAATTAACCGGAGAAAAAGCATGAGAGATGCCATCAAGATTTGAAGAAAGTACCAATGCTTTTTGTTTAGGTGATGATCTGCAACAAATCACAGAAGCACAACCAGTAGCAAGATCAAGAAACGTTTTCTTGAGTTCGTCCTCGAGGGCGTAAGTCAGTGATTTTCCATCTATGATCAAAGCAAATGCTTCCGAGCTTGCGCCCGATGCAGCGAGTAAGGCCCTTCCTTCTTCTATTTGCTTCACGACGCTTTCCCTCGATGCTAACTCGATCTCATATTTGATTCCAGATTTCTCTAGGGATTTAATATGTGGTGTTTCAAGATTGATGATGATCTGTTTCATCTCTTGTCTTAGTAAACTACTAGCAAATCTGCAAGAAAAGACTAAATTCAGTAACCAAGAAAACACTCAAGAACAAGAACATTCAAGATTCAAGATTCAATACCCAATATTGATAGCTGTCTCCATTTTGTCTCCAGTTAGAACCCAAATCTTGATTCCAGCTTGAGCAAGTTTGTCGATACATTCTGGAACCTAAATATCCATCAGTCGAAAAACCGTTAATTCCAAAAACACTAAACTCTATAAAAAAAAATTAAGTAGCTTTAGTCTGTGATTAAGATCATACCCCATTTTGAAGTTTGTCCTCAACAGCAGTAGCACCAAGGAGAATGAGATTGCGTTCCATTTGATCCGTGATTTCGCCTATTAAAGCTTCACGTTCCTCGCTCACCGAAGCCTTAGCTTCATTGAAACTCTTGTTGAACTCTATGTACTCATTCTCATCAATCTCGCGGTATGCAAGTATTAGAGTCCTTAGACCTGCATCTGCATATTGGTTTACATGTTCTTGGGTTTGCGCCTCGAATTGACGACCGTTCTTTGTTAGTCTTTCAAACATTACACTAAAAAGAGCAGAAACAAAACTCAAAGTTAGTACATATTTTTCAACCAAACTGTCCCACAAAAATGTGTTTTAATGTTTCAGTTCACTTACTTGTCAGCTCCTTTAGACAACAACAAGAGCCTCCCATCATCGTCTCTTACAATCACCGACATTCGCTTCCTCGAGCTACTGAACTCAAGAACGTTTAGTAACCTATAAACCCTGCAATAAAAGAGAAACATGTGAGCTCGAGGATTCGCAGAAATGATCTCATATCGAAAAGAAGTAAGAATATAAACAAACCTTTCGACTTTTTCCCCTGTAACAAGATCCAACTCGCGAAAAGAAATCCCATTTTGCGTCCGGTTAAAGAACTCGAACCCGAGCTCTCGAGCTGCCACGACAAACGCAGCTTCATCGGGTGACTCGGCTTCATAAGAGACATTGCCGGTCTCTTCATCGGTTTCGGGTATTGCCGTGTGACACACGGCAAGTAATCTAAAAAACTTCTGTAACACGGCAGCTTGAGGTTGCTTAACCCAATTCCCATTCATAACTCTTTCATCCTCAAAGTTAAACCCTTTAACCTTAGGTGCAAACCGGTCCACAACAACATCCAAATCTTCATTAACCAAAGGCGAACCACCGCTTTTCATAGCCATAGCTCTCTCAACTTCAGTTATACCACGTCCATAAGCCGTACCCGCGATAGAACACTTGATAAACTCCATCGAATTACACGTTAAAGTCCCGGTTTTATCGGATAAAATTGTATCAACCATACCTAGCTCTTCATTCAAGTTCGAAGTCCGTGCTTGCGCGGGTTTATCCGTTTCTTCGTAGTACATATGAATATCTCTATTGATGAAAACACTCTGAAGAACTTTAACTATCTCGACGGAAACGTAAAGCGAAATCGGTATGAAGTAACTGTAGAGCATTACTGCTGTGAAGAAATGGTATATTGCAGCTATTGGAGCTTTTTTTGGATCAAAGAAGATCACTGCATCGTCTGGTTTCAAGTACCATCTCTCTGTTCTTCCGTTTTTGAGTTTATCCTCTCTTGTTTCAACTCCAAAGATGATTGATCCAATGAATGACATTAGAAAGACTAGACCAAACATTAAGTAGAAGATGTTGTCCATTTTCCTCTCGATTCTACTTCTCTTTGATGGAGGATCAGTTGAATTCTGTATCACCTGTTTTCAAAATTCATCAGCTTTTTTTTTAGAAAATCGAAGAAGTTAAGAATTTAATTTAATTTAATTTTTATTAAAAATATTATGATTTTGACTTATGTTGTTGATAGTGGAAAAAGGACAAAAAAAACGCGCAATTAGGTAAGTCTCAAAATAGCGTGGACTGATTTTATAGGTGAGTTATTTGTTTTTATTAGACTTTTATCAAAACAATTTGTTTTATAACTATGATTTTGGATGACATTGCATAATAGTGGAAGGTAAAAAAAACAAAAAAACAAAAGGTGCAAATAGTATGGCAGAATTCATTTTAACAAAAAAATAAATAAATTTGATATTGGATTGGTAAATCGCGAAATTGCAAAACCGTGGAATGATTATGAATCAATTAAAATTATGGGCATAATCTTTATCCCATTATGTTATTTTGAAAGATTAATGACTAAAATCACTAAGATAAATACTCCCTCCTTTTCATATTAGTTGTCATTCTACGCTTTTTAATTTGTATCAAATTAGTTGTCGTTTTACATTTTCAATGCAAATTTATGATTGATTTTCCGATTTAATCAATACTCTTTTAGCTTATTAAGTACACATATCAACATATCAAATGAAAAACACATTAATTAGGGGGTAAAACAGATTTTTTTAATGTTTTCTTAATTGACGTGAAATCATCTAGAACGACAACTAATATGCAACAGATGGAGTATTACATTCTGGGGATTTTTGCCTAAATCAAATCAATAAAAAAGTATTTCATTCTGCTAACTTTTTCTCATTATTTACGACTCAAAACTCATAAGTGTCTAAAATCCTTTTGTAAACTTTTTCGCTAACATAAATCGCGATTCCGCATAATTTTGATTGGTAAAAAATCATGTGGAAAATAGTTAAATAAAAATCCAAAAATGCAAAAAAACATCCTTTGTTGTATAATAACAAAAACAAGAAAACAGAGCATAGTGAGAGAGATCTTAATGAGAAAATATGTACCTTTGTATCATGACCAGTAAAAACAACAGCTCCATACACATACTCTGTGTTTCTAAGCTTCGAATCTCTTAAAAGAATCTGTTGAATAGACAATGGAAACCTCTCTTCTTCAAGTTCCAAACTTCCAACAAACATATAAAGATTCACATTTGGATCTTCACATCTAACAACACCTCTAAAATCTTTAAAATCAGAATCTTCATTTAACAACGTAGAAGTTGATTCAAGTCCTTGTTTCACTTTCAGATTCGTTTCACCATCAAGATTCATCGTTTCAACATAACAAACTGAATCTTCGTAGCTCGATGATAAAAGCAAAAGATCCGCGGGAAAAAACTCATCTTTCTCAACTCTTACTATGTCACCTACTCTTAGATACCTCCATTCTTCTTGCCGGAATATTCCATTTCCATCGTGTACTTTCACTTTTCTGTTATTCACTTCAATATCCTAAAAAAAAACACATTAAATCAAAACTTTATTAAATTTTTATTCAAGGGTCAATAATGATAGATCCATACTTTATTCAAGACTTGACTAGTTTCAAGAATCAAGATTCTCTTAAAAACTTTATAACCAAGGTAGATCATAAACCAAAATTATTCTAAAAACTTTATAACCAAGGAAGCAAAATTATTATAAAAACTTTATAACCAAGGTAGCAAAGTTATTTTAAAAAATTTATAACCAAGATTATTCAAGATTTTGGTTTTTTAAAGATTGGACCGAACCTGTTGTTTCCGATGCCAATCTTCGATACCTTCTTTAATCATTGTTACGGTGATGACAAGAGCAAGAGGTAAGAGAGCACTAACGGAACCATAAGGAGAAAGATCAGTCAACGACAAGATTCCGGTGACTAGGAAGTAGAAGTTCGCGACGCGACGAAATTGCTCGAATAAAGATTTAGGAAAGAAAGAAGCAACGGTGTATTTCGTGGACCGTACGTAATTTCCGACGTAATTCCGGCGTTCGGCTGCCGGAGAACCCGGTTCATTACAATAAACAACCCGAGAGAAACCGGGTCCTCCAATATTAGAATGGTCTTCTTTGAAACTTGATTTACCACAAGTGTATGAATAGATCTTGCTTAGATGTAACCTTCTTCTTCTCCTACCACCACCTGCCATAGCTTAGTACTTATTTTTCTTGGTCTGAAAATGTAAGAAAATTTGGGTTTTTTTAAAGAATTTGTAATCCTACAAGAAAGCTAAGCAACTACTTGGAGAACACACTTGATTTTTGGGTTTTTTTATTTGAGGGGGGAAGAAAGAATTAAAGAATGGAGAAATGTTGAATCTTGTAGAAAGGATATAAAAGGATATAAAAATGGAAGATTAGTTTTGGTAGCTTTTAAAAAATGTGTGAAGCTTAGAGTTTTTAAAAATAAAGAGACCCCAAGTTTGAATGACGACTTTTGAGATACTTTTTGGCAAGTTTCTTGACTTTTAGATGGAGTTTTTTCTTTTCGAAATATTTTTCATGATTGTTTGTTTGCTTCGAAAAGTATCAAAAAATGGTACGCGGGTATATTATTGTAGGGATATTTCTCACTGAATTTTCCAAATTACTTGAATACGTTTAGACTGTTTCTAGAAAAGGGTAATTTATAAGGTAATTTTATCTATGGTGATTTCCTACTTCAAACTATTAGTGTTTTACTTTGACTTTTGTTTGGTGATTGATTAGACAATTTGAGAAACTATGTAAATGCTTACATCAGAAAAGTACGAGTGTGTGATATGGTAGTTGCTCTAAAATAAATGGTGAAAGTAAAAAATTGATAGTAAATTGAGTTAGTAAGAAAATAGCTAACTTTTAGTGGTTAAATTTTGTTTTTTTATCTAAATGTTAAGATTTTAGTGGTTAAATTGATCTAAACTACTAAGTAGGTTCGTTATATAAGTATTTTAAGAACATAAAATAATTGTTTTTAGATGCGCAAGAAGCGAATTCTAACCCGGGAACGTTTTATCACACTAAAAAACTTATTTGATTATGTCATATGTTTCTAGAGTTGGTTTATTGTTGTTCTGGTTCGAACATAATAATAATTATGAAAAATAAAGAAATGGACAAAATGAATTAAGAGCACGAAGGGACCTAGAAGGTGACAATTTTCTGATTTATATATCTTTTGTCTTTCTCCATGGAAGCTTCTTGGAATATTGTGTTTATTATTTACGAATTATGCTTTTAGTCAGATTGCTTCTAGTTTAAAAAGACTCTCTCATTGTTAAGATCAGATCATTCTTATATTCTACATTTAGAAAATTGTACTTAACACACGTCAAAATATTCAAAGCAATGGAATTTTATAAATAGTGATTTACAAAGAAATTACAAAATATGTATTACAAATATTCCAGTACCAAATTAGCAAAAAAAACTTCATGAAAAAAGCAATTAGTAAACGTATTATGACGAGTTTACTTTTAAAACAAATTTGTTATAAGAATATTAGATTCGTTTTGACCAGAATTTCAACCCGGGATTAGAGTGTTAATCCAACATCAATGAGTATGAAAACACTTTCATAAACGTTAATCATGTGATGTTTTTTAAAATCATACAAGCATATGCGATTCACCTAGTTGTATTATCATCATAATGTCTGGCTGCGCGACCATTATTGCTTTGACTCTAAAATGTGCCGCATTATAACGGTGATTAGATTGAATTAATTAATACTAGTATTACTATTAGCTTTATTGAAATTTGGTTTATTGGACTTGGATAATGTAAATTTCACTACCCACACTTACCAATTCAAAAGTAGTAACTAGTTTAAAGTTTGAACACTCAACATAGTGAGCCGACCCTTATAAACATACTCTTTATTTTCATAACTAGTGTTATTTTAACATTTAAATTTTGTTTAACAAAAAATCAATGCAGATTTCTAATAAGAGAGATAATATTATGCAGTTGATTGATAAGATGTGTACTAATAGACATATTAATTCTTATTTTTTATTAATGTAACAACTCCTAAACAACATTTAAGATGGAATAATGCTGTACACCAACTCGGTAAGTAAACTTACACAAATTCAATAAAATCAGACCATATCATTACTTAATTTTATTGATGACTTCAAAAGATATCATGCTTCGTCATTTAATTCTATAATTAATCCTTACCAATTTAACAGGGCGAATAGTTGACTTTGCCAGTATTCTTGACTTTCTTAACACGTGACTTTATAATCATCCATGACGTCATGGATCCATAATTGTCATTAATATCACGAACTTTATAGTAGGGATGGTATTTGTTTTTGAGTTTTTCTTCGAATAATAAAGAAAAAGGGTATCGGATCCAAAGCTTCTAGATTATCTTCAGAACACCTGACAACCATTAATGAAAAAAATTCAATGGTCATGTCATATTTACATAGGAGGTTTATGATGGTCTAGTTTTGACATTACTCCCTCGGTGGCAAAATATTTGTCATTTTAAGTTATTTCACCTATACTAAAAAAACATATTAAAATTTCCGATTTATGATGTATTGCGTTTTTGACGCATTCTAACCAATGTTTTCAATGAATTTTCGAGTCTTTTCTATGTGTTTAGAGTCTTTTCAGGATAGAACACGTTTGGATGGAGTCTAAGGCAAAAGAGTAAGGAATTAGAGCAAATGTGCATAAAGGTCAGAAGTTTGGCATTCGTTGAGGCACTTTACACCGATGGATCGACCTGAAATTTTGACACAAGATATATCATTGAGTTATCTTTCATTTGGAGGTGAATTTAGGATATTACAACGGTGGGATCAAAAGTTATGCAAGTTTTAGTGAAGACATGCGAATCTGCTTAAACCGACCGGTTCGCTGGAAAAAGGAAAATTGTAGATTTTCCTATTCTGACTTGGTTTTGTCGTGGATTTCGACTAGCTCGTGATTTTACCTATATTTATGATATTTTTAGCCATTATTTAGAGAACACGTTATTTTCTATTCATACTTTTAGTTTATAAGCTTTTGGGGAGAAGATCTCTGAACCCTATTCACAATTTGGAGAAGATTTCTAAACCCTTTTACTTATTTTTTACTTATTTATTAATTTCATCATGCTTTCTATGAATTCTTCTTGTGGTTTGATTTCTATCATGTCTGAGTAGTTTTCTTATTGGGTTTTAGGGTTTCAAAGGGATTTCAGGGTTTGATTGAATTGATGTTGATTTAGGGACTGATAACTTAGTTTCTTCATATTAGTTGTTCTTATTGCTGGAACTTGATTAGCTACCTAGTTTCTGATCTAAGGTTGTTTAACGAATCAAAAGTGTTTGTTTAAATGCCTGAAAGAACCTATATGAGCAAAATATCCCTAGCCAACGAAAGCTGATGTTAGGGTGTTTTGTGAACATATCAAACTTGATTCTAATGCATGTTTAACCTCTTGAATTCTAACGACAGTTTACGATCTTAGGTTGTTAGACACAGTAATTGATGCTACGACAGTAGATTAATTTGATTTCGTGATTTGAGTTCTAGAACGATTCATAATGTTTTTCTTGACAATTTATCTATTTCTAAATCCATGAATCCCTGCGAATTCCCTAATGCCCAATGCTTTTAATTCATAGTTTACATCGTTTTTATTTACTTCTCTCATTTACTTTTTGCAAACAATCATCTTTTAATTCATCTTAGATAAATTTTGATTCATATAGTTTGAAGTGTAAACTTGATTCTTGTGGATTCGATCCCTGCATTACTACAACATTTGTTGTGCACTTGCAGTAGTTAATTTGGGTTAAAACCTGTGTTATCAATTTACACTTAAAATGAATGTAACTCTTGATATTCTTCATTAGACTTGAGGTTAAATTTTGAATTTAAAGCCAAAATATGCAATGAAAATGTAAATTGACAACTATTTTAAAATAAAAAATAAAGTATAGAATGACAACTATTTTGCAACGGAGGGAGAAATGTAACAATATGATTTTAGGCACCAAAAGCGGGGAATACATGAGGATTTCTTTTTGTTTTTAACAGTGAAATAAAAAAGTAGAAAATATATGAATTTGATTGGTAATCTAAAACAGTACAAAAATATAATTGTAAGCAAGTTCAAAATATTTTAAATTGTACTGTTTTTGTTCTTATTATGTTATAATTTTTGAATATTTTGTAACTTGTTTAGAATTAAAAAAAAATTGTATCTTATTAGGTTACCAATCAAATTTATTGAATTTTTTTAGTTTAATATTGTTTTGTGATTAATAGTTTTAAGACTAAGTATAACATTTTTAATACTGCCACTTTATCTTTTCTCTCTAATCTTCACTCAGAACGGTTAGCGCTTACCAGACGGATCGACATCAAAATTATGGTGTACATTTTTATTGGGATTACAATTCATGTACCTTGCCAATTGAGATTTCAACTTTTAATCCCAAAAAGTCCAAGATGTTTGTTTTTGACGGATTCACTAAGCTTACAAATTATTTCATTAATTTTTCAAATAAAACCATTTAACTAAAAACTAGTACATTTTAATATAAAAAATTAAGCATATGAAAGAGAATTTTTAAACAAAATACTTATAGCAAAAGCTTTAAATACAAAAATTGCCATCCACTTGAACAAAAACAAAAAGCCCTTTCTGATCCATAGCATTAGAGAAAAATAACTAATGATGATGATGATACATCAGACCCAGTAATAAGAAAATGGGGTCATTCGTTCCAACACTTGATGAAAGCCGAGTGAGAAATTCAGAATTCGTTAAGAATATTAAGAAGAAAAAAAACACTTCTTTCTTGTTGGTGAAATAATGACTATGTTGGATATATTTTCTGTAATACTTTACTTAAGACTCTGGTTACAGCTTGGTGTAGTTTTATGGATTTTTTTTTTTAATATGTTAAGACTCTTAAACTTTAAATCATTTCATTAAGGATTTGTTTAGAAGTCATGGTTAAGTTTTGAAGGTTTTGGTGGTCAGTTCCACTCTGATCTTCCTAGTGAGGTTTCCTTTTTGGACTTTAAGAAATTACAATTGTTGTAGACACAATAAATTGCAACTAATAAATGATTAACACAATAAATCATATATCTTGATTATTTAAGAGAGGAAGACAATATGAATAACGATAAGAAGCTTATAAATATTTTACACTTACTTGCCTTGTACATAGTCAGAAAAACACAAATTAAAAGGTGTCACAAGTTCCTTAGAGCTAAGTAAGAAAGTACCCTATAAAAAATCAACATAAAGGCAAGAGCCAAAACATCCCACATCATATTCCCAATCTTCAAATTCTTAATCCCCTCATAATCCATAACACTACAATGCAACCCTAATCCACAATCATAAACCTCATCCCATGAATACTGAACTCCAACAAGAAGCTTATAGCAGTAATGGCTAAACGAAATATACTTCAACCATGCAATGAAACCCGGTATATGTTGAATGTAGTAACCTCCGGCTAGTAAGAAAACTAGCATTAACACCGAAGATAATGTCGCAGCTTTCTTCGCTTCCATCAAGATTGCTCCTATAGCTAGCCCTACGCCTTGAGCCACTAGAACATTGTAGAGAACGATCATAAGGGTCATGAGGAATGTGGCTAAAGACGGTTTTAAACCTCCCATCCAATATGTGATCGTGACAAAGATCGTTGGAAGAATGAGTTCCATTGGTAAATCACCAACTGTTCTTGCTATGTAGTACGAGGAGAGTCTGTAGATTCCCGAGGATCGCTCTTTAATGAGCATTGGTCTTTCTTGAGGGAATGTAAAAATGGCGTTGAAGAGAGGAAAAAATCCCCAGAAGATTGAGAAGAAGAACAATAGACCCACCTATTATAATTTATAATGAATAAGAATATTAATTTATGCGATATATATATATATATATTAAAATAAGCTTTCACATTGTAATAGAAAAAGAGAATACAGAATGAAACATCTTTGAGCATTAAATAGTTTTATATCAAGAACGTGTATAGTCGATGTACAAAACATATCGTTACGTTTCATGTTTGTATTTATAGTTTGAAAAGAGATGTTTTTAATATATTATGTCAAGTACTGAAAATTTGTTGGTCTTGATATCATAGTTTGTTTGTTTTTTTCTTACCTGATCTTGTATATGATACGCGCGAGAATGCCACCATAAGAGGCCAGAAAGTAAAGAGACCGACATGACCATAAATATTCGAAGTCCTGAAAATGATTCGTGACTTCTCTCCTTTAAACCTCGTTTCAGTAAAACCGAGAATTGCATCCACCAACTCGTTGGCCATCGATCTAATTAATAAATCCAAAACAATGTCATTACAATAATTTTGATTTAAAATCAACAAAAAAATAAGTGTTATATATATATATATTTTTTTTTTGAGAAAAGCATAAAATAAGTGTTATATTATGAAATGTTAATGACTTGATCAAGATTCTTACTTGTTAGTGACTTTGCTCTCGATCTCGAGACCATTTGATCTTCTGGAAATGTTCTAGAAACTTCTTCTTTCAAATGTGGATACAAGTTCTTTTTATAAGATGATATTAAGGACTGTTTCACTGAATTTTGTTCTTCGAGCCGCTCTAATTTTCCATTTAGTTCGACTTGATCATATTGTTTTGTATCTGAAGTAATCCCTGCAAAATATTTCAAAACATTCAAATAAACGAAGAAAAACAACAATCCATGTACTATTATATATATAGTCAAAAGCAACAAATAAAACACATGATTTATCATTTATCCCACTATTAAAAAGGGATCAAACTTGTAATAAATATGCAAAGAAAGGGATTGAAATTGTCGTTGTCACATATCTCATGATGCATGAGAGATAAAAAAAGTGTTCATCACTTTACACCCAAATTTAGCTGTTTTATTTTTTCTTTTAAATCAAAATAGAAATAATTTTCGAATATATTAGATATTTACCACACAACATAGTTGTTTGTACTAATTTTCATTCAAAGTGCGTGTGTGAATTGTAGACGATAAATAAATAAATAAATATGTACCTACCGTTAGCAAGATCAAGAACGAAATCAGCCGGGTTAACGAAATTGGACCCGGGTTGAAATCCGATTGAACCAAAATACTCCATGACCCGACCCGAATCCCCACTATAAATCGGACATCCTTCGGATAAAACCAACACTTTATCAAACATCCGATAAAGCCTACTAGACGGCTGATGAATCGTGGTAACCACCGTGCGACCGCCACGCGCAAGCGATCGCAAGGTGGCGACTATACGAGCCGCGGTAGTCGAATCAAGACCCGAAGTTGGCTCATCAAGAAGCAATAAACTAGGATTCACTAACATTTCTTGTCCAATACTAACCCGTTTTCTTTCCCCACCCGAAATTCCTCGGATCAACCCGCCTCCAATTACACTATTACAACACCGGGTCAACCCAAGATCCGAAACAACCGTTTCCGCTTGCTCCATTTTCTCTTTCCGGGTCAATTCTTTGGGTAAACGGAGCAGAGCCGTGTAAGTTAACGTCTCCATTACCGTTAAATGTGGATAAAGAACGTCGTCTTGTGTAACGAACCCCGTTTTCCGTTTAATATAGCTTGTAAACGGATCTCCGTTATAACTAACGGTTCCGGATAGCTTCCCGTTTAAACGTCCGGCTAACGCCGTTACTAACGTTGTCTTGCCACTTCCTGATGGACCAAGCATTGCTAGTAGCTCCCCTGGTTTGACTATACCGCTTACACCGTTAAGGATTAACCGGTTCGGTTTTGGCTCTTTTGAACCGAACCAATAGTTTTTTTTCCCGGTTTGCGATTTAATACTGTACGTTAACTCCTCAAACTGCATTACATACACGAAAATATTGAGAACAATTTTGGTACGTAATTTAAAGAAAACAAATGGATTATATGAATTTTAACGGACCTTGAGAATTATGGGACGTAAAGATTGACGAAGAACCGAGGATTGTCTTGATTGGTGACTCGGACCATCGTTGTCGTCGTCGTCATGGCATGGGATTACATGGCTTGGAGAGCTGAACCGGTTTTCTTGAACCGGACTTGTTTCGTTTCGATTAGCACCACCCGGTGTTATCGGAAAGCTAGATTCTTGGTCATTAGGAGGCATCATCTTGATATTGAGAGAGGGAGGGAGAGAGAGAGAGAGACAAAGAGAGAGATTTGGTGGGTCGAGTTGCGAAGTTCACATATAATATGTTGTGTATATAAAGGAAATAAGTGGGGACTGTATATGGAGGGAAAATTAAGTTGGGAGAGTATATACTTTTTACATAAAGCAATTAATTTTCCACTTTTAAAGAAAAATGATGTCGACCAAACTTACTAGTTTGTACTTTGTATTAATTAATACTGTTGTTATGTCACGACTTGGATTCAAAATTTATAGAATCACGGCCGGTCCAATGTTTTCCAATGTTCTACGTTAATATCAGATTAAGTGTGCCTTTTTCATATATGTTTAATAATATAAAAATTATCTTTTTCAGTTACTTATTTTTGGCGATACAATTTGAAGTCCTAAAATCAATGGTTTTATTGTTTATACCGTCTAACATTGGCTACTTTCTTGTACTGCTAGGTTAACTTTTAAAATTTGATTTTATCATTTTGAACTAGAGACAAATGAGATATTTTCTTAACAGATTTATATTAAATCGTTTACAAAGATATTAATCAGAAACCACATGTATTACGAAATAGAGTGATATGTTCACGCTAAAGAAAAAAAGATTCATTTAAATTGCCATATTTCTATAAAAGTTTATATACATTTTCAATTTAATGGTTGTAGCCAATTAGTTTTTTCATCTGGATCATTTCCAACTATATATGCTTTTTATTTAAAAAAAAAAATCCTACATGATATGCTATTAATTCTTTTAGTAGTTTAGCATTGTATTCGAACACCAGTTTTTCATTTTAAGACATGAACCCGATCAAGAAAAATAACTACGATTAATTCGACGGCAATGCAAAAAGTAATGGACAAAGTGATCTCTTTTTTTGAACACGTAGCAAGTTTATGACGTCATAGCATGGAGAAAAAAATAGTCTATTTTGTGAAAGTATAGTGAAAACTCAAAGAGAGGATTTGAAGAAGAAGAACTTTTCTTATATTAAAGGTTTCAATACAAGGGTTTAGCATTATATAGAGAAGACTGAAAACCCAAGTGTTAATCTTTAGTTGTCAGTCACTGACTGGAAACAGCCGGTTTATCACCTGACGAAGTTGGAATCGGTCTTGGTTCAAAGGATCCAAAGCTTACGTACGACACTCCTTCTTTGTCTTTTGTAAAACAGAGCTTTGGAGCCGTTGCTGAAGATAAGGTTGTTGTGCTTTGTCGTTTTACTTCTTCCTTCTTGGGCTCTGTTACCGTTAGCCCAACTCTCTTCTTTTCTTCTGTTTTGGGCTTCGTTGATATTATACCAACACACTTCTCTTCTGTTTTGTCTATGCTCTGCGTTTTGGTTATGACCAGAGCTTCAGCTTGTGTAAGAGGCTTTACCACAGTTGTCTTCTTGTCTTGTTCAATAGCCCCCTTCAAACTTGGTGTGGGTGGAGACTGAACACCGAGTTTGAACCTGAGAGAAGTGAATGCCGCATATGGTAGAGATTTGGTAAAAATATATGCAAGTTGTTGACTCGCAGGGACATGCTTCACAATAAGAGACCCCAAAGCAACACGTTCTCTCACAAAGTGATAATCAGCTTCAAAATGCTTAGATCGAGGATGCATTATCGGGTTAGCCGTAAGTCGTACTGACGATAGATTATCCCCATACAAAACTGCAGTCTTTGGTTGTGGAACCTCAAGTTCTCTCAAGATGAAAGTTAACCACATCAGTTCACAAGTAGCCTCAGTTAAAGCCCTATACTCTGCTTTTGTTGAGCTACGAGACACTGATGATTGCTTTTTCGCAGACCAAGATATCAAGTTGTTTCCAAGAAAAACGCAGAGCCCTGCGGTTGACCTTCTTGTCTCTGAACACCCAGCCCAATCACTGTCACTATAAGCAGCTAAGGTAAAATCAGTATCTTTAGAAAATGAAATACCATAGTTCGAAGTTCCCCTGACATAGCGTAAGATCCTCTGAAGCAGTTTAAAGTCTGATAGAGATGGTTGGTGCATCCTTTGACAGACATAGTTGACAACAAACTGCAGGTCTGGTCGAGTCATTGTGAGGTATTGTAACTTTCCAGCAAGACTTCTGAAGTAACTAGGATCAGAGAAGATAACATCTTGATCTGGGACATTATTTAATTGCAAGGGGGAGAGGTGTGGAGATTGGATTACACAAACTCATTCTTGCAACTGCTAAGAGATCTTCAGCATATCTCTCTTGAGATAGAAACAAACCTTCTTTGTGAAATTTTGCCTGAACTCCAAGAAAATGATGTAATTGACCCATGTCTTTCATTCTAAACTCTGTATTCAAATCTTGGAGAAATTTTCCATTCAACTCTTGATTGTTTCCTGTAAGAATCATATCATCAACATATAGAAGGAGAATGATAATATCCATACCTTTTGTATAAACAAACAACGACGGATCATGCTTGCTACATATGAACCCAAACTCCAGCAGATAGTCACTGAATTTATCATACCAAGCCCTTGGTGATTGCTTAAGGCCATATATTGACTTATGTAGCTTGCAAACATGGTCTGATTTAGCTGAATCCACAAAACCTGTAGGTTGTTTCATGTATACTTCCTCAAGTAAGTCTCCATGAAGGAACGCATTCTTCACGTCTAGCTGTTTAATCTCCCAATCCATTACAGTTTTTGTATGCAGAACAGTCCTCATTGTTGCAGTACGCACAACTGGACTAAAAGTTTCTAAGAAATCAATACCTTCCTCTTGATTGAAGCCTTTTGCCACAAGACGAGCGCGTAATCTATCCATTGTTCCATCGGCTTTGAGTTTGGTTGTAAATATCCATCGATTTCCCAACACATTCATCGATGAATTACGAGGAACTAGAGACCAAGTTTGTGTCTCATGACAAGTATCAATTTCCTCTTTCATAGCTTCTTTCCAACCTGCATCTTTGAGAGCTGCAGCAATAGTTCTTGGTTCTGGATAAGCCACTTTACGAGTTAAGAGTGCATATCTCGGATTGGGTTTAGAGATACCAACCTTCGATCTTGTAATCATAGAGTGTTGAGAGAGAGTAGGCAGCGATGAAGAGCTTGTAGAGACAGCAGGTGAACTGTTGCCAATAGGACAAGGTCTAGTGCTTTCCGTACACTCAGATTCACATGTTGTCCTAGACAGAGGCTCAACAGTCTGCTCCTCATCTTGAACTCTAGATACTACAGAAGACTCTAGAGGAAAGGCAATGTCTTTTTGTGGTTGTTCTGCCTTGTCTTCTTGTAGTGGAGCAAAAGGATTCGGTGATATAGGAATGGCAGTAGTAATACCTGATGAGGAAGGAAAGTGTTGTTGATGAAAGCCTTTAAGCCACGCAGCCTGAAGGGGAGTTCGTGCAGGAGGATGACAAGACTGATACATACCAGCAAAAGGAAAAACCCCTTCATCAAACAAAACATGACGACTTATATAAACCCTTCCTGTTGGAGGATATAAACACCTATATCCCTTGTACTTGACATTGTATCCCATAAAAACATATTTCAAACTCCTTGGATCAAACTTATTTTGAGCATAATCTCTTAGAGTCGGATAACAGGTTGATCCAAAAGTTCTGAGAGCAGTATACTGTGGAGGATTCCCATGTATACGTTGATAAGGACTTTGATTTTCATCAAGAGTAGTCGTCGGTAAAAGATTGATCAAGAAGTTTGCAGTATAAAAAGCTTCTACCCAATATTTATGTGGCATTCTTTTTTTAAACATCATAGATAAGCCTAATTCCACAAGATGTCTATGTTTCCTTTCAGCCATTCCGTTTTGCTGAGGAGTATATGGACAAGACAAGTATTGTTGAATCCCACATTGATCTAGATGCGTGATAAACTTAGTACTGATGAATTCTCCTCCTCCATCACACTGAAAAGATCCAATTTTCTCACTGAACTGATTCTCGACTAAAGACTGAAATTTCATAAACACTGCAGTAAAATCAGATTTATTCTTGAGGGGATAGAACCAAGCAAAATGTGGCCAATTATCCACAAGAATTACATAATAACGAAACCCTTGAACAGAAGTCACCGGAGATGGTCCCCATAAATCACAATGAATCCTTTCTAGAATTCTTGATGCAACAAAAGAAGAAGATTGAAAGGGTAATCTACTACTTTTTCCTAGACTACAAGCCTCACATCTGGTCTTAGAACTTGTAGCTAGAGTAATAGCTTTATTAACAGAAAGTTGTTTCAAAACTTGATGATTTGGATGTCCCAATCTCCTATGCTATACATCCTCACTTGCACTGCACTGTCTAGAGGAGTAGAACACTTGAATAGAAGGACCGTCCAAAGCATATAACCCATCACTGTTTCTTCCCAATGTAAGGACTTTCTTTGTTGTTTTGTCCTTAACAATTACACCATCACAATCAAATTCAAACGAGCATGGATTGTCTGAAGTTATCTTTGAAACTGACAAGAGAGACTTAGCTATATTCGGACACACAAGTACGTCATTAAGAGGAAGAAACGTACCTGAAGTAGTCTGAAGTTGTGCGGAACCGATATGAGTGATAGGTAAGTAATTGCCATCTCCTACCATCACTGTGTCAGAACCGATATATGAAGTAGACTGTTGCAAATGTTGAGGGGATTCGGTGATATGGGCAGTAGCTCCTGTGTCTGGAAACCACTCAGCACCAGAATGATCTGTAATATATGTGATTTGCATTGCAGTAAGAGCCGAAGGTCCAGATTCAGACTAGTATGCCCTGTTAAACCGCTTCCAACAGTTCAAGGCTTCATGACCTACTCGACGACATATCTGACACCGAGGACGAGTATCACCCTGAGAGGAACCACCATAAGAAGAAGAACCATAAGTACTTGAAGACCCAGAGTTTTGTTGATGAAAACCTCTTCCATTGGTAGAGTAATTTCCACCGTTTCCTCTGTTACCCCTGTTTGAATTACCACGTCCTCTGCCTTGATTGTAGTAAGTAGATTGTTGTTCAGTTTGAGTAACAGCAAACGCAAGATGTGGAGTAACATCCGTACTAGCATTATAACTCACTTGTCTATCATCAAAAGCAACAAGCTGATTCACCACCTGAGTATACGAAGGAGCAGGAACAACATCGATACTACTTTCTACAAGAGTAATAACTGGTTCATAATCACGTCCTAGACCACGAATAGCAGCAAAAATCATTGCTTTTTCGCTAACCGGATGGCCTATAGATGTAAGATTATCACTAATGTTCTTAATCTCCCTAAGGTACTCAGACATTAACTTATCTTTCTTGGATATAGTATGAAGACGCCTTTGGAGTTCAAACACCCTTGTAGAAGATCCTCTGTTGAAGTGGTTTGCTATACTGAGCCAAATCTCCTGAGAAGTGCAACATGTGACCACCAGACTAAGAATCTCGGGAGAAAACGAACCAATGAGCCAAGATTTGACGATGTTATCCGTCCGGATCCATGTAAAGTGATCTGGATTTGGAGCTTCAACATATTGATTATTGATTCCAGGAACTAAGATTGAAGCTGCTGGTTGGGGAGTGGAACCATTGATGAACCCAAGCAGACCTTGACTTGTGAGATATGTCTCGAACTGAAATTTCCAAGAGAGATAGGTCTGCTCTGTGAGAACAATAGTAACACATGAAGACGAATTAAGAACAGGGGCTGCATATGGTTGCAGAGCCTGATGAGCCATTTTTTCTTCACCCAAGGAAACGACTGGCGTTTGATACCATGAAAGTCGAGTGAAAACTCAAAGAGAGGATTTGAAGAAGAAGAACTTTTCTTATATTATTCAACTTAAAGGTTTTAATACGAGGGTTTAGCATTATATAGAGAAGACTGAAAACCCTAGTGCTAATCTTTAGCTGTCAGTCACTGACTGGAAACAGCCGGTTTATCACCTGACGAAGTTGGAATTGGTCTTAGTTCAAAGGATCCAAAGCTTACGTACGACACTCCTTCTTTGTCTTTTGTAAAACAGAGCGTTGGAGCCGTTGCTGAAGATAAGGTTGTTGTGCTTTGTCGTTTTACTTCTTCCTTCTTGGGCTCTGTTACCGTTAGCCCAACTCTCTTCTCTTCTTCTGTTTTGGGCTTCGTTGATATTATACCAACACACTTCTCTTTTGTTTTGTCTATGCTCTGCGTTTTGGTTATGACCAAAGCTTCAGCTTGTGTAAGAGGCTTTACCGCACTTGTCTTCTTGTCTTGTTCAATATTTTGAAAGTGACAAAAGCAAAGCATTTTTTCTTTGTTTCTGGTCCATGTATTTATACAAATCATATGAACAAGGATTCAAATGCACCAATTACCAATTGGTGACATTTCTTTTCTTTTTTGTTTATTCACAATGTTGATTTGTGGGATTCGCTGAATTAAATGAGGAAACGTAGCTCGAAAAAAAGAAGAAGAAATGAACATTATTGTGAAAAGAGTGGTTGGATTTGACACCAGAAAGTTAAGAACATTGCAGAACAAAGTTATGCCTCATTGCGACACATTTATTCTTGAGATTCTATTCAAAGACCAGCCTAACCGATACAGCTGTACATATATACCAAAAAATTGTTTTAATTATTAATTTCCAACAATATTAATAAGATGAAGAACATTTTCAATACCATTACTTAAGTGTGTTTTTCAACTCAAAATGGTAAACAAACTAAAATATGGTGCAGGACGAACAAAAATATATATACATGTATTAACATCGGTTTTTGTTAGATATGCATATATAAATATAAATTTTTATTACTGTTTAGTACGGACGGAACAGTACGACATCGTTATTCAAAACTTTTGTTTTTTTTATATATAAATAAAACTTTTGTTTTGTTGATGATCTATTAATCTTCCTGAATGGTTCTCTATTCCCTATTCAATATTTTAAAAAATAAAAAATAAACGAGTTTCAAGTTGTATTAGACATGGTCATCAGAGCATGAATATCAATAAATACATAAAAGTGTTATTTGGATTAAATTATTATTATTTGTATTAATAACCCATTTCATTTGGGTAAGCACAAAGAACCCTTTCAACAAAAAATTAACATTAATTACTTTAATATTACAACTTGTCTAATGAACTCTTAAGTTTTTTTATTGATATTAATGCTCTCAGTCTATTAGAAACAAGCTTTTAGTTTGCAAGTCTTTTGGAAGCCGAGAAAGATCAAATAAAAAAGCATCATAAATTATTCATGGAGTTTTACCTATCATATATTTAGGACTACATCTCTCTAGCAAGAAGCTTACATTGATCCCTAATCCAGAGTGTAAAAACCTAATTCATGGGCCACCAAAACTTTCTCATATGCAGAAAGACTTAAACAGCTCAACTTAGTTATTTTTGGTAACTAACTAATAATAATGAAAAGAACGTCTGATTCAGTGTATTTGTTTATGTTCTTAAGGAAAAAACATACGAGTCACTGCATGAGATAAGATTATTCATCCAAAATGGAATAAAACGGTTCACTCGGCAAACAATAAATATATATTCACAATCCAATGTCAATAATCATAATTATAGTTCATATAATTAGTGTACGCTCTCTCGATAGTACTAATGGCTCCACTGAGCTTATATTTTTATAATTTAATACTGATTTCCTTCTTGAGGAATTTTTATTTTGCTATATAAAACTAAAAAATCGAATTTTGTTTGTGTTGTGTGTGTGATTATTATAGGTGCTCCTTAAAACGTGGCACTTGCTAGTTCGATGTTTACGATTTTGGGTAAGATTGTGTCTTCTTTTCCTTTAAGGAAAAGATAAGTCTTCGTTGAATCATAATGTGCCCTCAAACCTTTGATTGTTGTCTTTTTCGCCAAAAAAAGAAAGAACTCTTTTTCAAAATAAAAATCGATTCTGATATTTAGATTTTTCTTTCCTATTGTTGATATTTTAGTGCCTTACTTAACTCCCAAAGTTTATTCGTTTAGGTGTCCGACGAATACCGATAAAACATTTCAAAAAAAGGAGAGTCGATCGATGATCTATATTAATCCGTTGTCATAACAAAAAATTCGGAAAACAAATTTAGATTTTATAGCTTTATGCCAAACCAAATCCTAACACTAATCATTTGCTCAAGGGACTTTGTAATCCTATTTCAGCTTTAATGATGATAGGTTTCAGTTGCTTTTTTTATTATGTGAAATATATTCAAAGATGAGTACATGACTTTACACATATTGAGCAATAGAATACTAAATATGTGCATGTTTTTTAAAAATCTAAATGTGAGTTGATTGACCTAATAAATCAAAATTTTGTGTATTATATAACTAACTATCTTGCACATTTCAATCCTAATGAGTAAAAAAAGTCTAATGTGATGAATAATATATTATTGTCGACGATGTGGATATTCTAAATAAAATTTTCATTTGTCAGTTTTCCGAGATGGAATGCTAAACATTGTTTTAACATTATTCAGTTTTTGAAGAGTCGTCCGCGTTTCCAATCTCACAAATAAATATGGTGAGTTTCGAATAAGGCTCTTTAAATTGTAAGGCCATAATAGGCTAATTGATTTTGAAGATTTTTAATTATTCATATCAAGTTATCAACAAACAAAAAAGGATACTAATATTTTAATTATATTATTCAGACTTTTTCTTTTCAAGTGTTTCGAATATATTATATATATATATATATATATATCGTACGATTATTCTATAATTATTCTATAAAAAAAAGTATTCACTTTAAATTCAGAAACATAAATTGGACACATGTTTTTCCTTGGCCACGTATTTAATATTGATAAAATTCCCCGAAAATATGACATTTTCTTTACTTGATAAAAAAAAATGATCTTTACGTGTCGGATCTTCGACGTACAATTATCAATTATATTTATAGTTGTCGAAAGAGCATATATAATGAAAATTTGCAGTAAGAAAAATATACATCATGAAGGAGAAACAACAAAAAAGAATTACTGAATTTATCCCCAAAAACATATATTTACTGGCCTATTATTATCGGAAAAGCTACCGTCGTGTTAAAGAATGGACTGAGATATTTTTCGGCAATAACGATAGTTAAATAACAGAGAAGACAGATATGCAATTAAATGACATATCAAATTTAACAAGTTAATACAATAAGTCTATCATCGAGTAGAAAATAAGTCTACCATCAAACAGAAAATAAGTCTACCATCAAACAGAAAATAAATCTACCATCAAACAGAAAATAAGTCTACCATCAAACAGAAAATAAATCTACCATCAAACAGAAAATAAATCTACCATCAAACAGAAAATAAGTCTACCATCAAACAGAAAATAAGTCTACCATCAAACAGAAAATAAATCTACCATCAAACAGAAAATAAATCTACCATCAAACAGAAAATAAATCTACCATCAAACAGAAAATAAATCTACCATCAAACAGAAAATAAGTCTACCATCAAACAGAAAATAAGTCTACCATCAAACAGAAAATAAGTCTACCATCAAACAGAAAATAAGTCTACCATCAAACAGAAAATAAATCTACCATCAAACAGAAAATAAATCGACCATCAAACAGAAAATAAATCGACCATCAAACAGAAAATAAGTCTACCATCAAACAAAAATAAGTCTATCATCGAACAGAAAATAAGTCTACTATCAAACAAAAAGAAGTCTATCATCGAACAAAAATAAGACTACCATCAAACAAAAAATAAGTCTACCATCAAACAAAAAATAAGTCTACCATCAAACAAAATTCAGATTATAATCAGATCGGGAAAAAATCCAGATCTGGAAAAAATTCAGATTTGGATCAAAACGTGATTTTACAAAAGTTCAACATACCCAAACGAAACCGGTTAGAATCAAGAGATTACCTCTCTACAACGCACGAAAACGAAACCCCAACACTCATCGGAACTTTTCTTCGCCGGAATTTCGAAACCTATGAACGAAGAACATATTGAAGTTCATAAATCCGAACTCAAAACACTCGTGAATGATAGAGAGGAAGATAACTCATGATTTGTTTCAAAACTAACCGTTAAAAGCAACGAATCTCGTCGCCGGAGAAGAAATCGCGATTTGAGTCGCCGGAGAGAGGAAGAAGAAGATAAAATCTGATTTTTTTTTTTTTTTTTTGGTTTTATGTTGGTTTTTTTTCTCAATGGCATTTTCGTTAATAAACGAATTTGAAGTATTTTTAATGTCTTTGTAACCTTTTTTAGCTCAAAAAATAAAAGCTCAAAATTTAAAGGTTATTTGAGTAAACCAAACATCTAAAAAGGTTATTCTAGTAATTATCTCATAATTATATGCAAATGTTATAATAAAGTGAAGCATCCACTTACAATGCTATGGCCAGCAATGCTATCATTAAGCTGTGAATGCGATATATTTTGTCGACAATTGTGAATGCATATTTACTGACACACACACACAAGATTAACATATAGGAGTAGTAAAAAGTGTTTGTAGACCGTTGACCCAAAAAAAAGTGTAGATATATTATAGAGCATCTTCGGTCGGTACGAAATG